>CM073591.1:11018086-11065586 GCA_037074705.1 Zhengitettix transpicula | reverse complement strand
CTTTAATAGCATAGGAAGGGATTTGAAAGGGGGGATGCGGAAGGGTGGAGGAAGGTAGCCAAGGCTTAACTATGGGCCCCCGGGCTATATTTTAATGATCCTACCTGGCATTCGCCTAAAGAAATGCAGGGAAAACCCTAGAAAAACCTGCATCAGGTAGGTCGGGCATTGGGTACTTGTCCCACGCCCTTCCCTGGATAGCGGGAGAGGAGTTTGCTGTGGGGACGCAGCATTCCCTTCTCCGTACCTCGACCAGTAAAGGAGGCAGCAGGCCGACTACTCCAATGGTAATAGCGGTAATACCGTATGCCCAAGGTCTGCGACCCCGGAACATACACCTCTCAGAACAGGCCGAGGTGCCTCGGCTTGTGCGAACCTTAGTTCTGAAACGGAGAGGAAGAGGCATACCCAAAGGTCGCCCCTTCGTATCTCTCCTAAAAGGTTCTGCCTGCGAGAGAACATCCCTCGCGGCGGATGAAACTCTATTACTTCATAAGTGAAATTGAAAATGGCTGCGACCATTGGCGAAAATAAACCAAATAAAAAAAGTTCACCCGGCGGCGGTGACGCCGACAGGTCGGTCACATGATCTCACGGTCGGACCCACAAAACCCCCCCGCGCCATTCACTTCACGAATCTAGTTTAGATCATTCTCACTACTTATTTCTTGTTGGGATATTTGGTACACTGCTCCCATTTCCCGAAGAACGAAAATATAAAGGGGATGCCTACTCCTCTCTCCGTTTTTGAACTAAGGTTCCCACAAGCCGATGCAACTCCGACCTGTTCTGAGAGGTGTATGTTCCGGGGTCGCAGACCTTGGGCATACGGTAAGAGTAGTTCGCTGTTCCCTTTCGAACAGTCGGCCAGCTGCCTCCTAAACTGGTCGAGGCACGGCGAGGGGAAAGCTGCGAACCCACAGCAAATTCCTCTCTCCCTCCATCTAGCGAAGGGGGTGGGACAAGTTCCAAATGCCCGACCTACCTGATGCAGGTTTTTTAGGGGTTTCCCTGCATTTCTTTAGGCGAATGCCGGGTAGGATCCTTAAACTATAGCCCGGGGGTCCCTAGTTAACCCTTAGGTACCTTCCTCTACTCTTCCGCATCCTCCCTTTCAAACCCCTTTCCTATGCTATTAAAGGAGAGTTGTTACCATGTGGATTACCCTCATGTAGCCTGTTACCCCCTCCTCCCCCCCCCAAAAAAAAAACAAGAACAGAAAATGTCACTAAGTCTGTTTATTTTTACAGTCTGGCTGTTGTCTTTTTTTTAAAAAAAATTTGTGAACAGCCTCTCCTAATGTAAGTTGGGTTTTTCAAGCTCGTCCCGTCCTCATGTCTTCCTATGTACACGGTTTTAAGTACAGCGCGAAGCCTGTTGTCTTTTTTCCTACAGTGTTGCCAAATATCTCCCCACCCCACTAATTTCTCTACCTCCTCTCGGCCTAGAGTGTCCACGTTCCCCCACGGTCTTACAAATTTCAACTGCTCCGCCTCTGGGCCTCTTATGAGGTGTTTTTCTCTTAAGGATCCTGACACCATGCTCGAGAATGGGGACGAACCAAGTTCTTTTGATTTTAAACTAACCCATTTTTTTAAAAAAAAATTTTTATGTTGAAATTTGAGGATTTCCACGCTTTTATTTGATCGTCCCACCCTATACTAGACCTCTAGATGATTCTTAAATACGAAACTCACCCCCTTAAAACTAAACCACAACATATATTTAATCTTACAGCAGTGTTTCCCAACCTTTTCATTACAACGCCCCCCCTAATTCTTTCTAATTTCTCCCCGTATTTAATATATACTTTATTTTATCTACTCATACGTACCAAAATTAGATATTTAATATTTTCTTTTTGTACAAGTTAAACCACAGCTGGCAATTTTTAGCTCATTTTCCAATTTCACCCGTCGTTCATCGACGTTTTAATTCCCCTTGTGTACAGTACTGTACTAAGGAGAATGAAACGCATCCAATTTAAAACTGTGTTTAACTATGGGGACTAAAACCTTCCTTTAGCGGGTTGTTTTCAGAAATGATCGTCATCAATGTGTGGATCGCGGCTCGTGATAAGTAAAATTGTGTGTGTGTGTGTGTGTTGGTATTTACAGCGTGTGTGTGTCTCCCTCTTATTCAACATGCTTCTTCGACCATGTCGGTTAACTATCTGCAACGTTGCCAGTCTCCGAGGAGTATCCCGAACATTGGCACGCCCTCTTTCACCACGGTAATCTGCTTGGATTTTTTTCTCCCCGGCTGCTATCTCGTTCCGTTAGTCTCACAGTAACGCAAAGGCCTCGGAGTTCTACTCTAGAGGGTTCTGAGCTGACGGCAACTGAAGGTGAGGAAGGTGGGGAAGAGAAGACTGGTCGCTGTAAGCTCACTGGAGTAACCAGCAGCCAGAAGGCTTTGTTTTTATCCTGCCTGGCAGGAGCGCTAAGCTACAATACTGTTAAGTGGTAGCAAAAGAATATCGATATGTAACATACGGAACCAAACAATATATATAGATATATAATATTAGCGCTATAAAGCCGTTACGGTCTTTGCAAGGTGGAAAAGAAGTACTGACGGAATGTTAAAAAGAAAGAAAAAGGAATTCAGCAGCACAACGTTGCTGCTTCTGACGAATGTCGAGTGCCAGCGGCGGCCATCTTGTGAAGAGCCACGTGGCCGTGACAGCGACGCTCACTGGACCGCGGTTGAAATACATTTGAGCCACGAGCGACGAAGGATGTAATCTGTGATCTCCTTGCATTGCAAAGATGTCGAATAAAACATAATAATATAGAATGACCCTCGTTGGAACGTCCGCCATGTTGTCTGGAGGCTCTGTATAACAGCGGAATAAATGACTCGTGGGAAATGAGTCCCCCCCCCCGACCAGGTGAATGTCAGGAATCAGTGGATTACGTGTGTGTGTGTGTGTGTGTGTGTGCGCGTGGGATATTTCGGCTACCGACCGAGTGGGCTATTAGCATAGGAGCTGAGCGCCACCCACGGCCGGCATAATGGGACAAGCCTCGTCCATTAGCTGCAAGCACAGAGACCCAATTAAGATAAGAAGAAGGAGTCCTCCTGCGAGCGCGTGCCTCTTTCCCCTCTGCTTCCATTGCATATGGTGGCGAAGGCTGGCATCGTGATCCTCTCTGCTGGAACAAGCTCAGTCTGGAAGGACTCGTGCTTTGTTTTTAACCTTAGAGGACCAGCATGCCGCACTAGAGGACAAGACAAGGAACGTGTCGGGTTGTTATAAAATTGAATTAATAACAGGCGTTGGGCGACGTAGGGAAACGGAGGCTGGGCTATGGGCCAATTGGTCCATCAACTACTTGCAGCACCTGCGTAGATGAGCCATGCGCTGAAAGATAGTTTGGATTTTGCACAGGAAGGGATTTGAAAGGGGAGGATGCGGAACGGTAGAGGAAGGTAGCCAAGGGTTAACTAGGGGCCCCGGGGTTATGGTTTAAGGATCCTACCCGGCATTCGCCTAAAGAAATGCAGGGAAAACCCTAGAAAAACCTGCAACAGGTAGGTCGGGCATTGGGTACTTGTCCCACGCCCTTCCGATAGCGGGAGAGGAGTTTGCTGTGGGGACGCAGCTTTTCCCCTCGCCGTGCCTCGACCAGTTTAGGAGGCAGCTGGCCGACTGTTCCAGTGGTCAAGGTCTGCGAACCCCGGAACATGCAACCACTCAAAAACAGGCCGAGGTGCCTCAAAAAAACCAGAGAGATGTGGAGACACCCCCAAAGTGTAACTCTCTTTGGACTTTGCAAATGTTCCTGCAGTTAAAAAGAGGTCGAAGAGTCGGAAACGAAAGGCAGAGAGAAGCGAAATACTGACATCGACTCCTATGAAGAAAAAGGTTGACGGAAGAGCAAAAAGATAAAGAAACAAATAAAATTTTCAAAAGATGACACACAACAAGAAGAATAAAAACGAAAAAAAAAGGAATATTGTTTAATTACGACAATCCTACACCAAGCACTTCTAAAAAAAAAGATAAAGTAAACGAGGAATGCAGGGAAGAAGTAAGAAGAAAACTGGATTCAGTGTTAAATAATTGTGAAACGTTGTGCTGTGTGACGTCACTGACGACTTTCTTTTTTATTTTATGTTTGTGATCTTTGAAAGCTACATAAATTATCTGTAGAATACTATAAAAGTATATTTTTCCTCCCCTTAAGTGGCCCTCAACCCTTCCACAACCCTCCGTTACCCCTAAATGTTTTCTATTTCCTCAAGGATTTTTCTCCTCACCCATAAAACAATTAAGATTTAAACAAAAAATAATAAAGTTGAACATTTAACGATCCAGGACACTTATTTTTTTATTTCTGAATTATTAAAGATTTAAATTAAATTCATAATAGTTAAAAAAAAAGATGATGATGGAATTAAACCTGACGTCACGTGACGGTTAAACAAAATATATATATATTTTTTATAAAAAAAACTGAGATTAAAAAAATAAACGTATTTATTTTTCAATTACAACGAAGTTACGTCAAATTACAGCAGCAGGTTAAAAATTGCCGAATCTCTTTTATTTGAATCTGTGCAGTCTTTGATGTTTCCAGAGATGACAAGTGTTTATCGTTTCCATGACGACCGACACCACCACTGCTACTACAGAGAGTCTCTGCCACATGAAGGTAATTACTGTGCTGTGTATATACAATTTAAAATTATTTTCACGGGTCTAATGTCTGTAATTATATATATATAACATTTTTAATATTTAATTAAAAATGGCGGACGGCCCGGCTCGTGTTCCAACGTTGCCATACTGTCCACGAAAGTAATCAGATATGTCCAAATGGCGAGGAACGAGCAGAATGTGATCCGACGGATATATATTAATATATATATATATATATATATTACGATGACGTATGTAATTTTAAACATGTCCGCCGTCGGCGCCGTACGAGTTCTCGCCGTCCTCCTCGCAAGGTTAGACGGTAACACGTGTCCGTGACGACCGGAAACTGGCACGAACGTCCCGTTTTCCAAGTAATCGTAGTCGCCCTGTTTGTACCGCGTGACGTGACGTGGCGTGACGTCATCAGATGACGTCACACTCTGTACTCGCTGTGTGCACGTCTGACAGTAAATCGGCGTGGTAAGAGGGGGGAAAAATTAAGTTTAACTTAAAGAATCGCTATCATCTTTGGACATTAATTAAAAGAGTCGTACATTGACTTTACTATTACTCTATTATTCCGATGATGCTGCTAATAATTTCATGAACTAGTCATGGACCTGTAATTAGTTTCCACATTTAGGATTTTGACATTTGAGTTGGTGGTTTAGTTGTCAAAGAAAAAAATATATATTAAAGTGACACCGCACAATGGGGTAGCTCGTGTGGTGGAGCAACCGCCCGGTAAAGCAGCGCTTTTGGTGGAGCTTTCTTTATCGTGATAACTTTATTTCGGTTTCACTTCATGGCCTCCGTGGCTTCAGCTTGTGAATTCTTTCAGTGTATTATTATATTAAATAAGTATAAAACATATCGACTAACTAATTATGAGAAACGAAACTTTGTTGTAAATCTGATATAAGAATATAATTGTCAAATATAAATATGGCGTAAGTGAAGTTAAATTCTGTCCGCGTCGGCGCCGTACGAGTTCCCGTCCGCAGGTTAAACCGTTACACGTGTCCGTGACCGGAAACTGGCAAGAACCTCCCGATTTCCAAGCCTCGTTGTCGTCGAGGAGCCCCTGGTTTGTACCGCGTGCAGTGGCGTGACGTCATCAGATGACGTCACTCTCTACTTGCTGTGCAGGTGTGATATTAAATCAGCGTGGTAAGAGGAAAAAAAAAAGTTTCAATTAAAAAATCGCTATCATCTTTGGACATTACTTAAAAGAGTCTTTATTCCAATGATGCTGCTAATAATTTCATAAACTAGTCATGGAAATGTAATTAGTTTCCACATTAAGGATTTTGACATTTGAATTGGTGATTTAGTTGTCCAAAAAATATTAATATTATAGAGTTCCACTGCATCAGGGTCAAATGAATGAACTAATTTTCGCACAAGGGGGTAGCTCGTGTGGTGGAGCAAGCGCCCGGTAAAGCAGCGCTGGCGCCCTCCTCGTTGGATTCCTGGTCTGGTCGACCTTTCTCTATTCTCCTGATAACTTCATTTCTGTTTCATTTGTATTGGCGGTTTAGTTGTCAAAAAAATTATGTTAAAGTGACACCGCACAATGGGGTAGCTCGTGTGGTGGAGCAACCGCCCGGTAAAGCAGCGCTTTTGGTGGAGCTTTCTTTATCGTGATTACTTTATTTCGGTTTCACTTCATAGCCTCCACGGCTTCAGCTTGTGAATTCTTTCACTCTATTCTTATATTAAATAAATATAAACGATATCGACGACCTAATTAAGAGAAACGAACCTGGATCTTTGTTGTAAATCTGATATAAAAATATATTTGTTAAATATAAATACGGCGTGTGTAAGTTGATAAATCTGTCAGCGTCGGCGCCGTACTAGTTCTCGCAGGTTAGACCGTAACACGTGTCCGTGTAGCGAGAGCGTCCTGTGTGTCAACCTCCGTTGTTTATATCGCGCGTGACGTGGCCTGACGTCATCAGATGACGTCACTCTCTGTACTCGCCGTGCACGTGTGATAGTGGTGAGAGGAATGGTGCCCCGATGCGCAGGTAATTAATCTCGTGGCCCCCGAGGAGATAAATAGAGCCGTATTAACGAATGACTTCGCTCCACCTGCGCGCTCCTGACGGCTCGTAATTGGACTTTATATGCGTGTTTGGGGTTTGCAGAGACCAGATAACCACTTGCTCTTAAATGGCGACACACTCTGCGCAGAGAGGGAGAGAGAGAGATAAGGTTGTTACCATCGCTCAAGATTGCGGTCTGGACGGTGGCTGTTCTTCTCTTTCCGTCGTGCACCGCGCGTAATTGGTTCAACCCCCTTCCCGCAGATCGCTTTAATGGTGACCTTCTGTACTAGAGGATTGTCCTCCTGCCACTGCAGCTCCATTAATCTACACCGGATTATACGAGCAATTTCCTGCGGTCACAAGAGCGTGGGGCTTGAACGGCTGCGAGGGCTGAAGAGTTGTCCGCTGTTCCTATTGGAATAGTCGGCCAGCTGCCTCCTAAACTGTTCAAGGCATTGCGAGGGGAAAGCTGCGTCCCCACAGTGAACCCCTTTTCCGTCATCGGAAGCGCGTGGGACAAGTACCCAATGCCCGACCTACCTGATGTAGGTTTTTTTAGGGTTTTCCCTGCTTTTCTGTAGGCGAATACCGGGTAGGATCCTTAAAATATAACCCGGGGGCCCTACTTAACCCTTGGCTACCTTCCTCTACCCTTCCACATCCCCCGTTTCAAATCCCTTCCTGTTCTATTAAAGGGGAGTCGCCACCTTGTGGATAACGCTCATGTAGCCTGTCTACACCTTCTCCTCCTGTTCTCTCGCAGGAGAACCTTCACCGGGGACCTCTGGAGGAGGCTACCTTTGGGGATGCCTTCTCCTCTTTCTCTGGTTTTTTTGAACTAAACGGAGGCCTGCTTTGAGAGGTGTATGTTCCGCGGTCGCAGAATTAGCAAAAACGGTAATAGTTGTTCTCTGTTCCCATTGGAACCGTCGGCCAGCTGCCTCCTAAACTGGTCGAGGCACGGAGAAGGGAATGATGCGTCCCCTACAACAAAACCCCCCTCTCCCGCCATCCAGGGAAGGGCGTGGGACAAGTACCCAATACCCGACCTACCTGATTCAGGTTTTTCTAAGGTTTTCCCTGCATTCCTTTAGGCGAATGCCGGGTAGGATCCTTAAACTATAGCCCGGGGGCCCTAGTTAACCCTTGGCTACCTTCCTCTACCCGTCCACATCTTCCCTTTCCAGATCCCTTCCTATGCTATTAAAAGGGGAGTTGCCACCACGTGGATTACCCTCATGTAGCCTGTTACCCCTCTAAAATAAAAACATCTGGATGACGCTGTTCCTCTTCGGCCCTAAATTCAATAATCCACTTGCATATCACACGCGATGTAGTTACCGTCCTTCAGCTGTAATTGATTTTAAACCAGAATAATAAATCGGCTCTGATTGGGAACTCTTCAGGACTACAGTTACATTCAATTAGATGGGGGGTGGGGGGGGGAGAGAGGGAAGGAAATAAGAATAGAAAAAGTCTTACATACGTGATAATTTGTATTACAATTACGTATAAATATAATTTATAGAGTGTTACTTAGAATTTATTATAAGAAAAATTCTGTACCCTGTTATGTTGGCACAACTGTTACGAGCATTAATGTACTTAATAGAAATCTATTAAAATAATATAGTTTTATTGTAGCCCTTACGGCGAAGGTCAAGTAATAAACTAGCAGGTCTCTTAAATATATATATATATATATTAATAACCGTAAGGCCGGAAATAAAACAATAACTAACCTAATCCACTAATTACTGGACCTCCTCAAGTGAACGTCGACTGGACAAGGTTCATCCAAATCCCGCAGTTTTTGTAAACCAAAGATATAAAAGGAAACAACTGATTGACAAAGTAAAAGATCGTACCTTTTTGAAATGAAAAATTTACATCTCATAGAACATTAATAATGACAAAGATACTATCACGTCTTTCGTCTCTGTGTGTGTGGCCATCTTTCTTGGTTAGATTTCGTTCAATACAGATGTGGGTGAAAAATGTAAAATATGCGTCTCTTTAGAAAATTAATAATAAGGATAAAAATTAAGAAAACACAAGAGCGCCCAGAGCGACACAACCGCACAGTTCAGTTGCGCAGTTGCTTCCGAGGGTTTTCTTCTTAGCACCTGCGGACAAGCAACAAGGTTTTTCCAGAAACGGTTGCAGTGTGGTATTTGTTATCGTCACTTCTTTGGTCCTTATTTGGCCTATTTTATCTTATTATAAATATGGAGGGTACGGAACATCTTTTAATTAAATCTTGGCTGAATTCCGCTTGTTAATTGTTTACATCACGTTATATGTAAATGTTTTTAGACACGTTGGCCGTTTTGTTTATTTGTTAAATCATCTGTTGTGACGTGTAATTCTACATTGTATGATAGTTAATTCTCTAATCCTTGATTCCTTACCTGGTGCGTATTGTATTTCTTTTTAGTTATTATAAATATTATGTTATACCCTTAGTGTAGTTAACGATTTATTATTTCTAGTATTTTTTTAATTGCTATTAGTTGTAGCGTCCAATTATTACCCTGTAATGACGAGGACTACGTTATGTTAAAGACTGCAGGATCTTCCCCTGACGGCCGCCGCTCACCTGCGGGGGTCCCACAGTCGCTTTTCCCCTCCACCGTCGTCGACCACCGTGTTCTAAGTTTTTGGTCGTCGCGAATCTCGTGATTCCGAGACGTTTCTCATTCGTCGTCGTCGACCGTAGTCGTTCGTTGTGTGTTGTCGACGTTTCTCATTTTTTTCCCCCTCTCTTCTTCCTCTTCCCTTCGCTTCCCCTTTCTTCCCCGGTCCGCGTGCAGCAGCAGCAAGCAAGCAAGCAAGCAAAACACACACACACTGTACGGCCATGAATAATTCTCCTCCACGCGTCTGCAGAAAAAAAAAATTGTGCAACGCCAAGTCAGCCACGCGACCAAACTCGGCAGCTAGTACTGCCAACATCAAGACGAGAAAAAGCGCCTCGCTATTCATCCCGGGGGATATCAATAATAGTTAAGAATATTAATTTATACAGTATGCTTGAGTATTAATACTCTAGTTAAGAATATTAACCACAGGGATAATAATATTAATACCAAAGATAAGACTATTAATATAATAAATTCTAGATATGAATCACCTAGATATGAATATTAACCCCTAGATATGAATATTAATTTCCTAGAAACAGAATATTAATCCTCTAGATAAGAATATTAATTGTCTAGATAAGAATATTAATTTCCTATATAAGAATATTAACTGTGAAGATAAGAATTTAAATCTCTAGATAAGAATTTTAATCCCCTAGATAAGAATATTAATCCTCTAGATAACAATTTTAATCCTCTAGATTATAATATCAATTTCCTACATAAGAATATTAATCCTCTAGATAAGATTATTAATCCATTAGATAAGAATATTAGTTTCTTATATAAGAATATTAATCCTCTAGATAAGATAATTAGTTCTCTAGATAAGAATATTAATTTTTTATATCAGAATATTAATCCTCTAGATAAGATTATTAATCCATTAGATAAGAATATTAGTTTCTTATATAAGAATATTAATCCTCTAGATTAGATTATTAATCCATTAGATAAGAATATTAGTTTCTTATATAAAAATATTAATCCTCTAGATAATATAATTAGTTCTCTAGATAAGAATATTAATTTTTATATAAGAATATTAATCCTCTAGATAATCTTATTAATGTATTAGATAAGAATATTAATTTTCTATATGAGAATATTGATCCTCTAGATAAGCTTATTAATCCATTAGATAAGAATATTAATTTCCTATATGAGAATATTGATCCTCTAGATAAGATTATTAATCCATTAGATAAGAATATTAGTTTCTTATATAAAAATATTAATCATATAGATAACAATTTTAATCCTCTAGATAAGAATATAAATTTCCTATATAAGAATATTAATCCTCTAGATAAGATTATTAATCCATTAGATAAGAATATTAATTTCCTATATAAAAATATTAATCTTCTAGATAAGAAAATTAATCAGCTAGATAATAAAAGTAGTTTAGAATTAGAAAATATTTTACCGTAGATAAGACTGTTGATCTAATATATAAGATTATTAATCCCGTAGATATGAATATTAAGCCTAGATATGAATATTAATTTCCTAGATAAGAATATTAATGTCGTAGAATTGAATACTGTAGATATTTATACCGTACACACGAATATCAAACCCTAGATGAGAGTATTAATTTCTTTGAACCAGATATTAATTTTCCTAGATACGAACCCTGATACCGTAGATAATATTATTAATCCCTCTAGATAAGAATATTAATTCCTCAGATAAGAATATTAACCCTCTTAGATAATAATATTAATGTTCTAGATACGAATATAACTTCATTTAAAATAATATTAGTTTGCAATATAAGAATATTAATCCTCTAGATAGTCCTTTAACTGCCGTACATGAGGTTATTAATCCTCTATTAACTCTTACCCTATGCCCAAGGTTAAAATTGTAATCGTATACGGGGTTCATGTAATTGAAAACGTTGAGCGATTCAGGTGAGGGTTGTCAGGGTGTCAAGGATGTTGAAGGGCGAAAATATGTGTTTGTATATATTTATGTTTATTTCAAACACATAACAAATACGTAATGCGGCAGCGATGTATTTTTAATTATATAGTAGTAATTAGAAGGCAATTAAGTGGCGAATTAAAGTTGCGAAGTATATTTTTTTAATAATTAATTTTGTCCGTTAATCGACTAAATCTTTAAGTCCTAATTAGTTTTAATCTCATTCAGACGTCATTATTATTTTAATATTCAGACTTCAGAATTAGTTGCGCACCGCGGGACTGCATAGCGCTTACCCCTTATGTTATCATCATCTCTGACCGCGTGCTGTGTGACCCTCCTGAATACAGACGGACAGCTGAAGCGCGAGTCTCGCCGTCAATCGTTTTACCTTCAATTAATAAACTCTCTTTGTACTTGAAAATTCCTTGAAGTTGCAGAAGTAACAAATTAGAAAGATGCTGACGTACTCACGGCTCTTGCGTTGTTGTTAATCACCCGACGAAAGCAACAAGGGTCGAAAAAAATACATTGTTGGGTTTGTTCCGTACTCACGGCTCTTGCGTTGTTGATCACATGACGAAAGCAACAAGGGTCGAAGGAACTATTGTGTGGTTTTTGATTATTTATTTTTATCTAATTATTATGCTTTTAACACACACTCGTATATTATTTCAATTATATATATATATATATATATATATATATATATATATATAATTGAAATAATATACGAGTGTGTGTTATGAGAATATTAATCCTCTAGATAAGATTATTAATCCATTAGATAAGAATATTAGTTTCTTATATAAAAATATTAATCCTCTAGATAACAATTTTAATCCTCTAGATAAGAATATCAGTTTCCTATATAAGAATATTAATCCTCTAGATAAGCTTATTAATCCATTAGATAAGAATATTAATTTTCTTATATAAGAATATTAATCCTCTAGATAAGATAATTAGTTCTCTAGATAAGAATATTAATTTTTTATATGAGAATATTAATCCTCTAGATAAGATTATGAATCCATCAGATAAGAATATTAGTTTCTTATATAAAAATATTAATCCTCTAGATAACAAATTTAATCCTCTAGATAAGAATATCAGTTTCCTATACAAGAATATTAATCCTCTGGATAAGCTTATTAATCATCTAGATAATAAAAGTAGTTTAGAATTAGAAATTATATATATATATATATATATATAATTCAACTGACGTGAGGAATGTTAGGTTTTTATTATTATCGTAGATTTAGGTTATATTTTCTGTTCCTTGTGAAAGAAAGACCTTGGCTCGTGCTGTTATTCTACGAAACACAAGTCACGGACAGATCAATGTAATTTTAATTTCATGAGTTGGCGTCACTGGGTCTTGAACTCGACTCTTTAAAGGGGGGGCGGGTAAAGGAGCGAAAGAGGGGATGGGGTAGGGCGGGCGGGCGTCGCCGTGTAATTTGTCGGTTAATGGGTGGAAAAATGCCCGTGCATTTTCATGCGCGTGATGGAAAAAAATATATATTTAGGACCTTGAGGTAACTAACTGCTTATGTGCTGTCTCCAATAAAGCAGAGGCTCCGTATTTCATGTTTTATAGCCTTAGTTTTATTGCGACAGCAAATTTTAGTAGCCAGCTACCTGGCCGTAAATTACTCGCTGCCTTGTTCGCTAACGCATTAAGGCCTCGGGCGAAAAGGGGGGAAATTAATTAGTGCATCGTCTCTCTCTCTCTCTCTCTTATCCTCCTCCTCCTCCTCCTCCTTTGTCCGTCACACGGAGGAGGGCGTGTGTGTGCGATCAGAGACAAAACACGGAGACGTAAGAAGGTCTTATTCCCCCCCCCACTTCCTTCCTTCAGTGACATTCCTTAATTGTAACAAAAGTAATCTCTGCAATACAAAGTCCAATTACGTGAGATTGCGTCCAGAGATTGCACGCAGCATTCGTCGTTGGTCTCGTTGCCAGGGCAACACAAGTCTCTGTCTGAGATTCGCCATTTAACACGTTCATTCATCCACTTACCCGGTGGTGGTTTTTTTTTTGATCAAGAAAGAAGTGAAATTTAAAAATATCTACTTTTAATTTAAAATTGAAATTTAATAATTAGGTAAAGTAGTGCCAAATTAAGTAAAGGATAAATAAATTTATTCTGAGGAATGAGAGGAATTTAAGTAAATACAGGATAAATAATATCTGAATAATTAGAGGACTTTAATTAAATAAAGGATAAATAATATGTGAGGAATGAGACGACTTTAATTAAATAAAGGATAAATAGAATCTGAGTAATGAGACGACTTTAATTAAATAAAGGATAAATACGTTTATTCTGAGGAATGAAAGCAATTTAAGTAAATAAAGGATAAATAATACCTGATGAATGAAGGGACTTTAAGTAAATAAAGGATAAATAATATCTGAGGAATGAGAGGACTGTAATTAAAAAAAGGATAAATAGTTGCAGAGGAATGAGAGGACTTTAATTAAATAAAGGATAAATACGTTTATTCTGAGGAATGAAAGCAATTTAAGTAAATAAAGGATAAATAATACCTGAGGAATGTGAGGACTTTAATTAAATAATGGATAAAGAATATCTGAGGAATGAGAGGACTGTAATGTTAAAAAAGGATAATTAGTTACTGAGGAATGAGAGGACTTTAATTATTTTATATACTTTTTATATACTTCTTCTATATATTTACTAAATAATATATTTTATTTTCATTTCTGTATTTATTTTTCTAATTTATGAATTATTAATGATTAAAATTCTTCACGTATTTTCTTCCTATTTATAGAATTAAATTTTGTCGTTGGTGTCTTTCCTACTCCTTTCATTTTCTCTATTACATACATCCGTATTATTTTATTTTTTTTATCTTTACAACTCTCTACTTTATTTATTAGATTTTCTCTGGACTCCATATAATTTTCCCTCTCACCTAATCAGTTCTTGTCACTTACTTGTACTACGTGCGTCATAAAGCTTAGTTCCCCACGTTGACATATATTTCAATTGAGCAACTGTTGCTGCGTTGTTTACGTCTCTGACGAAGAAACTAATAACTCGTATTAAGTGGCGCCAATGTTGATATTTTTTCTCTCTCTTGTGAAAATGGAGGAAACGATTCTCCAGCAGAGGAGGATGAATTATGAACGCTGTTAAAAAAACAAAAACTGTACCACGTTGAAATAGGGGAGAAAAGAAAGGAAAAAAATTAGGGAGGTTTACTCCGCGGAGGGAGAAAAAAAAGCAACTACTTATGTGTGGAACTTCCGTACCAAAGGCGGGGGTGGAGGGGGGGGGGAAGAGGGCGGCGAAGCGTATCTTCTCCTTGTCGTCTGTTGCCATAAACGTCTGGAACCTTCTCTCCATTAAAGTGCAGATGGGCTGGGGTCGGGACTGCACCGAGAAGGTCCTCGTCTACGAGAGTCACCACCCGCATTACTCTTTAATTCTTTTGTATAATTACCGTACTTCACACTGATCCTATTTAGTAACTTATTATTTTAATTTATTAATAAACGCCCGAGGTTTTCCTCATCACCGACAAATGAGTTTAAAATAATATTCCTACTTTCGTCGAAAGATTTTATTTGAAATTATTTAATTAAAAATTATATATCTACTTTTAATATAAAATTGAATATTTAAATTTATTAATTAGATAAATCAGTGGCAAATGAAGTAAAGGATAAATAAGTTTATTCTGAGAAATTAGAGGACTTTGAGGAACTAAAGGATAAATAATATCTGAGGAATGGGACGACTTTAAATAAATAAAGGATAAATAGTATCTGTGGAGTGAGAGGACTAATTAAATAAAGGATAAATAGTATCTGAGGAATGAGAGGACTTTAAGTGAATAAAAGATAAATAGAATCTGAGGAATGAGAGGAATTTAATTAAATAAAGGATAAATAGTATCTGAGGAATGAGAGGACTTTAATTAATTAAAGGATAAATAGTATCTGAGAAATGAGAGGACTTTAATAATTAAATAAAGTATAAATAATATCTGTGGAATAAAAGGACTTTAAGTAAATAAAGGATAAAAAATATCTGGTGAATGAGAGGACTTTAATTTATTAAAGGATAAATAATAACTGTGGAATGAGAGGACTTTAATTAAATAAAGGATAAATAAATATCTGAGGAATGAGAGGAATTTAATTATATAAAGGATAAATAAATATCTGAGGAATGAGATGACATTAATTAAACAAATTATAAATATTATCTGTGGAGTAAGAGGACTTTAAGTAAATAAAGGATAAAAAATATCTGATGAATGAGAGGATTTTAATTAAATAAAGGATAAATAAATATCTGAGGAATGAGAGGAATTTAAGTAAATAAAGGATAAAAAATATCTGATGAATGAGAGGATTTTAATTAAATAAAGGATAAATAAATATCTGAGGAATGAGAGGAATTTAATTAAATAAAGGATAAATAAATATCTGAGGAATAAGAGGAATTTAATTAAATAAAGGATAAATAAATATCTGAGGAATGAGAGGAATTTAATTAAATAAAGGATAAATAAATATCTGAGGAATGAGAGGAATTTAATTAAATAAAGGATAAATAAATATCTGAGGAATGAGAGGAATTTAATTAAATAAATGATAAATAAATATCTGAGGAATGAGAGAAATTTAATTAAATAAAGGATAAATAAATATCTGAGGAATGAGAGGAATTTAATTAAATAAATGATAAATAAATATCTGAGGAATGAGAGAAATTTAATTAAATAAATGATAAATAAATATCTGAGCATTGAGAGGAATTTAATTGGCTTTGTCATTATAATTAAAAAGTGTATTCGGTAAGTGGAAAACCGATTGGGTTTAATTGTTTTTTTCTATCTGGGAAAATACTGGTCAATTTAAATAAATAAATTTAAAAGTTCATATTTAAAATAACAAATAGATTTATAAATGTTTTTTCTGGATTTTATAAATGAAAACAAAAATCGGAATTACACGTGAAGGAGTTTGTGGCGTCCTCGTGTGAGTCAGCGACATAATTTAACAAATGTAGTGAACGAATTAATATTTTTTAAAATTACAGTGACTGGTATTAGGCTAATTAATCAATTAAGTCGCAGTCCTTACAACCTGATAGTGAAGAACATTTCCGCTAATCTCAATCAGTCAATTAAGTCAGAATAGTTTGAGAAAATTCCTCCCGTATTTTATGATTTATACGAAATATAACCGGGAATAATTTGCAATTAAGTATTTTATGTGTGTTCTCATAATTGCATTATAATTTTTCTTTTTGGTATCAAGGTTACCTGGTAATTGCTTTTTCGTTAAATATTTAGCCGAATTTGTGATCTGATGCTTGCAGATACGGGATTGATTGATTCAACAATCGTCATAATTAATTGATTAATTAAAATTTATTCCCTAGTAATATTTAAAACCAATTATAAAATTTTATAAGGAAATTGTCTCATTTCATATTATTCTCATGAGAAGGTATTTAATGGTTATTCAAATATATATATAATGTAATACCAATTAAAGAGGCCATTAATTGTTTTTTTTAGGGTAACAGGCTACATGAGGGTAATCCACATGGTGGCAACTCCCCTTTAATAGCATGGGAAGGGATTTGAAAGGGGGGATGCGGAAGGGTAGAGGAAGGTAGCCAAGGGGTTAACTGGGGCCCCCGGGCTATGGTTTAAGGATCCTACCCGGCAATTCGCCTAAAAGTGATGCTGGGAAAACCCTAGGAAAACCTGCATCAGGTAGGTCGAGCATTGGGTACTTGTCCCACGCCCTTCCGACAGCGGGAGAGGAGTTTGCTGTGGGGACGCAGCATTCCCTTCTCCGTGCCTTGACCAGTTTAGGAGGCAGCTGGCCGACTATTTCAATGGGAACAGAGAACAACTCTTGCCGTATGCCCAAGGTCTGTGACCCCGGAACATACACCTCTCAGAACAGGCCCAGGTGCCTCGGCTTGTGGGAACGCGAGATCTATTAGTTTACATAAAACGCGAGTAAACAGTTTCGACGGAGAGACTCAAATAATAATCGTAAAGTTGGAAGCAAAAGGGTTTTGCTTCACACAGACTGAACTAAAATTCCGCATAGAGGCACCAAGGAGACCTAGTAGGCCCAAGGGCTGACTGAGGGGCGGCTGATCCAAAGTTCCAGGTGGCAGAGAACGAGAACATCGACCAAGTGTGTATTAAAACTTTAATGTGTAGAACCAGTGAATAATGGCCTTTTTAGTGAGTGTAGTCCTCAAGCTCCAAGAATCAGATCTGGTACCAGGAAGACAATTCGTGAGTACAAAACAATTATTTTAAAATCTTTAAACGAGGATTAAAGGTAGAAGTCAGATTTCGTTCGTTTTTCTTTTCTTTCACTTCGTTTATTTTCATATTGTTCATTTTCATATAAGTTTCATCTTCCAATTCTCTTTGAGCTGCCTTTACATTATCTGTGCTTTCCCCATTCCTTGTTACAGCCATCAATCAGCTGTTAACCTAATTTCTTTACACGTCCTTTTACACGTTCCGTTTCCCCTCCTTTTATATCTCGCTCAATACCTTTATTAGTCTTCTTTACCATTAAACGTTATTTTACTCTTATTCGTTCATTTTCATATTGTATTAAGTCAGCTTCAATGAGTTTGAATTGTTAATGTTTGTTTATTAAATTGGATTGTTCTGACTGTCAAACCCAGTAATGACCCTGAGATAAAGAGAATTTCGACTTATTTGATTGTAAAACATAAAGTTGTATTTTTCCTACAACGCCACGAACTGCATAATTGAAATAAAATATTCGTTTGTTAACTTGATGAAATTAGGCGTATAAAGTAGGGATTACCATTTGTACTCTTAAAGAATAAATTTTGTTAATTAATTCTTATAATTAAGACCAGCTTTTAATTATTACAATATATATATATATATATATATATATATATAAATTTTCCCAACATAAACAACGATTGTTCGCCTTACAGTTGTGTTTTTTTTCCCTCGTTCAAACAATGGAGCCAAATTGCGGATCAGGATCCTTATAAATTCCTAATTTTTTACTTCTTCCAATTTAATAATAATGAAAAAAATGTTACTATTTCGGCAAGGGAGAAGAACCTTGTCTCTGAATCTTTTTTATCCATTAAAATTAGTAGACCTGAAGATGTCTTAGGTACAGGAAGAGACGTCGGTGTGTTAATAAATATTTTTTCTGAATGACGGTAATTTATTTACTAATTTCGTTCCCCCTAAGGAACGTCGTTGGTCTCCGTGTCTGCGCTATGAGACTCGCTGGTTGTTTACGTTGAACTTCTTTCGCCCTAAGGAACGTCGTTGGTCTCCGTGTCTGCGCTGGTTGTTTACGTTGAACTTCTTTCCCCCCTAAGGAACGTCGTTGGCCTCCGTGTCTGCGCTATGAGACTCGCTGGTTGTTTACGTTGAACTTCTTTCGCCCTAAGGAACGTCGTTGGTCTCCGTGTCTGCGCTATGAGACCCGCCTGGATGGATGGATACTGCTGATGGCGAAGTGTGACGTGGCAGATGCAGTGTTTCAATGGGAGGTGATCAGGTAATTGT
This sequence comes from Zhengitettix transpicula, assembly GCA_037074705.1. NCBI lineage: Eukaryota > Metazoa > Arthropoda > Insecta > Orthoptera > Tetrigidae > Zhengitettix > Zhengitettix transpicula. The sequence goes on along the minus strand of CM073591.1, from coordinate 11,046,706 downwards.
CTGCCATTACTCACTCTGTGTGTCTGTGTGTGTGTGCGATTATCGCGACGTTGCCAGGGGCGGCGTCAAGGAGGAGGAGGAGGAGGAGGATTGTCTGTCATCACCGGCAAGACTCGTCTTCATCGTACTCGCCCTTTCCTCCTCGGTCCCCCCCCCTCCCTCTCTTCAAAAATAAATAAAAAAAATTCCTGGTGAACCAGTTTCACGACGACGCCTCTCTCACCCTGTCCTGTACCGTAGTCTCAGTAAACCACATTCACCCCCTCCCCCCTTCCCACATCCTTTCTACTCTCTGCATTTGTCCTTTATTTCAATTTCCCTTGCAACGCTGGGGCGTCGTAGGTACACAAACATACTCTCTCTCTCTCTCTCTCTCTCTCTCTCTCTCTATATATATATATATATATATATATATATATATATATATATATATATATACAAAATGGCGTGAGGGACCAACGGTGCCTCAAAGAAGAAAGCCTGCGAGAGGATTCTGTCGCAGGTAACCTGCGAGGGATTTTCTCTCGCAGGCAGAACCTTTTAGGAGAGATACGAAGGGGCTACCTTTGGGTATGCCTTTTTCTCTCCGTTTTTGAACTAAGGTTCCTACAAGCCGAGGCACCTCGGTCTCTTCTGAGAGGTGTATGTTCCGGGATCACAGACCTTGGTAAGAGTTGTCTGCTATTCCCATTGGAATAGTCAGCCAGCTGCCTCCTAAACTGGTCGAGGCCGGAGAAAGGAATGCTGCGTCCCCACAGCAAACTCCTCTCCCGCTATCGCAAGGGCGTGGGACAAGTACCAAATGCCCATCTACCTGATTCTGGTTTTTCTAGGGTTTTCCCTGCATCACTTTTACGCGAATGCCGGGTAGGATCCTTAAACCATAGCCCGGGGGCCCCTAGTTAACCCTTGGCTACCTTCCTCTACCCTTCCGCATCCCCCCTTTCAAATCCCTTCCTATGCTATTAAAGGGGAGTTGTCCAATGTGGATTACCCTCATGTAGCCCTTTACCCTAAAAAAAACGGTGCCTCACGTATTGTCCTCCTTTGCGATTCGGAAATTCAGGGATAAAAAGGGGAAGCAGGGTGTGACGAAAAATGGCGGTGGCGAGAGAATTCGCCGTAGCTTGATGGTTTTAAAAAAATATAAGACGGCAAAAAAATAAATAATATCTCTGTCCATAGAATATACTCGTCTCAGAATTCATCCAGTATACAAAGACAGTCGCGTAATCCTACGACAGTATTAGCAGAGAAAGTAAAGGCAACTTTAATAATAAACAGTCACCAGTTGTAAATACAGCAAAATTAAAATAACTATATATATATATATATATATATATATATATATATATATATATATATATATTTAACATACAAATGGACAGTTTGCCCGGTGGTAGTTCAATTTAATTACAACCACTTACAATAAAAGAAAAATAGGGTAAATTAATATAATATAATACGTCCTAGGTTCAGGGACACTGCTACAACTATAAACACATCTATATAGAACTTCTACGTTAGTTAATTCTGAGAAGGTTACAGAAAAGAACAACGGCGGAAAGATATCTCAAAATTATATACCTAACTACAGCACATGTAAATGAGGGATTACACATGGATAAGTGTCCCGAGTGTTTTTTTTTACAAAGGAAAGGAAAAAAAAATTATTGTATGTGTGTGTTAAATTTTTAATGTAAAACTTTGCATGTGTAGAAATAAATATATATATATATGATATATTATTAATAATGATATATCATTAATCCTTTATTTACTTAAAGTCCTCTCATTCCTCAGATATTATGTATCCTTCATGTTATTAAAGTCCTTTCATTCCTGAGATGTTATTTATCCTTTATTTAATTAAAGTCCTCTCATTCCTCAGAAATTATTTATCCTTTAGTTCCTTAAAGTTGACGCTTTGAAAAGTTGACGGCCACTTGTTAAAATAAGTATAGTTGTGTCCGCAGATTTGGCCAGAATCATTCCTTAAAAAATCAATTTGCTTGCGTAATAAATAATAATAATTGTTTATGTATTTTTCATGCGTGCCTAAAACACACACACACACACGTATATGTATATATTGAATATTTAAGAAATAATGTGTACTGTGTAGTTCGTCCGTCAAGTAAGGGTGTCGGTCCTGCGTCACGCGCTGTCGATATAATCGATCGATAGTGTTATAATTACAGTCAAATATGTCGAAATATACATCAACACAATTTAATTTATGGAAAAACTTACGGAAATTAATTCGTTTAGGGTCAATAAAAATTTTAATAATTATTTTCAAATCGTATGTTACCTTGTGATCGTGATTTTATTTTAGTTATACATATATACATAATCTGTACTGCGTAGTTCGTACGTCACGTGTATCGCCGTTGGACGGTCCTACGTCACGCGCTATCGATATAATCGATCGATAGTGTTATAGTTACAATCAATTATGTCGAAATATACAACCACACCATTTAATTTATGTAAAAACTTACGGAATTTAATTTAGTTTAGGGTGAATAAAAATTATATTAATTATTTTTTACTTGTAAGTTAACTTGTGATCATGATTTTAATTATTTTTATATATGTATATAATCTGTACTTCGTAGTTCGTTCGTCAAGTGTCTCGGTCTTACGTGACGCGCTATCGATATAATCGAACGATAGTTTTTTCATTACAGTAAAATATGTTGAAATATTCAACCCACACCGTTTAATTTATGGAAAAACTTACGGTTATTAATTCGATTAGGGACAGTAAAAATTATATTAATTATTTTAAAATCGTTTGTTAACTCGTGATCGTGATTTTAATTAATTTATATATATATATGTATATAATCTGTACTGCATACGTCGTTCGTCAAGTGTCTCGGTCTTACATCACGCGCTATCGATACAATCGATCGATACTGTTACCATTACAATCAAATATGTCGAAATATACATTTTTTATTTTATTTATTTAAAAACTTACGGAAATTAATTCGTTTAGGGTCAATACAAATTATATTAATTTATTTCAAATCGTATGTTAACCTGTGATCGTGATTTTAATTTAATTATTTATTTACGTATATAATCTGTACTGTGTAGTTCGTTCGTCACCTGTCTCGGTCCTACGTCACGCGCTATCGATATAATCGATCGTTACTGTTATCATTACAGTCAAATATGTCGAAATATACAACCACAAAATTTAATTTATGGCAAAACTTATGGAAATTAATTATTTTACGGTCAATAAAAATTATATTAATTATTTTCAAATTGTATGTTAACTTATGATCGCGATTTTAATTTATATATATATATATATATGTATAATCTGTGCTGCGTAGTTCGTTCGTCACATGTCTCGCCGTGGGACAGTCCTACGTGACGCGCTATCGATATAATCGAACGATAGTGTTATCGTTACAGTCAAATATGTCGAAATATACAAGCACACAATTTAATTTATGGCAAAACTTATGGTAATTAATTGGTTTAGGGTCAATAAAAATTATATTACTTAATTTCGAAACGTGTGTTAACTTATTGTGATCGTGATTTCAATTAATTTACAACGTAATTATAATAGATATCGATTTCAGTATCCTTGGCAATGCCAGCTCTGGTTGCGACTAACAAAAATGGCTTCAGCGAATCTGAGTTCGTTATTGTGTAAAAACACGGGGCCGTGGCATGGTGAAGATATATATATTCACTTCAAACCATATCAAGTGTCCTCAGGATTTACTCGTCCGGAGAATTCATCCAGTGTAAAGAGGGCAATAAATTATGACTATCTCACAGACCCGACGCAAATATTTAGACCGTACGTGAGTATGTTTGAAAATTTCCACCCCCGGTCCGGTCCGGGTCCTCACCCTCGCCCTACGAAATTTGGTCAAGTTTTCTCCACCATCGTACAGTCTATAAATAAACAAGAGCCAAAAAAAAAGGAACTGTGTGTGGTCAAAGCCCAACTCTTTGACATGACGGGAAAAAAATCCTTTAGCATATTTAGGAAAGACCTGATGAAGGAACAAACAACGTACCGAAACGTTGTTTTAAATCAATAGATGATAAATACTCTCAGTAATTGGGCAGAAAACCGCATTATATCTATTTCATATAAACAGACGTAAAAAAACGATAACCTCTAAGATAATCTTTAATGTGTGTGTGTGTGTTTTTCTTTTTCTTCTTTTTTTCCGACCGCCGTCCGCTTTTATCCGCCGGCGTCATCGTAAAAGTTGTGAGGTACAGTCGTAGTTATTAGTCACGACAAGTAGGCCGCAAGCAAGCAGGCAAGCAGAATAGGGCAAAATAGATTTGTAGAGGGGGGGGGGGCGGAAGAAGAAAAACAACAACCACCCACCCTTGTAGCGACAGTAAATAGGGTCGTAAAATTCGTCCGGTGCGCCTTGGTTAACTGCCGCGCTCGGAATACGCGGACGGAACAGTCGGAAACAGCCGCAGTTAAAAAACCTGCATGGCGATTCTCCCAGCATGCAATCGTCCATTATGATCCTTGGGAAAAGGTAAAACAATGTCGACTGAGAAAAACCCTCATATTAAAGTTAATCTCACAGTTATCAGTTGATAATAAGAAAAATATCCGAAAAGAGACCATAAAAAAATTACATAAACTACAACCTGTCTGCGAGGGATGTGCTCTCGCAGGCAGAACCCTGTAGGAGAGACAGAAAGGGGCTACCTTTGGGGATGCCTCCTCCTCTATCCGTTTTTATACTAAGGTTCCCACAAGCCGAGGCACCTTGGCCTGTTTTGCGAGGTGTATGTTCCGGGGTCACAGACCTTAGGCATACGGTAAGAGTTGTCCGCTATTCCCATTGGAACAGTCGGCCAGCTGCCTCCTAAACTGGTCGAGGTACGGAGAAGGGAATGTTGCGTCCCCACAGCAAACTCCTCTCCCGCCATCGGAAGGGCGTTGGACAAGTACCCAATGCCCGACCTACCCGATGCAGGATTTTCTAGGGTTTTCCCTGCAACACTTTTAAGCGAATTGCTCCGTAGGATCCTTAAACCATAGCCCGGGGGCTCCACTTAACCCTTGGCTACCTTCCTCTACCCTTCTGCATCCCCCCTTTCAAATCCCTTCCTATGCTATTTAAGAGGAGTTGCCACCATGTGGATTACCCTCATGTAGCCTGTTACACTTAAAAAAATCTACAACGCCCAGAGAGCTCTGGCGGAGGCTACCTTCGGGTTCTGGTTCTTGAACTAAGGTTCCCACATGCAGAGGTCTCTTTTGAGAGGTGTATGTTCCGGGGTCGCAGATCTTGGGGGCATACGGTAAGAGTTGTCCCCTATTCTCATTGGAATAGTCGGTCAGCTGCCTCCTAAACTGGTCGAGGTACGGAGAAGGGAATGTTGCGTCCCCACAGCAAACTCCTCTCCCGCCATCGGAAGGGCGTTGGACAAGTACCCAATGCCCGACCTACCCGATGCAGGATTTTCTAGGGTTTTCCCTGCAACACTTTTAAGCGAATTGCTCCGTAGGATCCTTAAACCATAGCCCGGGGGCTCCACTTAACCCTTGGCTACCTTCCTCTACCCTTCTGCATCCCCCCTTTCAAATCCCTTCCTATGCTATTTAAGAGGAGTTGCCACCATGTGGATTACCCTCATGTAGCCTGTTACACTTAAAAAAATCTACAACGCCCAGAGAGCTCTGGCGGAGGCTACCTTCGGGTTCTGGTTCTTGAACTAAGGTTCCCACATGCAGAGGTCTCTTTTGAGAGGTGTATGTTCCGGGGTCGCAGATCTTGGGGGCATACGGTAAGAGTTGTCCCCTATTCTCATTGGAATAGTCGGTCAGCTGCCTCCTAAACCGGTCAAGGCACGGCGAGGGGCAAAGCTGCGGCCCCACAGCAAACCTCTCCCCCCGCCATCCAGGGAAGGGCGTGGGACAAGTACCCAAGAGCCCGAACTACCTGATGCAGGTATTTCTAGGGGTTTTCACTTTAAGGCGAATTGCCGTGGGTAGGATCCTCAAACTATAGCCCTGGGGACCCTAGTTAACCCTTGGCTACCTTCCTTTACCCTTCCACATCCCCCCTTTCAATTTCCTTCCTATGCTATTAAATGGGAGTTGCTACCATGAAAATGCAATAAGATTAAACAGCCTTCAGTAGCGCTGTTCATGTGACGTCACGGTCGCAGCGTAAGGGGGGTGGGGGTAACCGATGTGGCGTGACTCCGGACTTGATGTCTTGAGACAAATTCTGGAAGCTGATGACGTCACTTCCCGTTACAATAAAAAGAGCCTGTGGTGACAAGTGGAACCTCCTCGTCATATAAAAAGGTTAAGTCCTGAAAGAATAATTATTATAAATAAAAAAAAATCTCTCTGTGGGGGGTGAAATTAAAAATATACGAAGGACAGTCAGGGGGGGGGGAGAATAAGTGGGAGTTTTAATAATGACGTATATAAATGAAAAAAATAAATAAACGTCAGCCAATTTTAAGTCATTTATTAATGGAAAGTTAAACAACGTTTCGTCGCTTATTTGTTACGACCACATCAGGTTACAGTTAAAAAAAAATTATAGACGTCTAAAGTTCATCTTTGAGTGCGTATTAAGAGTCATGGAAGGACGTGGCCGTCGCAGAGTCAAATGATTGAGAGCACATCCAGCCTTGCGAGCTGCGGCGGTCTACACCGTCGCAATTAATATTCATCGAGCCGCTTCACGTGGGGGGGAAGGGATGGGGGGGGGTGGTTTCATTTCCAAAGTGTCGTCGCAGTGAACCTGAGCGCTGGTGGCGGGGTTTGGAAAGGTTTCACTCAAAGTTTTCCCCGTCGCATTGATGCCACATTTAGGACCTAGCTAAAGTTTGAAAGGGTCGCGCCATTTTTTTTTTCGTCCCGCAGCGAAACCCAACCCCCTTCTCACCCCGTGCCCGCCGTTGCTTGTAATAATCACCTCACGTAAATCTCTCGCAGACGATTCTGTGTGTGTGTGTGTGTGTGTGTGTGTGTGTGTGTGTGTGTGTGACTGCGAGAGCGAGAGTCGGTTAACTTATAATTAGCAGTCGGGGTATTTAGAAGGCAGTGAGACGTCGCGGCGCTCATACGAATGCAAATTCCCTCCTCGTTGTCGCAGTGTCGCCAACTTACTTCCGTCAGCCGCGGAAATTCCCCCAGACAAAGTTTCTCTTCGACAAAGAGTTTAGAAACCCAATACTCTCCAACTCGCTCTTTTGTTTATTTCCCTAGACATTTCACCTAGGAATAATAATAATAATAATAATAATAGGTTGTATTTTTACGTCCCTTTACGTGAAATAAATAATTCAGTTTTTAATATCTGTCAGAGAATTCAATTATTATTTAATTAATTAAATCGACCACAAGGGGGGGCGGGGGGGCAGAAAAATAAATAAAGATACAACTACACAACGTCTCGTCCTTAAATTGAGGACCTCCAGCAGGTTGTTTGGAGTCTTGTTGTTGTTGTTGTTGTTGTTAATAATCCTCACATGTTGCCTAATTGTTGTGTGTATAAAGCCTTATATATGTATAATATAACTAATTAATAATCGTTACGTTGTACTAGTTTATCGTATTAAATTGGAAAATACCCCGAAGAAGATACACACACACACGAAAGGTATCGAAACGTCGTCATAACATACAATAAATAATAAATAATAAAAATGTGTCGTGAATTGTTTTTTTTATATTTGTTATTATTATTATTACTACACAAATCCCGCCAGATCAATATTTTTATTTTTTTTACGACAACGTTTCGGTACCTCCTTCAGGTATTTCCTTAAATACGCCAAATATTTAATTAGTAAAAATAATAATTACTTAGTGGTCGTTCTCGTTTTTAAATTCTAAATATCTGGCCAGGGGGCAGGCAGCAGAGATTCACCTGGCTATCTCATATAAAAAATTTTTTTTTTTAAAACTTTAACCTGATGAGGGCGCAAAAATAAGCGACGAAACGTGGTTTAATTTTGGGTTAATAAATTACTTAAAAGCAGCTGACGTTTATTTTACATTTATATACGTCGGTATTAAAACTCCCAGTTATTCTCCCCTCCCCCCCCCCCGGGACTGTCCATCGTTCATTTTATATTTCACCCCCACAGAGAGAGATTTTTTAATTTTTTAAAAAAATTATTTTTATTTCTGAACTTAACCTCTGAGGAGGTTCCATTTGTCACCACCAGGCTCTTTTTATTGGTAACGAGGAAGTGACGTCATCAGCTTCCAGAATTTGTCTTAATCTCTCTGACGCTCGAGTTCTCACAATTCCGTTAGGTTTTTTATTCTTCTTCTTCTTCTCCCCGTAGCTTAAATTTTAACTGTTAAAAAAAAATAACGACTGGACTTGAATTTCCAAGAATAAAAAAATAAAGAGTATATAATTAAAAGTACTTTAAGAACATTTGACTTTCGATTTTTTTTGGGGGGTGGGGGGTAGGAAATTATCGGGGGCGAAGAAACTTAATAATCCAGAGATTGTGCCTCCTGTAATATTATGAAAAAATAATTGTGGATAATAACAGAAACTGGTTTTATAAGATATTGTAATACCAGAGATACTTGTTAAACTTATAATTATTCACTTTAAAATCCCTCTAAGAGCTGAAAAAGAAGAGAAAACCCGTAGATTGTTTTTTATAAAAATAATTAAATGAATGTAATACCAGAGATACTATAAAAACTTATAATTATTCACTTTAAAACCCCTCTAAGACCTGAAAAAGGAAAAAAACCCGTATATTGTTTTTTATAAAAATAATTATCTGACTGTAATACCAGAGATACTATAAAAACTCATAATTATTCACTTTAAAACCCTTTTAAAACCTGAAAAAGGAAAGAAAACCCGTATATTGTTTTTTATAAAAATAATTATCTGACTGTAATACCAGAGATACTATAAAAACTTATAATTATTCACTTTAAACCCCCTCTAAGACCTGAAAAAGGAAAGAAAACCCGTATATTGTTTTTTATAAAAATAATTATCTGAGTGTAATACCAGAGATACTATAAAAACTCATAATTATTCACTTTAAAACCCGTCTAAGACCAGAAAAGGGAAAGAAAACCCGTAACGTCGCAAATATAATGCATTTGTATGCCAAGAAACTGGAATTTTTTTTAAATTAAACAAACTTCTTTTTTTTTACTTAAATGGCTCTTAATAGTTATATCTTAATTTTTCAATTTTATGTTTCAATTTCCTTGTAAAATGTAAGTTATTATTTTTTATAAAAACAAGAAAGCTCAGATTATTATTTGTCATTACTCGCCAACCCTCTTTAATTAACATCGCAACCCCCCCAAAAAATGTTTTTTTTACGCCGGATTCAACATAATTATCATAGAAAAAGAATCTCACTGGTAGTGGACGATGACGCAGTCGCCCACCGCTGTAATTGTTATTTTTATCTATAGTAGAAATACTTGGTTCATCGAAGTAGACGACGCTGACTTTACTCTAGAATATCTTTTTACACCTAGACAGAGTCCGTTCTTTGGCAGTAAATTGTAAAGTTTCTCTGGAATATAGATTTTTTTTATAGAAATAATTCAGTGATGGTAGAAAGTTTCTTTATTTTATTTTCTAGACTCACTGGTCTCGAAGTAGACGATGACAAAGACGTTTAGTCTGGAAGAATTGTCATATATCAGTAGACTACTTCTGTATCACTGACGATACAAGCGTCCACCCCCCCTGGCAACCTCCCCCTTGAATATACATTTTTTTGAACGCGATTTAAAATATAGAACGGAACGGAATTAAAATGGCACCCCTGTTATAGAATAGAAAATATGTAAGGGATGATCGCTTATTATTATTTATTTAAACGATTTTCACGCCCACTGATTCTTCTCTACCATTCAACGACGCATTGTGTAGGAAGTTTACGCAGAGCGACGTTGACAACATGGCGGCTAGTTTCCATGTCCCCGTCGTCGTCGTCGTAGTAGTAGTAGTAATAATCATCGCCATTACCACCTTAAAAAGCACGGGAGAAGGAGGGGGGGGGGGAAGGTCGCTAGCTAGCTAATTATATGCGGGTCGGGTCTCTACAAACACACACACACACACACACAGAAAGTCACCAGTGGGGTGTCCGAGGGGGAGAGGGGGAGGGAGAGGAGGGAAGAAAAAACTACCCCCTTTTTACCAGTTTACCAGTCAGTCAGTCGTTAGATATTATGGAGGGTTGACAGAGGGTTGGGTGAGGGACGGGGGGGGGGGAAGTCGCTACGTGCTAGACTTTGATACGATTAAATATATAACAGCGCTTTACGACCACATAATAGACACTATAGCAAATACATCAGCGACGTTTCAAACCGCAAAATATAATAATAATAATATACTAATTATTAACGTCGCTGTAGTTCAAAATGACTGGAAAAAGGCCTGAAAATTATTATTAACGGTAGTTTAATTAAAAGTGCTAATTTAACGACTTATTTGTAATTAATAAAACAGTTGACGACCTCGTACAGACGCTTTTTATTTATATATATATATATATATATATATATATTGTAACGACGTTTCGATATCTATTTCGTACCTTCTTCAGAGGAGGTATTTACAAATTGTTAAATTTACGGTGTAACACAAGTAGGTATCGAAACGTCGTTACAATATATAAAATAAAAAAAATAAAGAGTGTCTGCATGAGGTTCAAAATGGCTGAAAAACGGCCTAGAAAATTATTATCAATGGCAGTTTAATTAAAATTGCTATTTTAACGACTTATTTTTAATTAATAAAACAGTTGACGACCTCGTACAGACACGTTTTATTATTTTCATTTATTTAAACTGTAACGACGTTTCGATACCAAATTCGTACCGTCTTCAAAAGGTATATTCCTAAAGAGGCGGTACTTACAAATGATTAAAATTTACGGTGTAACACAAGTAGGTATCGAAACGTCGTTACAATATATAAAATAAAAAAATAAAGAGTGTCTGCATGAGGTTCAAAATGGCTGTAAAACGGCCTAGAAAATTATTATTAACAGTAGTTTAATTAAAAGTGATGATTTAACGACTGTTTCTGAATTAATAAAACAGTTGACGACGTCATGCAGACACTTTTTCAATTTTTTAATTGATATATATACTGTGACGACGTTTCGATACCTATTTCGTACCATCTTCAGAGGAGGTATTTACAAATGATTAAATTTACAGTGTAACACAAATATCGGTATATGACAGTATATATGAATATATATATATAGACTATTTACGGCACATTATTCTCTTTAAGATCCAATATTCCGTTATAAATTGATAATTTAAATAATATCACAGTCCCAAAAGGATCGTAATATTTTAATATCTTTGGACCTGGTTTCTCTTTATCAATTAATTACCCCTTCGGTGCACGTATTAATATATATATATATATATATATATATATATATATATATATATATATATATATATTGAACGAAGCTACTGAGATGTAGAATTTCATTTGTTTTCTGATCACGTACGGAACGAGACCAAGTCACAGATGCTGCTGCTGCTGCTGCTACTACTGTAATGTTTATATATTCGTTGCCGTGGTAACGGAATCTTTCGTCTCTTTGCTCCTACAACTCAATTAATTACTAATGTTGTTGTTGAAGAAGAAGAAGAAGAAGAAATAAATATATATGGGGGGGGGATTATTTTTTTGTTCTTCTTTGATAATTAACAGAAATACTTTGTAACATTTTTTTTAAAAATGGCGACGTAATTTTAAATCAATTAATTTTTTTATTGCCAAATCAACTGTAGAATCCAGAGATATGCAAGCATCGTGTAAATAAAGAAATTACAGATATTACACATTTAAAAATTCAATGACTGGAAATAATTTTTCAATTAACCAGTTGATATTTTGAACCTTTCCAATTTCCTATGGAATGGGTCATTTTTGGGTAATCTATTAAACACATCAACTGATCTTCTTCCTAATTATCAGCGATGTTATAACTATACTGATTTAACCACAGTAAATATATATGTTTTAATTTAACAAAAATTTTGGAAACCCGCGATTATTAATGATATCGCCTTTCTTCTTCTGTAGAATAAGATATTTTTATAAGCAAAGATATTACATTAGAAAGGCGAGTTCAATATCTGTTTGTTAATATATATTTTTTTAACTAGTGCACCACGTTTGTTGCAATTTCTTTGCCGCTAGTAACTTTTCTAACCTCACTTCGCTCTTCTCGCCGTGGATTTTTAACGTTTCGTAAACCGATTTAAATGTGAAGAGGATTAATTATAATTATTTTAGTTTTCCTCCTGTGTGTGTGTGTGTGTGTGTGTTTAGGATAATCCATGGCCTGACAATTCCCCTTCTTGTGGCATAAGGAAAGGGACTGAAGAATACAAACACCAACTTATTAATGTTATTTACATACACATACACATTAATTTAATTTTCAAAATATTTTTCCATATTATTTAATGGTCTTACTGAGGTTTGTATTTACAATTTAAGAAAGAAATTCATGATGATGATGATGATGATGCTATTCCCAGAAACGTTTATTTAAATTTATTTAAGAAGATAAAGAGAAAAATTACGGTTGAAGAGGAGAAAAAATTAAAATTAATTCTTATTATAAGTTTTTTATTTTACGTCTGTTCTTGAATTAATTAATCACCGTAAATGACCTTTTTACAGACACTTTAATTTTGTGTTTATTGATAGCATTTACGACGTTTCGGTACGTGTTTCGTATCTCCTCTTCAGCATAATACCTGAAGAAGTATGGAAACGTCGTAACGCTATAAATAAAAATGAATAAAGTGTCTGTAAAAAGGTCATCCGCGTTAAAAATAAGAAAATAGCAAACCCGGAGGCTCAAGGATGAAAGCGCTTTGTCTTCAAACCATGCAACAAAATAACTGTACCCCCCCGCGGCTCAACCAAAGATATAGCTACAATAAACTAATTGTTCTGTGTGAAATATATGTATATATATATATATATATAGTGTATTCTCAAAACATTGTAGAAATAAATAAATAGAGGAAAAAAAATAACGAAACGACCGGGAAAAGGAAATTATAGACATCCAAGGAGAATATAAAAATATCTGTATCCGTTTAAAATTAATAATTACATAATCTGTACTTCCAGGTATTAGCTGATGTCAAAGACATTCTTTGAAGTGTCTGGAATTATTTGATTTTTAGTTATTGATTCGTCTGTGACGTGTCGTCATAAGTGGACGAACACAATCAGTCAAAGAAGTTACATAAGATTGAGAACATTAAAAAAATATAATAACATGCAAATATTGATAATATACAAAAAAAATAAGAATTTAAAGTTCCCGTTAATTTATTTAAATGTAAAAAGAAACAACCAAGGCCACGTTTCTTTTCCCTTTTATTTATTTTTTTCCCTCCCAGTAAATTTTCCCACCCACTTTTCGTATTTCCTCTCCTCTCACCACTTTATCAACGTTTATCCCGTAACTTGAATAAATCTGAACCCAATTAATTACAAGAGCTTTTCCTTCAATTAGAAAATAGAAATAAGCTAACTCAAGGGGGTTTCCCACTCCCCCCCCCCTTATTACTCTTTCCTGCGTTTATCTGAAATTATCTAAGAGAAAAGGCTTTTTGTCTACGCCGCGAGGGTCGCGTGACGATATCGGAAAAAGATATATACAATTAGTAATTAGTGATTATAATTATAATACATAAAAGAAGAAGGAAGGAATATGTCGTGTGTGTGTTTGAGAAAATTTAAAACATCCAAAAGAAGGGAAATAAAATGAGAGGTGTGGGGATAATTGGGTTACAGAAGTAGGGAAACGCAGTAGTGAGAAACTTTTATAGCTTATCTATCTATATAATAAAAAAGGATGTATATTTGTATGTATGTATGTATGTATTTACGTTGTTCTTTATACAAATTTTATCGCGTGGACAGAATGCAACAAAAATTGGTACACATATTCTTCAAAACACGAGAAACGTTACTGTGGGGGTGAGAAACGCCTAGCATAAAGGTGGAAAGGATTATAATTAAAAACCGTGATCATTAAATATTAAATTACTGCGCGCCAAGAGACAATGACGTCACGCGAGAGAAAGACGTTACTACGCAACGAACGAAGGAAATTCTCCTTTATCAGGAATGAAATAAAGCGGAAATATTTTCTTTAAATAAAAAGTATAGTTTTATACAGCAATATTCCATCGAATGATGATAATGAAGAATACGAATTACTTTACCATCCTTGGGGGAAAATGTAAGTTAATTTTCACGCTGTATTAGTTGTGAGTCTAGCTAACAATTTCATCAATGTAATATTTCGTAATGTATGAAGACTGAGTGACAATTATATCCTGAAATACTCAAGGAATATATTTAAGTATTCAATTAAATACTTTTTCGAGTTTATATAAATAAGTACACGAGCAACGCCGGGCACCCCCCAGCTAGTTATTTTAATAAATCTCATAAATGAATAGGCAGAAGTATGGAAACTCGTCAGGAAACTTTTACGGATAATTGCGGGAAATATAATAGAGAAACTTAGAAATCTACACAAATAAATAGAGACGGAGGTTAATTACAAGGAATACAGAAGTAACGACGGCAGTTCTACTGTAGATGAATAAACGTTACGGCTGTTCGACTATACATCATATTATTCGAATTTAATTATTACAAAGCCTTCTGTAGTGAAACAAGATAAAAAGCCGTGATCACACGCGAAGATTACAACTGCGTAATTTTTTTTGACTGATTTCACATGTGTGTGTGTGTGTGCGGAGGATAATAAGGAGACTGAGAGAGGAGGAGGAGGAGGGCGAGGGAACGTGACTGTATTTTAAAGACGAGGTCAGAGATTGTAGGCAGAGAGGATTTTGACGCGGGGGGCTTCCGTTGGCGCAGTGGGGGCCGGGAATGGAAGCGGGCCCCCCGGGGGGCACGGACAAGCTTCCGGAGAGAACAACCTGCGAGACACGTCCCGAAAAGAAGGAGCGACCAACAGAGAAAAAGGAGAAAAAAAAATAATCACACCCTCTCAAACATCTCCTCTTGTCGTGTTATTTTGTAAAACAACTAAACACACACACAGACACGTTGGGTATCTAATTTTTTTTTTTACTCCTTGACCAGTGAGCGCCATTTAAACCTTTAAATATCTAACGTGACGTTACGGACTCGCAGGTTTTGGATGTATTCATTCCAGTAGCCTTGCAGACTGGGAAACAGCGTGTGGAGGTCATTCAAGGAGGAAAAACCTTTGTACATAAACGAAAAAATTAACACTACGAAAAATCATACACAAAAATTAGTTTATATCATTTAATAAGGAAATAAAAATTATTTTTCCGAAAGACGCGCTTAGGGAGTATTTTTAAGAACTTAAATATGTAACTCATAAATAATAAATATACATAAACACTGTGTAAATAAATAACAAAATTAGTCCAGTAATGTCAGAATAAGATGCATGTAAATATATAAATAAATAAACGAGGAAATGAGGAAATATACCACACACACACACACACACACACACACACACACACACACACACACACACACACACACACAGAGAGAATCCTCGATACATCCCCACATAATTTTTTTTATTTTCTAATTGGCGTGTGACACAAAAAATTTAAAAACTAAAACTCTATAATTAATAAATATTAGTAAATAAGGGTAAATTTTTAAAAAAAAGGACTAGAAAAAAAGTAAAAAGTCGTATATATAAATATGTTAAAATAAATATTCTCACGCGCTTTGAAGAAGAAAAAAATTCTAAAAAATCTAACTGAGAAAATTCCTAATGTGACACAAATTGATACGTTTAAATATAGTTAAATTAATATATATAAAATAAATTAAAAGTATATAAACGAGAAAATCAAATTTGCAGGAACAATTAATCGCAGAGGAAACTCTCTAAAAGTTTCCCCCGACACAAGAAACTTAGTGACGCATGAAACTATACTCGGTTTTATATATTATATATATATATATATATTAAAAACTAATATATGCATGACGAACAATTAAACCAGATATAAATTAGGACACAATCGTATGTTTAATCGCAGAGGAAACTCTCTAAAAGTTTCCCCCGACACAAGAAGCGTAGTGACGCATGAAACTATATGGACGCGGCTTTATATTAAAAAGTAATATATGCACGACGAACAATTCAGCCAGAGATAAATTAGAAAACAATCGAATGTTTAATCGCAGAGAGGAAACTGTCTAAAAGTTTCCAGACGCAAGAAACACGGCGATAAAAATATATGAACGCATAAACCAGGAAAAATCTAATATTATGTACAAGAAAAGATTAGTTTGTAAGCGAGAATTGAATTATTATATAAATAAACAGAAACTTCTAGGGAATATGATTAAAGATTCAATTAATCGGTCTAATGCTTTTCACCATTAAATTTATAAAAAAACATTAAATTTGCCAAAACTGGACGCCAGTGTATTTATAAAGTTATAATTATCATTTCACCTTTTAGATACGCCTGGCGGTGAAACGAAGGCGGTGAAACTATATATATATATATATATATATATATATATATATATATATATACATATATATATATATACATATATATATATATATATATACATATATATATACACATATATACATATATATATATACATATATATATATATATATATATATATATATATATATACATATATATATATATATATACATATATATATATATACATATATATATATACATATATATATATACATATATATATACATATATATATACATATATATATATATATATATATATATATATATATATATAGAACATAAGAGACACGTTCAAATGATATTTGATAACCTTAAAAAAATATTCTAAGAAAGACATAAAAATTAAACAGTTTAGATAGTTTCCTCTGCGATTAAACGTACGATGGTTTCCTAATTTATCGCTGGTTTAATTGTTCGTTACGCATATATTAGTTTTTTCTCGCTAAAAAATATTAACACATTGTTTTTATTTTAAATATTGTGTGACTTTGACTTTACTTAACAACCAAACCGCATTACTGTCCATTAAAGAGGTTTCTTTATTTTATAAGACTGATATATATATATATATATATACACATAGAGAGAGATCCGTACTTAATCGCCGGTTATTCCAAAGCGCCTACAGCCCCGTTACATGTGTTTTATTTCCATCCACAACCACAATAATATTAATTAGTAATTAAAATAGTAATAAATAAATAAAAGGAAAAATAATAAGATAAAATTATAGTTTACTATATTGGTGTGGTTCGGCTGAACTACTTTGGTCTCGTGTATTTTTCTTTGTGTGGATGTGATGAAATGTTTCTCAAAGCGATGAACGATAAGTACTACATGATATTTCGTTATTGTGGACTTTCACTAATTAATGTTCACGTAGTTATGAATTTTGTTTTCCAATGGTTAAGCGGAGGAAAAGGTCCACAAAATTAAAAATAGTTCTTTTGGAAACAGTAAAAGAAAAAAAAAGAAAGAAGCCAGACAAATTACTTCTCCGATGTGATAAAGAAACTGTAGAGTAATTTCCAACAACAGTTTCTTCTCTGACACAATTTTTCCAGCGGGTTTCCTAGGGGAAAAACTAAGCACCGCGCTCTCCGCCATTATTTACTCTACTTTTCAATTACCTGATATATATATATGTGTGTGTTAGACGACTTAGATGCGAAAGCTATTATCGATTAGTAGACAATAATTGATTAATTCCCGTACAACAAACAAATGGTAGTTAATTAATTTTCCAGCTTTTCCTCGGTAAAAATCTAAGGCCATTTACGTAGGCCTAAATATTAAGGTTTCTACACATCTTCTCTAATTAATCCATTACATACTAATTATTTCCAATTATACGTATTGCATATATATTCTTGTTGACTTCGTTTTTCTAATTTATTTATTAAATTAATTATTTTTCCCCCCCGTAAAAGTATTTTTTATAACTCATTATTTTGTTGTTAGTTTCCGAGTATTCCAGTTTCTTATTTATTCATGTATATAGGGGTATCATTATATGTAACTTTTTACATATATATGTAATTTTTTACATTATTACATCCAAATAATTGGACTGACACATCATCATTGATCAGAAATAAAACAAAAAAAAACACATATGAGACTTTAAAAACGGTCTAAAATCCAAACTGGAAAAAAAAAAATTCTAACAAAATCTAAATGATGAAAAAATGTGACACAAATTGATATGGTTTAGATATAGATCAGTTCATATATAAAAATAAATTAAAACTATACACAAACGAGAAAAATTAAATTGCAGGATGAGTGAGTGGATGTATTCATTCTAGTAGCCTCGCACACGGGGAAACAGCGTGGAGGAGGACATTCAAGGGGGGGAAAAAACATTTGTACATAAACGAAAAAATTACCCCTACAATAAATCATACACAAAAATTAGTTTATATATCATTTAATAAGGAAATAAAAATTATTTTTCCAAAAGAGCGCGCTTAGCGAGTTTTCTTAAGAACTTAAATATGTAACTAATAAACAATAAATATACATAAATCCTGTGTAAATAAATAACAAAATTAGTCCATAAATGTGAGAATAAGATGGATGTAAATATTTAAATACATAAACGAGGTAATGAGCAAATATACCACACACACACACACACAGAGAGTCCTCGAGAAATGCCCACATAATTTTTTATTTTATTTTCTAATTGGCGTGTGACACAATAAAATTTAAAAACTAAAACTCTATAATTATTAAATATTAATAAATAAGGGTAAATTTGTATACAAAATGGACTAGAAAAAAAAGGTAAAAAATCGTATAATAATAGCCTTTATGTTAAAATAAATATTCTCACGCGCTTTGAAGAAGAAAAATTTATTCTAACAAATCTAAATGGGAAAATTTCTAATATGACACACATAAATTGATACGTTTAAATATAGTTCAATTAATATATGAAAAATTAATTAAAAGTATTTAAACGGGAAAATTAAATTTGCAGGAACAATTAATCGCAGAGGAAACTCTATAAAAGTTTATCCCCGACACAAGAAATGTAGAGACGCATGAAACTATATGGACGCGGTTTTATATATATTATATATATGAAAAACTAATATATGCATGACGAACAATTCAACCAGAGATAAATTAGAAAACAATCGTACGTTTAATTGCAGAGGAAACTCTCTAATAGTTTCCCCCGACACAAGTAACGTAATGACGCGGTTTTATATTAAAAACTAATATATGCATGAGAAACAATTAAACCAGAGATAAATTAGGACACAATCGTATGTTTAATCGCAGAGGAAACTCTCTAAAAGTTTCCTCCGACACAAGAAACGTAGTGACGCGTTTTTATATTAAAAACTAATATATCCATGAGAAACAATTAAACCAGAGATAAATTAGGAAACTATCGTACGTTTAATCGCAGAGGAAACTCTCTAAAAGTTAATTCAAAGGAATCATTGTGAGCGTCAGTCATTCTACGTAATATGCGTTATTACACGCTACATTAATTTAAATATTTTTCTATAGACTGTCTACATTTAATTATTATAATAAGAGCCTAATCTTCCTGTCTGGTTTTCTTTTTTATTCTTCAATAAGCCTTTTGCTTTATCGATCACATGTGAAGTTAATTGAATGGTTCAGTGTGAGAGAAAAAAAAATTTACAAGGTAACATATTCCATATCAACTCATAATTTTAAAATATAATATTCGTATGTGTGAAACAAATGAGAAATAAGATTTTTAATTGCTACATAATTCTTATCAGAGTCAAATGTGGTGGTTTTTTTTTTATTATTATTTTCTTATTAGTATTTGTGTAGAGGCTTTGACGACGGGCTTTTCTCTAACCTCGTGTACAGTCAAGAAGAAATATATATATATATAAATGGAATAAGTAGAAGAAATCGTTCCACAAACCAGTAACTTGTGAAACACTAAAATGTAGAAGCTCTGTAGATTTTTTAATTGTCAGTGCGCAAGAAATAAAAAAAAGCGAACAATCATCACAATAAGCTGAAGGATTAACCAAAGCGGTGTTATAATATATATATATATATAGAAATAAAAAAAATTGTTAGCTTTTTTTTATTTCTTGCGCACTGTCAATTAAAAAAATCTACAGAGCTTCTACATTTTAGTGTTTCACAAGTTACTGGTTTGTGGAACGATTTCTTCTACTTATTCCATTTTTCTACCCTAGCACTAATAATTATGGAATCAGTGTAGAAATATTAATTATGTAACTATGTAACAGCCTTTGTAACAGGATCTAATTGGTTACACGATTAATTGTGATCCAATCATTAATTAAATGTTCTTTCGACAAACCTTTGTGGCCATTTTTTTAACCCTCCCTCTCCCATCCCCTCCCCCGCTACAGATTTGTAATTCCTTTTTACGAGTGTAGATATTAATTGCCGTTAATGGATGGATTTTTTTTCGCTTTTCATCTGTCCACGTCCACGTCCACACGTGATTGCGCATTGTACGAAAAACCACCACCATCACCACCGTCGCCGCCGCCGTTCGTTGGTTGGTTGGTTGGTTGGTCCGATCCGTTAGTAAAAAAAAAAAGAGGATCAGTCAGTGAAGTGAACACAAAAGCCTATCAGATTAAAGATCATGCCCCGTGTGATTTATGACGATCCGTTCTATTGCTGTACGGAGAATGTTAAATTAAACAAAGAGTCGAGTAGCCGAGAGAGTCTTTGGAGGGGCCAATGGCGGCCTCGTAGCAACTCAAATATTCTCTCTGTAGATGAATTTGATGACGAAAAGGGCCAATAATAGACCATTTTAAAAAATTACTATATGTTACAGTCTCTCCTCAGGCAAAGATGACGAAGTGTAACAGCAAACAATCAGAGATATGAACATAACGTCTGTCATTGGCAGTTGTTTTCATCATCATCAAATTGCTTTAGTAATTATTAAGTTACGATATGTTACAGTTCCTCCTCAGGCAAAGATGACGAGAGTAACAGCAAAACAATCAGAGATATGAACATAATCATAATAAAATTGTTTTAGTAATTATAAAATATGTTCCAAAGTTTGTTTTGAGAAAGATCAGAACCTTGTCATGAAGGTGCATTAATAAAAAAGTACTGAAACGTCGTTGATGTTGGTTGTTTTTTTAAGGCAATTGAATTTTGCTATTAAATATTTTAAATAAAACAACTTAAAGGTTGTTCTGTTATTGTCAATTATTAATTAAAAAATCAATTTTTCAGTCTTCTTCACTTATTTATTCTCTATCAACACACATTCACACGCACACACACACACACACATCCTTACAATTATGTTATCCTTCAATTAGAACTCGTCCTAAAATTATACAAAACTCGTTCCAGCATTCGTCCTCCAGGCCTACGTGTAGTAGAGTATATATATATATATATATGTATATATATATATATATATATATATATATATATATGTATACAATATTAGGAGAATCCATTAAGGAACTAATTCACATTCAAACTTGGATAGTGAGGAAGGATAGAAATAAATGGGAGAAATAGGAGGATTGTGCTTTATGTGAATTCATATGCTCGGGCGAAGAATTACGCACATAGAAAAGCATATGTTCAAAGCAGAGAGAAGGATGGAAGAAGAAGGAAAGACTGAAAATATTTGACCCAGGCGGGACTTGAACCCACGTATTCTGCTTAGTACACAGACGCCTTAGCCATCTCGGCCACCGGGTCAAGTTCCTGACCAGGCAAATATAGACAGTCTTATTGTGGACAATTAATAGTTTTTAGTGGAGGAATGGATACAGTAGAGGGAATGAAGTATTAGGAGCGTCCATTAAGGAATAAATACAATATTAGGAGAATCCATTAAGGAACTAATTCACATTCAAACTACAATTGGTGTGGTTTAATAATAATTAATTGACAATTTTCTTACATATAATAAATATATATATACTTGTTTTTAATATGTTATTATAAACAGACGTGAAAAATAAATAAACAGTAAATGTGTTAGACGAATCTAAAGTCACCTTCTTTCTCTTTTTATAACTAGTTTTGTTCTACTTACAACAGAATCTGATTAAAAATTCCTTTATTCGCGGTATTAAATTTAAAGGGGGGGGGGGGTGGAATAATCCCTACCCTTAATATATTAAATTTATTATTTGATTTTTCCCTTTGAAACTAAAAAATCCCTTTCCTTTTTTTTCTTTTAAATTGATTTATGGTTCGCGTCAACCTGTTTGGTTAATTGGCGACCCTCTTAAAACTATTTAAAATAATTAAGTTACAGCAGGTTAGGAAAAATTTCCAACTGGTGAACAACGTTTCAAATAGCGGATGTCAAGTTTTTGCGTCGGAGACGAACTCCATTGAGGCTCCTGATGGCGCTGTGCGTGCAGAGGTCCTCCTGCGTATATCCTCATATTTATTTGTGCATTCTCTATTAACCCAGACCTCACTTTCCACTATAATACGAAGAATTACTACACTGTCCTCCTCTTTGGCGGAAAAAAGATCGGGGCGGGAAGGAAAGCGAGGAAGGAAGAAACACACACATAATAAATGTCGCTGATCAGTCCGACAAGAACGAATAAAAGGGAATTGTTGTGATCAAAACAACAGCTGAAACAGGCACGTGTAAAATGTTTTAGAATCCACATGGGACCAACAACCAAAAAAAAAAACAACCAGCCAGCGATCTTAAAATAAGGAGACTAATAAATATGATGAGAATTAATTTTAAAGGGGGGACCGAAAGTAGATGCCACAATTAAATAAGAAATACGAACGAAACTCGCGTCCGGACTAGCGAGCGATCTTAAAAATAAGGAGACTAATAAAGATGATGAGAATTAATTTAAAAAAATATAAAGAAAAGAGGAGGAACGAAAGAAGATGCCACAATTAAATAAGAAATTCGAACGAAACTCGCGTCCTGACCAGCGAGTGACCCCTAAAAATAAGGAGACTAATAAAGATGATGAGAATTAATTTTAAAAAAATTATAAAAAGATAGGGAGGGACCCAAAGTAGATGCCACAATTAAATAAGAAATACGAACGAAACTCGCGGCCTGACCAGCGAGCGATCTTAAAAATAAGGAGACTAATAAAGATGATGAGAATTAATTTAAAAAAATATAAAGAAAAGGTGATGAACTAAAGTAGACGCCACAGTTAAATAAGAAATTCGAACGAAACTCGCATCGTGACCAGCGAGTGACCCCTAAAAATAAGGAGACTAATAAAGATGATGAGAATTAAATTTTAAAAAATTATAAAAAGATAGGGAGGGACCCAAAGTAGATGCCACAATTAAATAAGAAATACGAACGAAACTCGCGGCCTGACCAGCGAGCGATCTTAAAAATAATGGGACTAATAAATATGATGAGAAGTAATTTTAAAGGGGGGAACGAAAGTAGACGCCACAATTAAATAGAAAATACGAACGAAACTCGCGTCCGGACCAGCGAGCGATCTTAAAATAAGGAGACTAATAAAGATAATGAGAATTAATTTAAAAAATATAAAGAAAAGGGGATGAACGAAAGTAGATTCCACAATTAAATAAGAAATTGGAACAAAACTCGCGTCCTGACTGAAAGAAAAAAATTATTCCAGGGGTTAATCTTCAAATCTACAACGAGGTTCCAATTTCTTACTGTACTTGAATAAATATTTTAATGAGAACTCGAGTTTTAACTTTTTTGTTTCGTGTAATCGGTCCCAAAAATATATTTATAATAATAATAATAATAATCATAATAATTGATAATAATAATAATAATAATTGTACAATTGACGTAGAGTCGACGATAGTCAAAAGAATGTAAACAATAAAAATTAAATCGACGGCAACATATTAAAAAAAAATTTTATTATTAAGATGAAAACAATCGAAATTATTATTTTGATTTTTAGAATAAATATTAATGAGACTAAAAAATAATGAAACTTTTCGCGTCTTATTTCAACCTTTTTACTTGCGAAATTTAACTCTGAAAATAATTTTAAACCGCATATTTAATTATTAATTTACTTATTTGTCATTTTATAATAATAAAAAAAACTGACACAAAATTGCAGATATTAAAACAAAATTACATTTTTAATATTAAATTAAAATTATTTTTACATACTCAATTAGTAAATCAAACTTTAATCTTAAAGCAATAACTGAGGAAAATTTTAAATCAAATAAATCAATCAATACACAAATCATTAATCAAATTTGAGATTCTCATTATGGGATTGTTTCTGGAATAATGTTCCATGTAAATCAAGGTTTTGATGATCTTTAGAGAGAGAGAGAAAAAGAAAGGATAAATTATAAATGAACAACGGTGTTTTTAACGTCAGAGAAATTACACACGGTGTGACGTTAAATCGACTGTTGTTTATTTATGAATATATATAAATAACATTAGAGAAAAGAATAGTTATATATATATATGTAGCCTTTTAATTTCTTGTGAAAGGATTCGTTATTGTGTACAATTAGTCTTAATCTTTGTAAATCTCACAATTAGCGTGAGAGAGGAAAGTCTTTTAGTGAGATGAGGAAGATTAAGACTAATAACCGTACACAAGATGACGATCAACACTGATATGTGGGGGGAGAAAAAAATCTTTCATAAGGAAATTAAAAAAAATAAATAATTTATATAATGATTATTTGATCTTTAACCGCGTTAATAATCACTCTGAAGAAAAAATCGGAGTGATGTAGTTAAGGATAATGTCGCGCCGCCGATGTTGGTCCGATCCTTAATACAGATTTTTTTTTAAAAAAAAAAAAGCGTCACTCAATTGTTTGTCGCGCCGCCGATGTTACGTCCATTTTTTGGTCCGATCCTAAATCCAGATAAAAAAAGGCGTCACTCAATTGTTTGGCCGACGATGTTTGAGAGAGAGAGAAATATGGAAGATAATTGGGAAAAAAAATCGTTTGGTCCAACGATTGAATTCAATTACGATTTATTCGAATCACCGTTGGAAAAAAATTATCCGTGGAATAATTAAGGACATTTTCCAACCCCCCCTGATGTGATGATCCATGACTGGTGAATTTGGATCCGTTTGTGATTGGGGAAAAAAAATGTTACGGTTCAAATTTTACTATAGTTACAATTATTTTTTTTTTAATGAAAGAAAATTTTTTTTACTAATGTAATTTTATGTTAAGGATCCTTCGCTTCGTTTTTCCTAATTAGGTGTAATTCTTTTTTAAAAGAAAAAGAAGATAATAATTCACCCGTTTAAAGAGATCCCGGCGGGAGCCGCGCGGTAATGTCAGCGGATCCTTACAATATTTTTATTAACTAACATATATATATATATATAATGTCAGCGGATCCTTACAATATTTTAGTTAATTTATAGTTAAGGATCCGCTGACATTATATATATATATATATGTTAGTTAATAAAAATATTGTAAGGATCCGCTGACATTACCGCGCGGTTCCCGCCGGGACCTCTTATATATATATATATATATATATATATATATGAGTGCTATTTAAATTTGTCCTTAGTTGTGCTTAAATCCACAGATATTTTTCTTTTAAGTCTTTTTCATATTATTTTTTACTCTGGGCGGAGGGGGAGAGGGTGGTTGTGAGAAATTAAAGGATTAGAATGTGTTGCACCGTAGTTTACTATTGAATAATTATTTATATATATATATATATATATATATATATATAAACCTGCAACTGCAACCTTGTTCAATGATTGTTCACACTGGAGGTTATAGAAAAGTCCTGCTTTACAAAACTACTCCTTTCCGTCCATGATGACACCTCCCCCTGAAGACCGGTTGCGGAATTTCCGTTAAAGTTGTTGTTGTTGTTCTTGTTGCCTAGGTTAATAATTTACCCCCCCCCCCTCTTTCTCCAGTGTTTATTTATTATTTTTTTCTGAAACAATATTGAGTGCCGGAGACTTTTTACAGTTTTTCCATACTACCTTCTCCCTTTTCTAAGCAAACAAAAATTAAAAAGGATCTTTCAGTGATTTGTAACAGACTGAAAACCCAACGGAATTAGAAGGGGGGGGGGGGAAGGGAAAACAAAAACAGCGGGTTTGATCTTTCGGGGCCTGCAAAATAAATTATTTTCTTTTCTATGATACACCATCATTTTATTTTTCATGGTATTTTTCCGCACCCCCAACCACCGTCAACCACTCAGACCGGAATAATTCCCCGGTAATACTACAAGTAGCAAAAATAACTATTAAATAGCAAACTACGGTGATCCTTCCTGCTGCTACACATCCCAATCCTTTAATTTCTCACAACCACCCTCTCCCCCTCCCCCCCCAAAAAAAATAATATGAAGAAGACTTAAAAGAAAAAGAACTGCGGATTTAAGCACAACTAAGGACAAAATTAAATCGCACTCTAGGTTTATCATAACGACAGTAACATGCATGTAAATATCACTGTATCAAACCATATATATATATATATTGGTCATGACCAGAAATTTTTTTTAGGTAATAAGTGAACCGATAATTTAATTTTTTTAGTTTAAAAAAGAAACAACAAATAAGTCGGCGCCGGGACCGGGACGGGATTAACTCAAGAGACGGCGGAAGAGACCGGATGAAACCGTAGTATTTTATTTGTCTACTTTCTCAAGGCCTACAACGTAGAATAGGATATTATTAGTTTGTTTCCCCTCCCCCTCCCCCCGGAATTTAAAGTCAGTGACGCCGCGAGGGGTTTATTTTCCAGAGGAAAGTAAAAAAAAAAATAATAAACCGTATGTACAACTGCGTTGTATTTGAAATAATGATCCCCCCCCCGGGGGTGGGGGCTGTTATCGACACTTCTTCACACCCGGGCTGTTAAATAATAGACTCGTGCTGTAGAAAAATATTTATCGTAGTTACAAAAAATAATAATTGGCGGATTTAATAGGAGCAACTTTTCCGCCGTCGGAGACTTCTACGACGATTTTCCACACATGAAGAAAACACGCGCACACACACTAAAAAAAGGGGGGGATTAAGTGACTCCGTGGGAGTGTTGAAGACCCGCGAGTGACGTAGACAAGGGTGGAAATAAAATTATATTTTGAGATGAAATGAGTTAAGTCGTCCCACGATTATTATTTTTGTTAATGGACGGTGAATGTTTAACATTTCATATAAGAGTATGTGGTAGTTGTTGTGTACTGACCTTCATGCTCGCGGGAGGCGTCTGCGGTGAGGGGTGTCGCATGGGCCGCAGTGCACACTGCACGCACGTCGCACGCACTGCCGCCTGCCTGGTCAGGCCGATAGTGCGCCGAGCCCCCACACGGCCGCGCGTCACGCATCGATCGGCTCTCTCACGGAAGCTGCCGAGCGCCGCCGAGCGCTCCCATTGGCCGACGGGCGGGGCCACGAGCACAGGGGGGGCGGGGCCGCCAGGGTCCGTGCACAGGCCAGCATAAAGTAAAACACGCCCCCCTCCCAGTGTCAGCTCTATCCAACACAACCTAGATGCCGTTTTATTTTACAACTGCGTCTGCTTATTATTACGCGCTCTCACACCGTCCTCTCCTTTTATTCCCTCGCCCTTTTTTTTATATTTATTTTCCCCCTCGCGAGTGTGTGTGTGTGTGTGTGTGTGTGTGCATTCGGAGTCGAAACCCCGTGAAAAGCAAGTTTCGCTCTCGCCTCGTTGAATGGACTTGCAATAAAAGCCTGCCAGCAAATTCTCCCTCCATCGTCAAACTGTTTTCAAGGGGGGGGGGGGTGGAGGGATGAATATATTCTGTGAATAAGTGACATTTCCAGTTAGGGAGAGTCCAACGAGATTAGCGAGTCAAAACATGCTCGTGTTTACAAAACACGCGCGCCGGATTGTCCGCCGACGTCACGTCACCAACACTCAACTTTGATCGCAGCCAAAGGGGTTTATTGTATACCGTCGACTCAGTTTTCCTCGTCGCGTTCAGCAGGTTTGAATCTGGTTGTTCCTGTCTCCTGCTCCTCCAACTTGTCGCGTTGCGCTGCCTTTGCTCGCTCACCACCTCGAGGGAAGGTTTCCTTTAAGGGCCTCGGCAAAAGTCTTGTCCTCAAGATCGTTTCCCTTACTCGTGGCTTGTTCCCTACGTCATTCCGCAGATATCCTCTGCTTTTATTAATCTGTAAGCTATTGAGATTTCCTTTTTTAATTAAAAATCAATACTAAAAAAACCCTAGTAGATCCTCAGAAGGTTTTCCTTATTTACCCTCCACTTCTCTCGGCCTTTGACCCTCGACATATTCACTCTACATATAAAAACATACCTTTTACAACGTTGTCAATCTATAATACATTTGCGACCAACATATATTTTCATTAGAAACTGTCTGGGGTGCCCGGCGTTGTCCAGGGTTGCCATATTTAATCTCAGCGACATCCATAACCCCCGGATTTTACTCCACTCTCCTTTTGATTTCGGTGTTATTCTTTTTTATGTAACGCTCCTCTCACGCCTCTCCCTCCTTCCCAATGTCGAAAGATGGGCGGGTTGAAATTATACACACAAACAACA
>CM073591.1:10533086-11013086 GCA_037074705.1 Zhengitettix transpicula | reverse complement strand
TTAAAAAATACCTGAAGAAGTTACAACAAGGTTATCGGAACGTCTTCATAATATAAATAAATGTAAAAGTGTCGTGTCTTAAATTGCTTAATTAATTAATTTAATTATAGTAAAAAAACTGAATCAAATTCGTTGTTTCCTCCTAATGTACATTGTGACCAATTTTTATTTTATTTCAAGCTAGTTTGTCAACGAGAACGTTTAGTTCGTCCTATGTAACACTTTTGACGATTTTGTCGACCCACAAATAATTTACATTTTGTGTTGAAATTTTTTTTAAAGATTTTCCCTTTATTGATATACATTAACAATGTCACGGTTACAAATATCTGCTTTCTTTTAAATTTACTCCGCCATGTTGTGTAGTCCACAGCGTTTCTCAGTCCGATCGCAACTTGACGCTAACAAGATTAATGCAAGCAAATTAATTATTAGACAAAATAATTTTTTAGTGTTGAGGCCGGTGAAGGGTAATAATTTAACCCGGAGGACACACACACACACACACACACACACGCACAATTGTGTGATGATTATTTGAGGCATCGCTGGCGAGGGTGAATCAAGATCGTCGTCGTCGTCGTCGTTTGCGGTTATTACCGGCTCGTTGAAGATTGCAAGGGGGGAGGAAAGGGGTTGAAGCTCTGCCGGCCCTAATCAGAGGCGCCTGTTTGGAAGGAAAGTTCCCCCCGCTGAGGGCGTCGGCGTCGTCGTCGTCGTACAGTGCACGGTCGAGCGCCAGGCGTGAGGCGTCGGAATATCTTCCGGGATCAAAGAACCTAGTCATACTTAATATATATATATATATACGTCATGAAGTTACCGACCGTGTAGATATATCTCACTCTATGTACGAACGTTTTTAATCTTACATTCACCTACTCTAGTAAATAAAACAAGAGGGTTTGTTTGTTTGTATGTTAGTATGTATGCGTGTGTGTCTTCCCTATACAAATCTGCACCCGTGGAGAAAATTACACTAAAATTTCGTAAACGTGTTCCTCGCGCTGACCACGAAACAAACACTGTCGGGGGGGTGATCCACGTCTGACACACGCAGGGGCGAAGGTTGGACGCGGAAGTGGAGCAATTAAAAATAATTAAGGGATGATATTATTTACGACGAATAAATATTTTTTAAGATAAGAAAAATGGTCGTCTGCTTGAAAATAATGAATTAGAAAGATGGCCAATACAGACAAAAAAAAACCAATAACAACGTTTCTGTGATCCTTGTCCCCAGGTGCCAGGGGGTGGAAAGTTTCAAAACATGATCAAACGGTCGATATTAAAGTCGCAAAAAATGTGATTAGGGGGGGGGGAGGGTCAAAGAGATTTGAGAGTGTCTCTACAGATGTTTTCTGAATGTAATTTCAACCCCTTACGGCATTGGAAAGGAGCACCCTTAAGGGTGGAAGCGGCGTTAAATTTGGAAATAACGTGAATACAACCGAGATTGGAGTCAAATCCAGGGTTGTTTATGTCGCTGAGTTTAATTGTGACATTTAACTGTCCGTTAAATCCCCAGAGGTGAGGCTGGACGGGGGTGAAAATTTTCCAACATGTCCACCGGCCGATATTAAAGTCGCAAAAATATTTTTAGGGGTCAAAGATATTGAGTGTGTGTTTCTACAGATGTTATTTCAACCCCTTACGGCATTGGAAAGGAGCACCCTTAAGGGTTGAAGCGGCGTTAAATTTGAAAATAACGTGAATACAACCGAGATTGGAGTCAAACACAGGGATGTGTATGTCGCTGAGTTTAATTACAACATTCAACCATCCGTTTAACCCTCAGAGGTGAGGCTGGACGGGGGGTGAAAATTTTCCAACATGTTAAACGGCCGATGTTAAAGTCGCAAAAATATTCTTAGGGGTCAAAGAGATTGAGTGTGTGTTTCTACAGATGAAATTTCAACCCCTTACGGCATTGGAAAGGAGCACCCTTAAGGGTGTAGCGGCGTTAAATTTGGAAATAACGTTAATACAACCGAGATTGGAGTCAAATCCAGGGCTGTGTATGTCGCTGAGTTTAATGACGACATTCAACTATCCGTTTAACCCTCAGAAGTGAGGCTGCACGGGGGGGTGAAAATTTTCCAACATGTTAAACACGGCCGATATAATCGTCGGATAAATGTTTTTCAGGGTTAATTACATTTTTTGATTGTATTTCTACCAATGTTTTATGTGTTATAATTTTCACCCCCTTTTTCACGTAAGACGTTAGCACCCTTAGGGCGGGTGGGAATGATTGGGTGATATATAAAAAAAAAGAAAAAGCGTGATTGGAGTCGAATCCATGGCTATGGATGTCGCTGAGTCTAATTGTGACGTTTAACTTGCCGTTTAACACACAGGGACGGGGGTTGCACGGAAGTGGAACATTTAAAAAATAATTAACGGATGATATTTACGTCGAATAAATTTTTTTTAAGATAATAAAAATGGTTGTCTGCTTGAAAATAATGAATAAGCAAGACAGCCAATACAGACAAATAGACCGGGTAATATAAATAACCCCACAGAAACTTTTCTGGGATCGTAGCCCCCTTTCGTCAGGTGTGAAGAAGAGTCTAGAGCGACACAACTGCACTGGTCAGTTGACAAACACTCGAAAGCGACGATAAACGTAACGAGAATGGGAGAGTCGAAGGGGTTGCATAACAAAGAAGGAGCAACGACAAATGGGAAAACTGAAGGTTCAGCGTAATAATAAGGGATCGTAGCAATTATTGAATAGCTGTGTTGTTTGATTTAATGTGAAGCATCTCTGAAATGTGTCTGGAATTCTTCTTCTTAGCACCTGACGGAAGGAACAAGAATCCCGTAAACGTTTTGTGGTATTTATATTACCTTTTTTTCTGTCTGTATTTGGCTATCTTTCTTATTCAACTATTTGTAAGGTTTAATTAGATTAAAAGTATTTCTAGTGACGTTGTTTGTGTATAATTTGAACCCCTTTCGGTTCATGTAAATATATATATATATATATATATATATTTGCCGAAAGCCTTACGTTGTATTAATCCCAGGTCTGTTACGTTGGTTTACAAAATGAGAACTGGGGGACTTGAGTCCCTGCTCTTTTGCTATTCTTTCTTCCGTGGAAAAGAATATAGAGACTCTTTGAAACGCTGGACTCTTTCTTCCCCTCTTAGAACAACGATACTCTTAGACATGTTAATATTCTCTGCCACACAGACAAGTGACGTCACTCAGCGCCATGACGTCAGCCCCGTGTGTGCAGACAGCAACATGCGTGTATTTGCCGCCATTTTGAACGAAGTTTGTTAAAAACCAGATCATGCGTTGGAAAGAGAATTAAATTCTCCACGACCTTTACTCCGTGACTAATGACGTCACTGGCGGCCATTTTGGAGATATCAGCACTAAAAACACGACAAGCTGCATTCTCTTAGGAAATGTCGTGACTTTGACGCAGAATTTCTCCCAGTTCCTTGGACCTAATTTCATCATCGGGTCCACCATCACATGCAGAATTTCATCCTCTACAATTCATCACTGAACATTATTTTCAATAGAACGCGTCATTCTTTTGCAATTAGCGAAAAACCGAAAAGTGGTGCAAAATTTCGTGGATTTTCAGGGCCTTGGGGGTTTTCGCTAACATGTACAAGTTCGGGGGGGGGGGGGGATAAAATAGCCGACCATTAGCTCGTGGACGTAGCTCCTGGCTTATGAGGGTTTTTATTATTTGGCAGCAACTGTCCGTTGCGACGTGGGAAGGGCGAGTCGGGTGCAAGGCAAAGATAATACAAACGTGAGCAGCGCAGGGATTTAGGGTAACTTTCTTTTTACTGAGGTCAGTCAGTTGAGTGTGGGAAAATGTATGTGAGAATAATTGGTGCCGCCTGGGGGAAAAGATGCAACAAGGTTTGCGTCAGAGTCCGGCGTCGCGTGAAATCGCATCATGGCTGCCGCGGCGGAGGATCAGCAGGACACGCGCCTCGCGGCGGGGGGCGGTCGCGCCTCGTTCCCAGGGCCCCAGTCAGTCCTTGCGCCGCACCTGTGACCAGTGTCGAGTTAATAACACAACTATGGATCTCCTAGTTACTAGTGCTGCCATCTTCACGTTGAGGTCGGAAACTTTTCAGACCACCCTCGTATTTCTCCCGATGATGTATGTGTATAATGTCAACCCGTTTTGGCAGCGGAGGGGAACATCATTAGGGGTGAGGGTGGCTGGTGTGTTACATATAAAAATAATAATGCAAAAACAACCGACATTGGAGTCGAATCCGGGGTTATGGATGTCGCTGAGTTCAATTATGACAATCTTGGCAACGCTGGATAGTTATGTAAATAAAATGTTATCTTTGTGATACTGACAGTAGCGTTATGTTATTTAGATAGACTTCATAGACACCTAGAGGCCTGTTCACATTAGAAACTAGGAAAAAAAACTTCTCCGATACTGAGGAACCTCTGAGGGTCCTCCAGGTGGCACCTCCAGGGGCACCAGCCCAATATTTACGTGAAGGCTTTAATCCCCGTGCTTTATGCGTGGCGAAGGTGACCTTAAACATTGATTCACATAAATCAGCTGTGAAGTAGAGTGGGAGGTGAGTGATGGCGACCATCCGTCGCTGTCCGCTCGTTAGCCGCAGTGTCTTCTGGAGACCTACCGCCGCCCGGGCCGACGAGGCTCTACCAACAGTCAAAACAAATACCTGTTCTCACGCTCCTCTGCGTGTGGAACGTCTCTCACGCACAAGGGTTTGGAGCGACGAGCGGGGCAAGGCCAGGGTGAGCACGACCCTTACGCTGAGGCCCGGCGTTTCCAAGCTGTGGAGCTTATTAACGCAATGACACTAAACTTGTACGGAGCAAGCTCTTTCCCGAAAATATAACAATCCTCGTTCCGTGCTCGTAGCGGCCGTGCTCGTAGCGACCCTCCCAACTAATGCCGCGCTTCTAGCGACAGTGGACTTTCTTGCAATAGGCTAAGACTGTGAATCCCGTAAATTATATCGTGCTTGATGAACAACACCATTACTGCATTTATTCTCTGAAAGAGTAAAATTTTTCCCTTGGATTGTGGGGGACCTTAGTTCAGAGAGAGGAAAAGGCAGCCCCCTCCAGAGCTGTCGTGCGGTGCTTCACCTGCGGGGGAATTCTCTCACAGGCTTCCTTAGTTAACATGCTATTAAGCTGACAACATTTAGAGGCACACAATACAAGAGGCAAGCCTGCGAGAGAATTCTCTCGCAGGTGAACGTTCCCAGCGAGCTCTGGAGGAGGCTACCTTTGGGGATGCCTTCACATCTCTTTAGTTTTTTGAACTAAGGTTCCCACCAGCAGAGGCCTGTTTTTGAGAGGTTGCATGTTCCGGCGTCGCAGACCTTGGGGTATACGCAAAGAGTTGTCCGTTGTTCCCATTGGAACAGTCGACCAGCTGCCTCCTAAACTGGTCGAGGCACGGAGAAGGGAATGCTGTGTCCCCACAGCAAACCCCTTACTGCCTCCATCCAGGGAAGGGCGTGGGACAAGTACCAAATAACCAGCCTACCTGATGCAGGTTTTTCTAGGGTTTTCCCTGCATTACTTTTAGGCGAATGCCGGGTAGGATCCTTAACATATAGCCCGGAGGGCCCCCTACTTAACCCTTGGCTACCTTCCTCTACCCTTCTGCATCCCCCCTTTCAGATCCCTTCCTATGCTATTAAAGGGGAGTTGCCACCATGTGGATTACCCTCATGTAGCCTGTTGCCCTAAAAAACACTATTTTGAGGCCCCTGCACGGGTGTTTCATACAAAACAGAGACTTTCATCTCGTCAACTGCAAGCAGAGAGAATATACGCCGTGATAAGCAGCGACTAGTGAAGGACGAGTGGATGAATGAAGAAAGGTAAAGAGAGAGAAAGAGAGAAAGAAAAAAAACATGTCCGTTCAACAATAGCGCAAGGTGTCAAAGGCTCTCGATACGATGCGGAAGTCCAAAACGAGGAGGAGGAAATGTTGGAAGATGGCGGCGATTAATAATAATGGCCGACGACGTTCCCGAGTGTGACAGCCGATTTCTCTCTCTGCCTGCGACGTGGCTTCCGTCCATTCGTCACGAGCATCTCTGGTCGACGGCTGTCTTCATACAGGAGGAGGGGAGGGGGGGGGGAAATAACAGAGAATAGTCGCCACAACAGTTGTTCAAGTGACGTCACAATCTCCAGGGTTTTAATTGGTTTATTCGTTAACGGGGTGAAGAAAAGATTTTTTTAAATATGAACGACTCGGACAAGGTCCATAATTTTGTTTTGTCTCCGTGTGGTTTATTTTCCATTTAAATGTTTTTTTTGGGGGGGAGGGGGAAATAGCGACGTTGCTGTTTCTCACTGTGAGCCCAGTAGCCACTTTATATATACGTCATGCCGAGCAAAAGGACGGGTATTTAATTTTTTCCCCCAACTTGTACATGTCGTCGCCATTAGTGTAAAACCCCCCAAGTGAAAGGCCTCTGGGGAAAAAAATTTTTTTGAGCCTAAAAACCCACGAAATTGTGCACACCATTTCAGTTTTTCGCTAATAGCAAAAGAATGAGGCGTTCTAGTGAAAATAATGTTCCGTGATAAATTGTAGAGGATGAAATTCTGCATGTGATGGTGGACTCGCAGGCGAAATTAGGTTCAAGAAATTGCGAGAAATCCTGCGTCAAAGTTACGGCATTTCTTAAGAGAACGCAGCTTGTCGTATTTCCAGTGCTGATATCTCCAAAATGGCCGCCAGTGACGTAATTTGTCATGAAATAAATGTTGTAGAGAATTTAATTCTCTTTCCAATGCATGATCTGGTTTTTAACAAAATTCGTTCAAAATGGCCGCAAATAAACGCATGTTGCTGTCTGCACACACGGGGCTGATGATGTCATGGCGCTGAGTGACGTCACGGGGGAAACTTGTCTGTGTGGCAGAGAATATTAACATGTCTAAGAGTATCGTTGTTTCTAAGAGGGGAAGAAAGAGTCTAGCGATGCAAAGAGAATCTATATTCTTCTATATCCAACAAAGAATAGCAATCAGGCTGAGAAATTGATTCCGGGGTAATTTTACTATATTTATTCCTTGGAAAAGAATATAGATGCTCTTTGCAACGCTGGAGTCTTACCTCCCCTCTTAGAACAACGATACTCTTAGACATGTTAATATTCTCTGCCACACAGACAAGTGACGTCACTCAGCGCCATGACATCAGCCCCGTGTGTGCAGACAGCAACATGCGTGTATTTGCGGCCATTCTCATTGGATTTTTTAAAAACCAGATCATGCGTTGGAAAGAGAATTAAATCCTCCACGACCTTTACTCCGTGACTAATGACGTCACTGGCGGCCATTTTGCAGATATCAGCACGAGAAATACGACAAGCTGCATTCTCTTAGAAAATGTCGTAACTTTGACGCAGGATTTCTCCCACTTTCTTTGACCTAATTCCGTCCTCGAGTCCACCATCACATGCAGAATTTTATCCTCTACAATTTATCACTACACATTATTTTCACTAGAACGCGTCATTATTTTTCTATTAGCGAAAAACTGGAAAAGAGCTACAAATTTACGTGTCCTTCCGTTTCTTCGTCCCACATCAACGCAATGTCAGCCAATTCCTTCTACATCACAAAAAAAAATATCCCCAAATGTGTCGTGGACATTATCCAGCGACTCACAAGTTTTTTTTTTAAAAAAGTGTAAATTACTTGTTGTATTCTCATTAAAGGGCGGCAATCGACAGGAATCAAAGACGATGACAGTCTGCTAAGTGCAATATCTCTGATCGAGAAATTATCTTCGTCGTGCAACACGGGTTTTTATCATTTTCCATTTTTTTTTTTAATTAAAATTTAATTATATAGCATCAACATAGATTATATTGTAAGAGGTATTGGAGATTTTTTTTAGGGTAACAGGCAACATGAGGGTAATCCACATAGTGGCAACTCCCCTTTAATAGCATAGGAAGGGATTTGAAAGGGGGGATGCGGAAAGGTAGAGGAAGGTAGCCAATGGTTAACTAGGGCCCCCGGGCTATGGTTTAAGGATCTTACCCGGCATTTGCCTAAAAGTCATGCAGGACAATCCCTAAAAACCCTCGCTGACCTCTGGTGTACTGTTGGCTGCTGGAGAGGAATCTAAATTCAAACATGGACGACGAGTGAAGACTTTTATGGATGTCCTTTAACCTCGACATGTTCGTTGGAGAAAAATAAAATGGTCTGTTTGTTGATTAAATTACGATAAAAGGACCGAGGAGACTTTATTAAAGATAAGTGGTTGGAATTTATGTTTCCATGTCCGGATATTATTATTATTATTAAGTATTAAAATAATTGATCTGTTTGTGTGCGGACAACGTTTGTTAGTAATTCTCTTATGCCCGCTGTACGTATAAACACGTCCGCCATGACTGATGACGTCAGAGATGACGTCACGTCGAGCCTAGTTCTTGACCAGCAGTCGCCCAGAGATCAAGCCTCGAGTGCTGCTGCAGCTGTCTCTGGGTGTCGTTAAACAACATCAGTGGTGAATTCTGATTGGCTGGCTGCACGTTGTCACGTGTACACTGAGACTAGGAGAGTGTCGTGTGTGTGTTTTGTGCTTCATGAACGAGATTTAAATGTGGATACGTTGCTTAGCTGATGACGTCACTGATACTGTATATGGATTGCGGAGTGAAGACTCTGTGTGTGTGTGTGTGTGTGAGGTTGCTGTTTGCAGGTTAGGGAGCGCCGTGGTGGTGTTGTTTTCCCTGGTGGGAGAGACACGTACAGACTCGTCGGAAGTTAAGTTTTAACGCCGCCGCCGCCGCCGCCGCTGGTAACGAGTGGCCTAATTGGCGGCCCCAGGGACCCGAGTCAACACCGTCGGTCCGCCATTAGCAATTCAATCAGCCCGGGGATCGCCGCGGGTCGTCCTGCTGCCATCTGCGGCCCCGGCCCGGCGCTGCTGCTGCTGGCCCTCTAAATGTCGCTTCTTTGCCACCCATTAGCGCACGATTGTCGCCCTCGTCAACGCTGCCCTCTCTTTTCCTCTACAGTCTGCGTGACGGCAGGCCAAAGTGGCTACACACACACACACACACACACACACACTTCGCGAAACTAAAGTTGACCTCACAGCCTCCTATTCACAAACAATTCAGAAGAGCTCGATTTTTAAACACGTAAAAGGCAGCCCCGTTGCTGCAGTCATCAGCTTCCAAGTCACGGCTAAAACATTACAGAGATTAAAAGATTTTTTTTTAAGAAAAAAAAAGAAGTATTGGAAGCCTTTTTCCTTGGTTTATGCCCCTTGAAAGACTTTACAGTAAACGGGATAGCTCCTGGCCAGGGTTGGAGAATCACAACTGTGGTCTCCGGACACCGGTGGCGCGCAGGAAAAGAGAGAGCAGAGGTGAAGAAGTCGCGCACATGCAGAACTGACAGCAGCAGGAGGACATCAGAGCTGTGGTCTCCGGTCACCGGTGACGCGCAGGAAAAGAGAGAGAGCAGAGGTGAAGAAGTCGCGCACACGCAGAACTGACAGCAGCAGGACGAACACCAGAGCTGTGGTCTCCGGTCACCGGTGACGCGCAGGAAGAGAGAGAGAGAACACAGGTGAAAAGGTCGCTCACACGCAGAACTGACAGTAGCAGTAGGACACCAGGCCTGTGATCTCCGGTCACCGGTGACGCGCAGGAAGAGAGAGAGAGAGCACAGAGGTGAAGAAGTCGCTCACACGCAGAACTGACAGCAGCAGGAGGACACCAGAGCTGTGGTCTCCGGTCACCGGTGGCGCGCAGGAAGAGAGAGAGAGAGAGCACAGAGGTGAAGAAGTCGCTCACACGCAGAACTGACAGCAGCAGGAGGACACCAGAGCTGTGGTCTCCGGTCACCGGTGACGCGCAGGAAGAGAGAGAGAGAGCACAGAGGTGAAGAAGTCGCTCACACGCAGAACTGACAGCAGCAGGAGGACACCAGAGCTGTGGTCTCCGGTCACCGGTGGCGCGCAGGAAGAGAGAGAGAGAGAGCACAGAGGTGAAGAAGTCGCTCACACGCAGAACTGACAGCAGCAGGAGGACACCAGAGCTGTGGTCTCCGGTCACCGGTGGCGCGCAGGAAGAGAGAGAGAGAGAGCACAGAGGTGAAGAAGTCGCTCACACGCAGAACTGACAGCAGCAGGAGGACACCAGAGCTGTGGTCTCCGGTCACCGGTGACGCGCAGGAAGAGAGAGAGAGAGCACAGAGGTGAAGAAGTCGCTCACACGCAGAACTGACAGCAGCAGGAGGACACCAGAGCTGTGGTCTCCGGTCACCGGTGACGCGCAGGAAGAGAGAGAGAGAGCACAGGTGAAGAAGTCGCTCACACGCAGAACTGACAGCAGCAGGAGGACACCAGAGCTGTGGTCTCCGGTCACCGGTGACGCGCAGGAAGAGAGAGAGAGAGCAGAGGTGAAGAAGTCGCTCACACGCAGAACTGACAGCAGCAGGAGGACACCAGAGCTGTGGTCTCCGGTCACCGGTGGCGCGCAGGAAGAGAGAGAGAGCACAGAGGTGAAGAAGTCGTGCACATCCAGAACTGACAGCAGCAGTAGGACACCAGACCTGTGGTCTCCGGTCACCGGTGACGCGCAGGAAGAGAGAGAGAGAGCACAGGTGAAGAAGTCGCGCACACGCAGAACTGACAGCAGCAGGGGACACCAGAGCTGTGGTCTCCGGTCACCGGTGACGCGCAGGAAGAGAGAGAGAGAGCAGAGGTGAAGAAGTCGCTCACACGCAGAACTGACAGCAGCAGGAGGACACCAGAGCTGTGGTCTCCGGTCACCGGTGGCGCGCAGGAAGAGAGAGAGAGAGAGCACAGAGGTGAAGAAGTCGCTCACACGCAGAACTGACAGCAGCAGGAGGACACCAGAGCTGTGGTCTCCGGTCACCGGTGACGCGCAGGAAGAGAGAGAGAGAGCACAGGTGAAGAAGTCGCGCACACGCAGAACTGACAGCAGCAGGGGACACCAGAGCTGTGGTCTCCGGTCACCGGTGACGCGCAGAAAGAGAGAGAGAGAGAGCACAGAGGTGAAGAAGTCGCTCACACGCAGAACTGACAGCAGCAGGAGGACACCAGAGCTGTGGTCTCCGGTCACCGGTGACGCGCAGGAAGAGAGAGAGAGAGCAGAGGTGAAGAAGTCGCTCACACGCAGAACTGACAGCAGCAGGAGGACACCAGAGCTGTGGTCTCCGGTCACCGGTGACGCGCAGGAAGAGAGAGAGAGAGCAGAGGTGAAGAAGTCGCTCACACGCAGAACTGACAGCAGCAGGAGGACACCAGAGCTGTGGTCTCCGGTCACCGGTGGCGCGCAGGAAGAGAGAGAGAGCACAGAGGTGAAGAAGTCGCTCACACGCAGAACTGACAGCAGCAGCAGGAGGAACACCAGAGCTGGGAACTTTCAAGCCGGCGTATAACTGGAGAGCAGCAGCAGCGAGACTTGTGAGATGCGCAGTGGTCCACGCGTCAGTCCACCACGGCAAACTTGGCCACGTTGTCATAAATGAACTCGGCGACATCCATAAGCACGGATTTGTCTCCAATCTCCGTTGTTGTTTTTTTCGCGTGGTTTTCTTGTAACGCCCCCTCCACCCCTAAGTGTACTCCCCTCCCATGGCCCGAAAGGGGTTGACATTATACACAAGCAAACATACTATCAATCTTATTAACCCTGGAAAAATATTTATTCAACGCAAATATCAGCCATGTTTGCATTTTAAAACATTTTCACCCCCATCCACCCCACTCCTGGGGATGGTTGACGTGCATCTTAAAACATTTTCACCATGCCGACAGGGGTTAAAATTATACACAAACAGCATCGGGAGAAATGCTATCAGTCTTATTAACCCTGGAAAAATATTTATTCAACGCAAATATCGGTCATGTTTGCATGTTACAGCCCCGTCGACCCCCGCTCCTGGGGGTGAGTGTGTGTGGGGGGGGGGGTGGTAGACGTGTGTCTCACATTACAACCACTTAATATGTTTGTTTTCTTATTACACATGATTATTTGTTTTATTAAATTCTGTCAGTCGTTATAAAATGATTATAGTCAACCCTTTTCACCCCATCCCCCTAGAGGTTAAACTTTAACTTAACCCTGATAGATTACCATAGAAAAACCCTCAGCGACCACCATAACACCGGATTCGGCATCAATCTGGTTAGCTGTCGCAATTTTTTTTTGTCATCCCCTTTCACCTCACCCCTAGAGATGTTTTTTTCCCAGACCGGTCGGGGATGAAATTAGACACTGAGAACATGGAGAGTGACGTTGTGAATGTCAACGACTCCGTGAACTATTTATTCGACGCCAATGTAGTCCGTTATCACATATTTTTGAAAAACGACGCCCCTCTTCCCACCCCACCCGCAGGGGTGCTGGAGGTATGTGTGAAGGCCTCTGGGGGTTTGCTTCTGGATCTTAAGCGACACGTTGCTCCAACGCTTCCACGCATTAACGAATAACTTAGTTTACAATGATGATCAGGCATCACAAGATGAGTGACGTGTTAAGTGACCTGGCGTGAGAGCTTTGGACGTGTAAGGGAATACATTGTGATGACGTCAGCTGGAAACCTCCTCCACAACATGTAAGAGGAGTTGCAGAGACTCTGCTGCCGTCTCGTTCCTGAGATTATAATGAATACAACGATACTGGCGTTGTTGCTCCCACTGGACTACAACGCTCCCCTCCACCTCCTCCCTTCCTTCCTTCCCTCCACTGCGCATCTGACGGGACTTCTTCAGTTATACACGTCTTGAACAATGGTGAGGTAACATTGTTATTTAGATTATTCGGGTATCCCATTGTCTAGGAGTAGAGGGTTAAAAAGTGGAAAAAGGCGAAGAGTAGTAGAAAGAAAGGAAAGCAAAGTGACAAGAAAAACTGAAATAAAGAGACACACCAAAAGAGATAACGAGAAAGATCGTGTAGAAGATCCTAAGTAAAAAAAAGGAAAGTAAAGTAACAAGAAAAACAGAAATAAAAAGACACGTCAAAAGAGATGACGGGAAAGATCGTCTAGAAGATTGTAAGTAAAAAAAGGAAAGTAAAGTAACAGGAAAAACAGAAATAAAGAAACACGTCAAAAGAGATGACGAGAAAGATCGTCTAGAAGATCGTAAGTAAAAAAAGGAAAGGAAAGTAAGAAGAAAAACTAAAATAAAAAGACACGTCAAAAGAGATGACGAGAAAGATCGTCTAGAAGATCGTAAGTAAAAAAAGGAAAGCAAAGTAAGAAGAAAAACTGAAATAAAGAGACACGTCAAAAAAGATGACGAGAATGATCGTCTAGAAGATCGTAAGTAAAAAAAGGAAAGGAAAGTTACAAGAAAAACTAAAATAAAAAGACACGTCAAAAGAGATGACGGGAAAGATCGTCTAGAAGATCGTAAGTAAAAAAAGGAAAGGAAAGTTACAAGAAAAACTAAAATAAAAAGACACGTCAAAAGAGATGACGAGAAAGATCGTCTAGAAGATCATAAGTAAAAAAAAGGAAAACAAAGTAACAAGAAAAACTGAAATAAAGAGACACGTCAAAAAAGATGACGAGAATGATCGTCTAGAAGATCGTAAGTAAAAAAAGGAAAGGAAAGTTACAAGAAAAACAGAAATAAAGAGACACGTCAAAAAAGATGACTAGAAAGATCGTCTAGAAGATCGTAAGTAAATTAAGGAAAGGAAAGTTACAAGAAAAACTAAAATAAAAAGACACGTCAAAAGAGATGACGAGAAAGATCGTCTAGAAGATCATAAGTAAAAAAAAGGAAAACAAAGTAACAAGAAAAACTGAAATAAAGAGACACGTCAAAAAAGATGACGAGAATGATCGTCTAGAAGATC
This sequence comes from Zhengitettix transpicula, assembly GCA_037074705.1. Lineage (NCBI taxonomy): Eukaryota > Metazoa > Arthropoda > Insecta > Orthoptera > Tetrigidae > Zhengitettix > Zhengitettix transpicula. The sequence continues at coordinate 10,999,209 of CM073591.1, read as the reverse complement.
GTAAGTAAAAAAAGGAAAGGAAAGTTACAAGAAAAACAGAAATAAAGAGACACGTCAAAAAAGATGACTAGAAAGATCGTCTAGAAGATCGTAAGTAAATTAAGGAAAGGAAAGTTACAAGAAAAACTAAAATAAAAAGACACGTCAAAAGAGATGACGAGAAAGATCGTCTAGAAGATCATAAGTAAAAAAAAGGAAAACAAAGTAACAAGAAAAACTGAAATAAAGAGACACGTCAAAAAAGATGACGAGAATGATCGTCTAGAAGATCGTAAGTAAAAAAAGGAAAGGAAAGTTACAAGAAAAACAGAAATAAAGAGACACGTCAAAAAAGATGACGAGAAAGATCGTCTAGAAGATCGTAAGTAAATTAAGGAAAGGAAACTTACAAGAAAAACTAAAATAAAAAGACACGTCAAAAGAGATGACGAGAAAGATCGTCTAGAAGATCATAAGTAAAAAAAAGGAAAACAAAGTAACAAGAAAAACTGAAATAAAGAGACACGTCAAAAAAGATGACGAGAATGATCGTCTAGAAGATCGTAAGTAAAAAAAGGAAAGGAAAGTTACAAGAAAAACAGAAATAAAGAGACACGTCAAAAAAGATGACGAGAAAGATCGTCTAGAAGATCATAAGTAAAAAAAAGGAAAACAAAGTAACAAGAAAAACTGAAATAAAGAGACACGTCAAAAAAGATGACTAGAAAGATCGTCTAGAAGATCGTAAAAAAGATGTACAGATATACTCCAAGCGAAGAAAACAAAGTAAAAAAGGAAAAAACTAGAAAAAGAGGGAGGCAGTGTGCAAAGAAGCATGTTCAGTTAAAGCTATGGAATCAGCAGGTTCAGAAACTCCAACGTTTCCCTAACGAATGTTCGTCCAAATTTTTAAACAATACCACATCACTTATAGATCTACTAACACTCTTTTCCTACTCAACACTCCTATATATAAATAGCAAACACTGTGTAGCTCACAAAATCTCCTGCTACATGGGGCGAACCAAACGTTCCCTCAACACGCCCTATCCACAAGGAGCATAATGTGTAACGTCAAAGACAACTGTTAATACATACATTTGATTGGCAGTGTGCTATGATTTTAGTCGTTGCCCCCCAGCCAGACTCGTGTCAGAGACATTAAATCAAACATCGCAGCAGTTAACAACGTACCAACAGACACTGTGAAGCTCAACAATAGCCACGGTCCCTCATTGTTACGCTGAACCTTCGGCTCTCCCATTGTCGTCGCTTCTGAGTTTTCGTCAACTGACGACTGCGGTTGTGTCGCTCTAGGCTCTTCTACGCTTCTTGAAGAAAGGAGACAAGGATCCCAGGATCGCTGTTGTGTGGTATTTATATTATCACTTATTTTGTCTGGTATTTGACTTGTCTTTCTTATTATTACTTCGGTAAGTTGTTAATTTCTTTTTGTTTACTTTAGTCTGTCTTCGTTTCCTTTGAACAATTAATCTATAATGGTTATATATTTTACTTCTGCTTATACGAAATGTATAATGCAAGTTTTCTGACCAGGTACTGACGACATTTTTATTGATTTAAGGCGACAACGTTTCGGTACGTGTTTGTTACCTTCCTCAGGTCTTTCCTAAATATGATAAATGTAAAAAAACAACATATATTTCCACACCATATTAAAAAAACAACACAAGGTTTACAAGATCTTCCGAGGCACCTTATTCACAAGCTCAATGATGTGAAAACAGTTTTTTTTTAACATTTAGCATATTTAGGAAAGGCCTGAGAATGGGGCAAACACGTACCGAAACGTTGCCTTTAAAAAAATAAAAATGTCGTCTGTATTTGGGCAAAAAACTGAATTATCTCTAAAAGTTTATATTTTGCATCTACTTCCTCTTTAGGATATTACCTGAGGAATATACGAACATGTATCGAAACGTCGTTACGTTAAAAATAAATTTAAAAAAAGTCTCTATCTGAGGGCAATAATGTAATAGTCCAAAGTGTACGCGATGAACATGATGGAGGAATGTGCCTGGTCTTCTACCACCCCTGAGTTGTTACCTTCGTAGTAGAGATGTCGACGTTTCCCCCTGGCAGGTAGCGGGCAGGCTGCACCCCTGAGGACGATGAAATACAGAGTCTGGACCACGCCCACCACTGAGCAGCTCCAGCAGGTCCTCCTTGGCTGCGTAGTCACTGACACAGACTGTAAGACAAAGGGAATACTGTATTAACCCCGGGGTTGCTAGGGTTGTCATGCATCCATAACACCCCCAGATTTGACTCCAATCTCGGTTGCTTTTGCGTTGTTTTTATGTAACGCACCTCGACCCCTAAATGTTCTCCCCCTCCCATGCCTAAAGGGGCTGAAAATATACACAAACAACGTCGGTAGAAATACTATCAATGTCCCCCTCGCCAAGAGAAATCTCATTAACCACCGACAAACTTATTTATCCCACGCAAATATCGAACGTTTAACATCTTTGAAAATTTCCACCACCGCTTGGGGGGAGTTAAACGCCATATTTCATCTCAGTGACATCCATAACCCCAGATTCGACTCCAATCTCGATTGTTTTTGCATTATTTTTTATAATGTAATGACACACCACCCGCACCCTTTAAGGCTGCTCCCCTTCCCAAGCCCGAAAGGGGTAGAAATTGTACACAGAGGACGTGTATAGAAATTTGTTATGAATATAATTAATCACGAAAAATATTTATTTGTCCCAAATAAATGAGCCGGCGGTTAACATGTTCGAAAATTTCTGCGCCCTCCCAACTCCCCAAAGGCCATCTCACCCGCGTTCACCACCGCGCGTTGGCCACGTCGTCATACATCAACTCGGCGACATCCATAATCAGGGATTTGTCTCCAATCTCTGTTTTTTTCGCGTTATTTTCGTGTAACGCCCCATCCACCCCTAACCATACCGAAAGGGGTTGAAATTATACACAAGCAACATACTATCAATCTTATTAACCTTGGAAAAATATTTATGCAACGAAAATATCTGTCATATTTGTATCTTAAAACATTTTCAGCCCCATCCACCCCACCCCTGGGGGTGGTAGACGCGTGTCTCACATTAAAACCGTTTCATATATTCGTTTTATTATTATACATGATTATTTATCATAAATTAAGTTATTCATTAAATTGTATCAGTCGTTATAAAATGATTATAATCACCCCTTTTCAATTCATAGGGGTTAAACTTTAAATTAACCCTCATAGAATACTATAAAAAATCTCAGCGGCCACCATAACAGCAGATTCGGCATCAATCATAGTAGCTGTCACAATTTTTTTTTGCCATCCCCTTTCACCTCACCCCTAGAGATGTTCTCAGACCGGCCGGGGATGAAATTAGACACTGAAAACACGGAGAGTGACGTTGTGAGTGTGAACCACTCCGTGAACTGTTTATTCGGCGCCAATACAGTCCGTTATCACATATTTCGAAAACGACACCCCTCTTCCAACCCCACCCGCAGGGGTGCTGGAGGTATGTGCAGTCCTCGGGGGGTTTGCGTCTGGATCTTAAGCGACACGTTGCTCCAAATTTTGTTCAAGTTGTTCCACACATTAACGAATAACTTAATTTACAATAATGATCGTGCATCACAAGGTGAGTGACGTGTTAAGTGATCTACGGTATTGATCTTTGATGCATATATATGTATGTATTCTGACTAAATTCAATAAAGTCAACCAAATTCAAGTCAGAGAAAAAGGAGAATTGATTAAATTAACAACGTTTCGTCGCTTATTTGGCGACCTCAAGAGGTTCCCATTTTAAAACTACAAAAAGTATAAAAAATCAATTCCAATGATTATAATAACATTTGGCAGATAACGAACAATATAAATTACAATATCTTCGCCAGCCATGTTGAACTTCTGCCACGGCCGAAACGTCACAATGTAAAACGAGAACGACCAGTAAAAGTTAATTTACATTGTTGTGTGCAGGTTAACAATGGGAAAAAATTGAGAATATGAAATTGTAACAATATATAAATTAAAAATTTTATTCAAATTGTTAGTATCATTTTTTGTTTCAATAGCAGTTTCATAGGATCTGATATATATATATATATATATAGCACGTCACTGATTAACCTCGGAAAGTGGTTAGTTTTCACGTCAAAAATGGGTACTTTACCCCATTATTTAAATAAATTTGTTTAGACAAAACAGAATAATTGTTAACCTAGTTTTTAATGAACGCTTGGTACGTCCTATATAGCATGTGTGGCTTCACAATCCAGACAATTAATTTTATAAATTATATTGGGGTTATTTAAATTTTAGGTTTTGACCTTAATAATATTTATTATGTTTAAATAGTTATGAGACTTAAAAATAATTTTGACCCCCGTACTTTACTATCAGTGCAATTGTATCCGTGGTACAAAGAATTGATGTTGTGCTTTGTTTCGTAAAAAACGTAAACTTTCGGGATAATGTCTTGTCGGGCGAACGTTATCCGGGATATTGTTGTCGGGCAAACGTCATCCGGGATATTGTTGTCGGGCAAACGTTATTCGGGATATTGTTTTCGGTCAAACGTCATTCGGGATATTGTTGTCGGGCAAACGTTATTCTGGATATAGTTGTCGGGCAAACGTTATCACGGATATTGTTGTCGGGCAAACGTCATCCGGGATATTGTTGTCGGGCGAACGTTATCCGGGATACTGTTGTCGGGAAAACGTTATCCGGGATATTTTTGTCGGGCAAACGTTATCAGGGATATTGTTGTCGGATCCCCTGTGATTTTCCGCCATTCACGGGCCTGCTGGAGCGACTCAACCGCCACTGGAGTTTGGACACATCCTGTCACTCCGCATCATCCATTTCGGTTTTCCTCACCACTCACGGCCAGGCTTTTTTTAGTGCCACCCTTTGAAGCACCTGGTGTCCATTAGTTTTGTGTATATTTTAATGATGAACCTACCAAAACTACCATCAATCTCGCTCCCCGTCAGTCCAGCGCTCACAGGCTTCTAATTAAAAAATGAGCTAGTCTAGAATTTATAAACCGCCAGCTATGATTTAACTTATACAAAAAAAGGGGGAAAAAATGGTTGGTATCTCAATTTGTAATAAGCAAGTGTGGTAAGTTTGTTGCTTTATTGACAGAGCCAAAATTTGGAAGATTGGACGCGACATCAACTACGATGCAGTTAGTACAGTGATGGAGCAGTCAGTACAGTGTTGCCGTGCGCATGCGCTAGGTGGTTGTCAGGTGCCAAGTACTCGTGATGTTGAATTAAATATTAACTTAATTTCGTACAGAAGCTCGAAATGGCGACCTAAGATTATTAATATGGAAGAACCTTCATACACAAGTTGAAATTAGGCTTCTTCAGGAAATGATTTAATTTTTTTAATATATATATATATATATATATATACATAAATCTACAGATGTTATATAGGGCGGGCATGGCGGAGAGGAGGGGAAGGTTTGTGAAACACTGGTTGCAGATCTACAGGAGTTGAAAGCCGCTGACTCCCCGTGATAAAGTTCTCTCACAGGGCGATCGTAAAGTGACGTATCCAAGTAGGCGAGAGACGGTTTTAAACCGCGAGGCGATCCAGCTATTTGGAGAGACGAGACGGAGGAGGCCAATAACCGTTTAAACCCGAAAAATATGCGTCACGGCTCGCGAGAAGGCGGAAAGGATGGGAGGGAGGGAGAGAGAGAGAAAAAAAGGGAGAAAGACACTTTCATAAATAGAAATACAGCGGAGTTTATTGTAACGTTTACGGGATTTGTGCGGCCGGTCCAGGGCAGAAGTGCTCATCGATCTGGCGGTCAACAAAAGAGGAGCAGCGACAGTAACATATTAGGCCGCAACAAAGGGGACGCGCCGCCGCGGCAGAAACTGGGCGCTCTACCAATTCTACAAATCAAGAGAGAGAGAGAGAAGGGGGGCAGGTCTCTCTCTCTCTCTCTCTCTCATGGTGTAATATATATTCCGCACCGCAGCAGCCAGCCACTTGAAAGGGAGAGAGAGGGAGAGAGAGGGGGATGAGGTATGGAGCGGGCACTGCACATAATAGACCTAAATTTCACTACGGTACAAATTTATGCTCGTGGCACCTGTGAAATCTGGATGGATATACCCTCGCCCGTATTTACTGCGATCCCTTTTATATGTATGTATATTTTATTTTTATTTTTGGAGGTGATGGAGGGGAACAAATTACCGTCCCGTTACGGCCGCACTGGCAGAGAGAGGCGTGGGCGTGCCTCGAGGATGATCTACGGCGGCCTCGGCCCAGATTGCGGCTTGGCACGCGCCCGCCAAATACGCCAACTACGGTCACCTGGGACCCGCTCTTCTGCGTAGACCTCAACAGACATTTTCGGACCGATTGACGTTTACCTGATGGAACGTTATCCCGATTCGCGTTTGCCCGAAGAGGAAATTATCCAGGTTGACGTTGGCCCACGGGACGTCATCCACATTGACTAATAAATAAATGAACACCAACCAATTTTAGATCCCAGAAATAATTTAATTATTAAATTAATTATTGATAAATAATAAACATCAGCCAATTTTAAAGTCAGAAACAGAATTTATTAATTAAATTAAATATTACCGATTTAATTAATTAATAATAAATAATAAACAGCGAATTATAAGTCAGAAATCGTTCTTATTAATTGAATTAATTATTGAAAAATAATAAAAATTAGCCAACTTTTAAGTCAGAAAGAGAATTTATTAATTAATTGATTAAATTAATTATTGTAAATTAAATTATTTATCAACAAGTAACAAACATCAGCTAAATTTAATTCAAAAAGGAATTCATTAAGTATTATTAATTACATAAATTATTTTAATTACTGGTAAATAATAAACATTAGCCAATTTTAAAGTCAGAAAAAAATTAATTAATTAATTGATTACATTAATTATTTAAATTATTTATTAACATGTAATAAGCATCAGCTAATTTTAATTCAAAAAGGAATTTATTAATTAGATTAATTATTATTAATTACATAAATTATTTTAATTGCTGATAAATAATAAACATCAGCCAACTTTAAAGTCAGAAAGATAATTAAATTATTAATTGATTAAAATAATTATTGTAAATTAAATTATTTATCAACAAGTAATAAACATCAGCTAATTTTAATTCAAAATATAATTTATTAATTAAATTAAATATTATTAAATACATAAATTATTTTAATTACTGATAAATAATAAACATCAATTAAGTTTAAAGTCAGAAAAAGTATTTATTAATTAATTAATTTAATTAGTTATTATTTATTAATATGTATTAAACATTAGCTAATTTTAATTAATCAAATTAATTCAAAAAGTACTTTATTAATTACAAAAATTATTTTAATTATTAATAAATAATAAACATGAGCCCATTTTTTAGTCACAAAAAAAGTTTATTGATATTATTAATTAAATTACTTATTATTATTGAAAATAATTATTAATAAATAATAAACGTAAGCGAATTTTAAGTGAAAAAGTTTCTCATTAATTAAATAAATTATTAATAAATAATAAACACCAGCCAATTTGTTAGTGAGAAAAGGACGTTATGGTAAAAAAGGACTCTTGACGTAGACGTTGATGAGTTAGAAAAAAAACCCAAAATAGTCTCCAAGTTTATTATAACTTAATTAAAAATAAATAGTCTGAAGCCTTCAACACTCTGTCACAATCATCCTTCTTGTCTTATAATTAAAATCACATTAAAACAGACCTTTGTTGATTAACGAACACAGTTTTATAGAAGTGACTAATATTTCATTAAAGTTTTTTTATTTTTTTAGGGCAACAGGCTTCATGAGGCTAATCCACATGGTGGCAACTCCCCTTTAATAGCATAGGAAGGGATTTGAAAGGGGGGATGCGGAAGAGTAAAGGAAGGTAGCCAAGGGTTAACTAGGGCCCCCCGGGCTATATTTTAAGGATCCTACTCGGCATTCGCCTAAAGGAATGCAGGGAAAACCTTGGAAAAACCTGCATCAGGTAAGTCGGGCATTGGGTACTTGTCCCACGCCCTTCCGATAGCGGGAGAGGAGTTTGCTGTGGGGACGCAGCATTCCCTTCTCCATGCCTCGACCAGTTTAGGAGGCAGCTGGCCGATTCTTCCAATGGGAATAGCGAACAACTCTTACCGTATGCCCAAGGTCTGTGACCCCGGAACATACACCTCTCAGAACAGGCTGAGGTGCCTCGGCCTCGGCTTGTGGGAACCTTAGTTCTAAAGTGAATGTGGTTTTAATTATAAGACAAGAAGGATAATTGTGACAGAGTGTTGAAGGCTTCAGACTATTTATTTTTAATAAAGTTATAATAAACTTGGAGACTTGTTTTGGTTCTTTTCTACTCATCAGAAAATGACTTAATTAATTAATTATTTTTTTCCTTCTGGCTTAAACTTTCCCGATGTTTATTTATTTATTAGTTTTCTCAATAGTTTTCCCGACATAAAATTATCCAGATAGACTAAAAGTAAAGTAAATAAACATCGGCCAATTACAAGTCATGAAAAAAAAATTTGTTAATTAAATTAACAACGTTTCATCACTTATTTTGTGACCTCATCAGGTTCGAATGACCTGTCTATCAAAATATATTTTATTTTTAAAAAAACAATTTTGAACCTGATGAGGACGGAAAATAAGTGATGAAACGTTGTAAATTTAATTAATTATTTTTTTCTTCTTACTTAAAATTTGCTGATGTTTACTTGTTTTCTCAATATGGTCAGAATATATATATATATATATATATATATATATATATATATATATATATATATCTCAAGATGGACGTTCACCCGAAAGGGCTACAATTTCCACTAATTAACATTATATCAAATACCCAAATAATTTGTATCTGACTGTTTTAAAAACACTTCACTCAAAGAAGATGGAAAGAAAACAAAATAACTCTATTTAAGATAATTATTAATTTTACAGGGAAAATATAAAATAATAAGGTGAAATAGGCTAAAAGAAGTGATGCTACAAACATCACACAACGTTTCCGGAAACCTTGTTCCTTTCTTCAGGTGGTGCCCGGAAAAAAAAACAGGACACACAGGATCCTAGAGCGACACAACTGCAGAATTCAGTTGATAAAACCCGAAAGCTTCTTGTGCCTACTTTTGTTTTTACTATTTTACCTTATTATTAATTTTTCAAAATCAGACGTGTTATATTTACGTTAGAGGGGGGAAAAATTGTATATTCACTTGACGAATCTGTTTAGATTATTTTTAAACTTTTGTTTCTGCTGTAAGATTCTCCTCAATCGCTAGCAACAGGGAAAAAGGCTTCCCGGTCCGTTTAATACTGACATTTTTTCTACGTCCGCTTCTTGTTTTTTATGGGTATGTGGGGGGGGGGCGTCGCTTTCATTTTTAAAGGTTTCAATTAAAAAAATCATGATACTCGTTATTTTATTAAATGATCCGAATACAACCAAAGTTGAATAAGAATTGTTTATTCCTTCATCGTCCAATTATTGAAATAGAGAAGCTTTCGCACTTTCAACAGTCAGCAAAGTAAACAACAGCCACAGTCATAGAAAGTAACAATGACAAGCGCCACTGCTTCATTGTTTACATTGTTGTAACGGATGACTGCGGAAATTCTTTACATTGTTGTAACGCGTGACTGTGGCAATTCTTTACATTGTTGTAACGGATGACTGTGACAATTGTTTACATTGTTGTAACGGATGACTGTGGCAATTGTTTACATTGTTGTAACGGATGACTGCGGAAATTCTTTACATTGTTGTAACGCGTGACTGTGGCAATTCTTTACATTGTTGTAACGGATGACTGTGACAATTGTTTACATTGTTGTAACGGATGACTGTGGCAATTGTTTACATTGTTGTAACGGATGACTGCGGAAATTCTTTACATTGTTGTAACGCGTGACTGTGGCAATTCTTTACATTGTTGTAACGGATGACTGTGACAATTGTTTACATTGTTGTAACGGATGACTGTGGCAATTGTTTACATTGTTGTAACGGATGACTGCGGAAATTGTTTACATTGTTGTAACGGATGACTGTGACAATTATTTACATTGTTGTAACGGATGGCTGTGACAATTGTTTACATTGTTGTAACGGATGACTGTGGCAATTGTTTACATTGTTGTAACGGATGACTGTGACAATTGTTTACATTGTTGTAACGGATGACTGCGGCAATTGTTTACATTGTTGTAACGGATGACTGTGACAATTGTTTACATTGTTGTAACGGATGACTGCGGCAATTGTTTACATTGTTGTAACGGATGACTGTGGCAATTGTTTACATTGTTGTAACGGATGACTGCGGCAATTCTTTACATTGTTGTAACGGATGACTGTGACAATTGTTTACATTGTTGTAACGGATGACTGTGACAATTGTTTACATTGTTGTAACGGATGACTGCGGCAATTGTTTACATTGTTGTAACGGATGACTGTGACCATTGTTTACATTGTTGTAACGGATGACTGTGGCAATTGTTTACATTGTTGTAACGGATGACTGTGACAATTGTTTACATTGTTGTAACGGATGACTGTGGCAATTGTTTACATTGTTGTAACGGATAACTGTGACCATTGTTTACATTGTTGTAACGGATGACTGTGGCAATTGTTTACATTGTTGTAACGGATGACTGTGGCAATTGTTTACATTGTTGTAACGAATGACTGTGGCAATTGTTTACATTGTTGTAACGGATGACTGCGGCAATTCTTTACATTGTTGTAACGGTTGTCTCTGGCTATCGTTGACGTTGCTGGCTGTTGAAAGCGCAGAAGTTTCTCTATTTCAATAATTGGACGTTGTGAGAACAAATAAACCTTACTGAATATGAGGAACGCTTTTAATTTTTTATATTCTCTCCATTAAGAATATAAAACAAGGCTTGCAGAAACGTTGCTTAGGTATTTATTTTGTCTGTATTTGTCTATCCTTCTTCTTATTAGTTTTTATATTTTCCCTTCAAATTGTTGTTATTGTCCAGATGTATATATCACATAATACTAAGAACTAATTAATATTAGAATGAATTACATCTATGATAATAATCCTAAAATTTTTTTTGTCGTACAACTCTCTAAATTCTCTTCACATTTACTTATTTTTGAGATGTAATGAGCGTCAATATTCGCGGAATGCGAACTGCAGTATCGTGGTGCGCCGGGAAAAGTGATTCAGTTACGTTTGCTATTATTATTATTATTTTAAGCTTATCCCATATTTCCTTCCCCCCCCCACGCTTGTATTTCCTGCAATGTACGGCTTAAACGGGCTGTATTTCTTGTCTTTTGCATTTCCAACGAATCCCAATCCTAATTTATCTCCACCCTTTTGTTAACCCCGTGTTACAAATTTTGTTGTTCTCTACTCAAGTTAAATAGGTTTAACAAAATTATTACTTTGTTTATGCACAGAATTATTATTATTATTGACGGACCGTGAAACCCAACTTGTAAGTCGGCTTCTTTATAAAATAATTAAATTTTGTAAAATATAAGGAGGCCTTTTGTGGGGTTTGGTTTAAACAAGGTTGGGAAACACACCGCTGTAAAGGATCCACTAACAACCTTCGGCGCACTCCAATAAGAACACGAACCAGAGATATGGTTTACAAAAGCTCTTTATTTTTTAAAAAAAATATATAAATAATACAAAGTATTCCAATTACGCATATTTATGGGATTTTTAGGCTTCGAAGTAAGAATAATTTCCTCGTTTATTTGGAGATAGTATCACTTCGCTTCCCAGTTTTCCTTAAATTTCCCCCATGAATTTTTATTTTTTCCACCCTTGAATAGGCACTGTTTTCCTCCAAACGAAACATTTCCAATTTTTCTTGTAACAGTTTTTAGTCTGAACGAGTAACCCAGAATCCACCTATTAAAATATAAATAATACAAAGTATTCCTATTACGCATATTTATGGGATTTCTAGGCTTCGAGGAAACGATAAATTACGCGTCCTCGTTTATTTGGAGATAGTATCACTTCGCTTCCCAGTTTTCCTTAAATTTCCCCCATGAATTTTTATTTTTTCCACCATTGAATAGGCACTGTTTTCCTTCAAACGAAACAATTTCTATTTTTCTTGTAACAGCTTATAGTCTGAACGAATAACCCAGAATCAACGTATTAAACAGCACTTTCGTTTCCTTACCAGATTTTCCCCATGCCCATTGACCTTTGATCTCCGTCTATTACCCTTGAATTACCCCCACCCCAGCCTAATCGCTTCACTTTATCATGCCCATGATAACACATCAAGGTCTCGGGGCACTGCATAATGCGTCACTTCCGGAGTCAAGGGGGGGGGAGGGGTTGGAGATCGCGTACTTGATTCCTCTTGCGGTGTGTCTGTGTGTGTGTGTTTCCCGCGGGACAGACACGCTCCTGAAGAAGACACGTGGCGGGCCGGGGGGGGGGGGGCGGATTACTACGGCAGCCTCGTGTCACGACGGGAACAAGTTGGCTAAACACCGCGGACGTCATTAGTTACGACGGACTTCACTGCTCGAAACGGATTAAGATGGCTGACTGACCCTCAAAAGGAGGAAAATGGTCGTCGAACGTGTGATTGTGACGCATCAAAGTGTCGGCGGTGAATCACATTAAACATTATTTACTTCGGAAAGTTCAGAGGGTCACGGAAAAACTCAGATGGAAACTGACGCCGGTGACCGGACTGTTTAAAGTGGATGAACTGCAACAAAGGACTTCAATGAATAACAAGAAAGATGGACACCATAAGTACCACACAACGACGTTTCTGGGACCCTTGTTTCCTTTCCTCAGGTGCTAAGAAGAGCCTAGAGCGACACAACTGCACTCGTCAGTTGACAAAACTCAAAAGCCTTTACATTCGAAGTGATTCGTTTTAATTGAATCACTTTTCCAAGCGCACCACGATACTGCAGGTCGCATTCCGCGCGATGATTGACACTGACTTCCTCATAAACAATCCATCAACGTGTTTTGTCAACAGACTAGTGCCGTTGTGTCGCTCTAGGCTCTCCTCAGCACCTTTTCTTTAGTCTGTATTTGGCTCCTTCTCTTTTTCTTATTATTAATGTTCAGTCGATCGTTATTTTTTTCATTTAGACTTCAATTAAATTTCATCTTTTCATCTTGTATACCTCAAGGTTCGAGGCTGGCGCGGTGAGTAAAGCCTCCTACTTTTCTCTCCTTAAATAAGTCAGTGAAGTGAAAGTTTATGAACTTTGCGCGATTCCTCAAACATTCTTCTCCAACTGCAGTAACAACTTCATCAGGTGGCAGCACTGCAGCCTCTGACATCGACGTACGTATTAGACAGCGTTCTGTGAGATTGAATTCTTAAAATGTCGGCAGGTGAAACGTCAAATTCGCTATCACATAGGAACCAAATGTGAATCTAAACAAGACAAAGAGCCAAGAGTGACACAACCGCACTGTTATTTTCATTAGAATCTAAAAAAAACAACACAAGTGCCGAGAGTGACACAACCGCAACTTTTCTCTCTCTTTAGGAGCTAAGAACAACACAAGTGCCAATAGTGAAACAACCGAACAACACCAGTTGAAAAACTCAAAAGCGCCTGTTATTTGTCTATTTTACATGATTATAATCACAGTGTGTTGAACAAGAAAATTTTAAAAAAACCTATATGAATCCGATTGTAAGGTAAAAACAATTATTTCTTAACAATGGGAACAGAATAAAAATGTTTGCCAGCGACGATACTCGAACCCGTGACTCGCCAGACCCCCAGCAGTTAGGCTCTTAGGTACGGGACTCGATGTCTTTGAATTGATCTGAGGGCAGGAGACCTTCGCCATCTGCCTCGTAAGTGGACCAAAGTCCGCGTCGTCCCCGTGCCAGTAAATAAATAAGTCCCCCCCCCCCCCGCCCCTTGGGAGTTGTGGACACTCACGTGTGTACATATGTATATATATGTATGTCCGTGACTCCTCTGGAAGCCCGCAGAGTTAAACGGCCGAAGATAAACTGGGGGACTTGATTGCCCGACGTATAAAGATTCCATTCGTCCACTTGCAGGAGGAAGATCTGCTGCTGCGCCGCGTTGTTATTCACGAGGCGCCGCGGACGGGTCCGTCGTATTTCTCAGGTAGAACGACGGGTCTGAGGTAATTGAAAATTTCCCCGGGTCGTAAACAGCAGGAATAAGGAAGGAGCCATTTAAGCGGACGTTTTGAGGAACTCGTTCCGTAATTGGCGCCTGAAGCTTCGCTGCCCGACGAAGGCCCCGGCCTGGTCTTCTGCTGCTCCTCCGACTTAATTAGCAGCCGCCGAGTCTCGCAAGATTTACGCGCGCGTGTGTGTGTGTGTCTATAGGAAGGAAAGAGGTAACAGAGTCGTCCGCGGTGACGTCACTTCCTCTTCACTGACGCAGCATTGGACTAAGCGACGCGGCGGAGGAGGTGGAGGAGGAGGAACGCCACAGTCACTTCAAACCCCCACCCCCGGAAAACAGACACTGTTTTGGGCATTACTGAGGAGGATGCTGCAAGTACTACGGAGTTTCCTCGCGCATCCCATCCAATATCCTGACGTCATTATGGCGGCCGCCACGCTGTAATGAGGCGTAAAGTAGGAGCAGCCCTGGCGGCGCGATCCCGTACTTCCTCCGCAGCAGGTTGTTCCACAAATTGTCCTCAAAAGCACATGCAGAGTGCCTCAGACCCGTCCTGAAACCTCCTACTGACTAATGGTTTGCTTTAATAACAAAAGAGGAAAACACCTTGAATTTATCAGAGACGTGTTCAGAAAAAAACATACAATTTTTATTTACAAAAAAACATAACAAATTTAATTAATTTACATTAATAAGAATACATAATAAGACAATTACGACATTAAGTGTTCTACGCAATCGGGAACGTTTCAACGGCGAATACCTGAAGACAAGAAAACAAATATATGGAGCGAGGAACTAAAATCAAAGATAAACATATAAGGACCGAAGAACTTAAAATAAAAAGCAATGGTACAACGTATTAAGACTTCCCGTTGCCCTGAGATTAATCTTAAGTGTGTTAGTTTGATTAATAACACACACACAACGTTGCAGAAATTAATCTTATTCAAAGATCGTTTAGTTGGGCCGATGTAACAGCAGAGACAATTTGAGCAATTAATTTTATAAGCGACATTGGTATTGAGGTAAAAACTTATTAATAGTGTCTTTGATGAATGCGAGAAAAAAAGAAGAATCAGAGAACAATCACTGGAAAAATGTTAATAAGTTGTATTATGTTTTTTTATATTAAGTTCTTCGGACCTTGTGTATTTATCTTTGATTTCAGTTGTTACGTTTCACTTCCAGTTTTAAAGTTTTCACCCGTTAGGAAAAAATAAAGACGCGTCGAAACGACTTTAAATTTTTTTTTTTTAGTTACTCTTTTCTCTGTTTAAAAGTTTGTCGGCTGTGAAGGTCGGGTAAAGCAATTAAAAGAAATGTGAAGAAAAGAAGAGGTACAGAGAAAGGGCAACAACAAATTAAATACATGGAATCATGGGAGGTAGAAGAACGCGGAATGGATTAGTAATAGGTGAAGAAAAAAGAAGAGGTAAAGACAAAGAAAGTGCAACAACAAATTAAATACATGGAATCAAGGGAGGTAGAAGAACGCGGAATGGATTAGTAACAGGTGAAGTAAAAAGATGAGAAGAAAAGAAGTGGTAAAGAGAAAGTGCAACAACAAATTAAATACATGGAATCATGGGAGGTAGAAGAACAGGAAATGGCTTAGTAACGGGTAAAGTAAAAAGAAGAGGTAAAGAAAAAGTGCAACAACAAATTAAATACATGGAATCAAGGGAGGTAGAAGAACGCGGAATGGATTAGTAACAGGTGAAGTAAAAAGATGAGAAGAAAAGAAGTGGTAAAGAGAAAGTGCAACAACAAATTAAATACATGGAATCATGGGAGGTAGAAGAACAGGAAATGGATTAGTAACGGGTAAAGTAAAAAGAAGAGGTAAAGACAAAGAAAGTGCAACAACAAATTAAGAACATGGAATCAAGGGAGGTAGAAGAACGCGGAATGGATTAGTAACGGGTAAAGAAAAAAGAAGAGAAGAAAAGAAGAGGTAAAGAGAAAGTGCAACAACAAATTAAATACATGGAATCTGGGGAGGTAGAAGAACGCGGAATGGCTTAGTAACGGGTAAAGTAAAAAGAAGAGGTAAAGAAAAAGTGCAACAACAAATTAAATACATGGAATCATGGGAGGTAGAAGAACAGGAAATGGCTTAGTAACGGGTAAAGTAAAAAGAAGAGGTAAAGAAAAAGTGCAACAACAAATTAAATACATGGAATCATGGGAGGTAGAAGAACGCGGAATGGATTAGTGACGGGTAAAGAAAAAAGAAGAAAAGAAAAGAAGAGGTACAGAGAAAGTGCAACAACAAATTAAATACATGGAATCAAGGGAGGTAGAAGAACGCGGAATGGATTAGTAATAGGTGAAGTAAAAAGAAGAGAAGAAAAGAAGAGGTAAAGAGAAAGTGGAAAAACAAATTAAATGCATGGAACCAAGGGAGGTAGAAGAACGCGGAATGGATTAGTAACGGGTAAAGTAAAAAGAAGAGAAGAAAAGAAGAGGTACAGAGAAAGTGCAACAACAAATTAAATACATGGAATCAAGGGAGGTAGAAGAACGCGGAATGGATTAGTAATAGGTGAAGTAAAAAGAAGAGAAGAAAAGAAGAGGTAAAGAGAAAGTGGAAAAACAAATTAAATGCATGGAACCAAGGGAGGTAGAAGAACGCGGAATGGATTAGTAATAGGTGAAGTAAAAAGAAGAGAAGAAAAGAAGAGGTAAAGAGAAAGTGGAAAAACAAATTAAATGCATGGAACCAAGGGAGGTAGAAGAACGCGGAATGGATTAGTAATAGGTGAAGTAAAAAGAAGAGAAGAAAAGAAGAGGTAAAGAGAAAGTGGAAAAACAAATTAAATGCATGGAACCAAGGGAGGTAGAAGAACGCGGAATGGATTAGTAACGGGTAAAGTAAAAAGAAGAGGTAAAGAGAAAGTGCAACAACATATAAAATACATGGAATCATGGGAGGTAGAAGAACGCGGAATGGATTAGTAATGGGTAAAAAGAAGAGAAAAAAAGAAGAGGTAAAGAGACAGTTGAACAAAAAATTAAATGAAATATATCGAATCAGAAAAGATAGAAGAACGCGGAACGGAAATAAGATTGGTTGAAAAGTGAGACGGAAGAGGGAATATAAAACTACAGGGATTTTAAGAAAAAGATTGAAGTTATGTAGTTGAGTAATATCAGTGAAGAATCCAGCCAGTGGTGTTGAAGATCCTTCCTGTACACAGTGTATTATGGGACTGGGACGAGGGTGTTAAAGGAGGCACAGGAGAAAACGCTGTGTGGTTGTGAAAGTGAGGAATAAGGAGGAAGAGATACAAAGGATGTTTAAGGAGCCTGATATATATTTTCAGAAATATTAAGATTGCCATATAATTAGGATGGACAAAAAAAAGAAGAGAGAATTTGTAACAGTTAACAGGAAGGGACAAGACAAGAACTGGCGGATGAGTAAAAGAAGAAAAAAAGACCAAGGATGATAATTCTTAAGTGAAACCCCCCAGACTGGACGGCGGAAGGAAAATTCCCCGCAAGCAGTTGTTTGTCCGTGAGGCGAAGAGGGAAATTTATGGATCCATCCACGTTTGCCCCGACGGTTATTTCGGACTGTTTTCTGAAAGGGGGGGGGGTGTGGATGGGGATGGCCGTAAACGCGGCCGCACTGCTGCCAACACCTGTCGTAAAAGTCTATTTACACAGTAAAAGATTTAAGGGTTGTGGAAGTTGGCCGCGTCTTTCCTCCCCCCCCCCTTGAGGGAAAATGAAATGCAAATAACGTCGCGCTCCACCAATCAACAAAAACGCGCGGGGGGGGGGAACTGTGGGGAAATTAAAAAAATAGAAAAATTACTTTTTAATGGGGAGAGGGAGAAAAAAATAACGGTGGCGCCACTCGTAAATCGGTTCGTGTGGCGACCTCATTAACTGCTGCTGCTGCTGCTGCTGCGACGACGACCAGGGCGAGGGCCTCCGGAAGCGGTAAATAACCTCCGAGGAACCACGGCCGCATTCTAGGAGGAGCTGCTGCTGTGACGTCACGTGACGTCTCCGCGGCCCTGTCATGCTGCATGCAGCCTACCACAATCAACTCTTATTTATTAAACTTGTATAGATGAAGAAATAACAACAACAACAACAACTATGATACTTATTTTACGAAGGAGAAGAAGACTGACGAAAAAAATTAAAAAATAATCAAGCTAAAACAGAAAGGATAATTAAACAATTATAACGTGACAACCCCTTAAAATTATAAACTGACGTAAAAGCCCAAAATTAAAAATTTAGATAATTACGAAAGTGAAATTAATTGTGGGGGACTGTTACATGGGACGGAACTGAGCGAGCTCTTCAAAATTCTGTTAAATCAACACCCAAAAATTATTATTATTATTATTATTGAGGTAGGAAATTAGTTTTACGTTCCTTAGTGTTCTAGTTGACAAGAGATCGTTTGGTCTGGCCGATATAACACCACCAGTTTCATAAACAATGTTATTGGAAACCCAAAAATATTAGAAACACCTTCATGTTTATGACAACAAAAAAGGAGAGATAATGGACGGTCCGCCATTTTCTGGGAAGCTCGGATCTGCAGGATGAACATGGCGGAGCGCTGTTTCGTCAAGAGGCACGCGGTTGTTGCACGATATTTTATGTCACTCAGAAATCGTGGAGAAGAATATCTTCATCTACATTGCTTTATTTCCTTTTCATCCTTTATTTTTTCCCTTACGTTCTCCATCTGTCTTGCTTAATTTCCTTTTCTTCCATTATTTTTTCCCTTACGTTCTCCATCTATCTTCCTTTATTTCATTTTCAACCTTTATTATTTCCCTTTTTTTTCTCAACCTATCTTGCTTTATTTCCTTTATTTTTTCCCTTATATATTTCTCCATCTATCATGCTTTATTTCCTTTTCGTCTTTTATTTTTTCTCTTACGTTCTCCATCTACATTGCTTTATTTCCTTTTCATCCTTTATTTTTCCCTTAGTTTCTCCATCTGTCTTGCTTTATTTCCTTTTCTTCCTTTATTTTTTCACTTACGTTCTCCATCTGTCTTGCTTTATTTCCTTTTCTTCCTTTATTATTTCCCTTTTTTTACTCAACCTATCTTGCTTAATTTCCTTTTCTTCCTTTATTTTTTCCCTTACGTTCTCCATATATCTTGCTTTATTTCATTTTCAACCTTTATTATTTCCCTTTTTTTTCTCAACCTATCTTGCTTTATTTCCTTTATTTTTTCCCTTATATATTTCTCCATCTATCATGCTTTATTTCCTTTTCGTCTTTTATTTTTTCTCTTACGTTCTCCATCTACATTGCTTTATTTCCTTTTCATCCTTTATTTTTCCCTTAGTTTCTCCATCTGTCTTGCTTTATTTTCTTTTCTTCCTTTATTTTTTCACTTACGTTCTCCATCTGTCGTGCTTTATTTCCTTTTCTTCCTTTATTATTTCCCTTTTTTTACTCAACCTATCTTGCTTAATTTCCTTTTCTTCCTTTATTTTTTCCCTTACGTTCTCCATATATCTTGCTTTATTTCATTTTCAACCTTTATTATTTCCCTTTTTTTCTCAACCTATCTTGCTTTATTTCCTTTATTTTTTCCCTTATATATTTCTCCATCTATCATGCTTTATTTCCTTTTCGTCTTTTATTTTTTCTCTTACTTTCTCCATCTATCTTGCTTTATTTCCTTTTCTTTCTTTATTTTTTCTCTTACTTTCTCCATCTATCTTCCTTTAATTTTTCCCTTACCTTCCCAATCTATCTCGCTTTTTTTTCCATTTTCATCCTTTATTTTTTCCCTTACGTTCTCTATCTATCTTGCTTTATTTCCTTTTCATCCTTTATTATTTCCCTTTTTTTCTCAACCTATCTTGCTTTATTTCCTTTTCATCCTTTATTTTTCTCTTACTTTCGGCATCTATCTTTCTTTATTTCTTTTATTCCTTTATTTTTTCCATTACCTTCTCCATCTATATTGCTTTATTTCCTTTTTATCCCTTATTTTTTCCCTTACTTTCTCCATCTATCGTGCTTTATTTCCTTTATTTTTTCCCTTAAACATTTCTCCATCTATCATGCTTTATTTCCTTTTCGTCTTTTATTTTTTCTCTTACTTTCTCCATCTATCTTCCTTCAATTTTTCCCTTACCTTCCCAATCTATCTCGCTTTTTTTTCCATTTTCATCCTTTATTTTTTCCCTTACGTTCTCTATCTATCTTGCATTATTTCATTTTCATCCTTTATTATTTCCCTTTTTTTTCTCAACCTATCTTGCTTTATTTCCTTTATTTTTTCCCTTATATATTTCTACATCTATCATGCTTTATTTCCATTTCATTCTTTATTTTTTCTCTTACTTTCTGCATCTATCTTTCTTTATTTCATTTATTCCTTTATTTTTTCCCTTACCTTCTCCACCTATATTGCTTTATTTCCTTTTCATCCTTTATTTTTTCCCTTTTTTTCTCAACCTATCTTGTATTATTTCCTTTTTATCCCTTATTTTTTCCCTTACTTTCTCCATCTGTCTTTCTTTATTTCATTTATTCATTTATATTTTCCCTTACCTTCTCCATCTACATTGGTTTATTTCCTTTTCATCCTTTATTTTTCCCCTTATTTTCTCCATCTGTCTTGCTTTATTTCGTTTTCATCCTTTATTTTTGTATATGTCCCTCAAAGATTCGTTTTTTCTCTAAAAATAGCGAGTAGCTGAGTCTGTGCTTTGCTAAGTAATGCAAAATAAGTGGAGGAAGTAACAAGTACACATAAGAAAAGAACAATACAGTCTGTACAGGACCACTGTTAATAAAAATGACTAGAATAATAAATTTAAAAAAATCACGCCTGACTGAAAATAATGAATCAGAAAGATAGTGATAATAATAGGGATCGTAACAATGTGCTAAGTAAGCGACGGTACATCACGGCCTTCCAGGTAGAGGAGGAAGGTTATTAATTACGGCGGCGATGACGGGCGCCATCGTTGTTTGAGCTGCGCTCGTCTCATTACACGCATTGTCGGCGAAGGTCCGCGGGTGTGATTGGAAGTGAAGGGGTTACACTTGTTGCCTGGGTGGGGGTGACATCGATTAATATCATCGCGGCCGACATCAAGGCGTGATGATGAATCTGCCCCGTGTGTAAACAATGCGCAATCGCCCGCGCGCTTCCTAATGACAGGGCTGCCAACAAATCGGCCAATTAGCCCCCTATCAGACCCTCCCCCCCTCCCTCCCTCTCGCGATAAGGGCTCGTCTTGATGAGGGCAATTCCTTCCTGGTCAGATTGCCAAGCATTGTGCAGACTCACGCCGGAAATGACGTCACCACGCGGGGGGGGGGTTTATTAATAAAAAGAAGCTTGAGACCGCAAACGAAAAACAACTCGGCCAAATCCCTGGACCTCCAGCGTCATCCGCAGAACACAGGCACACACAGGGGATGGAGCAGCTTAACGTACTGGAAAGAGCTCGTTCAAGCACCGGACAAAATTAAGAGAGAACAAGATCAACAAAAAAAGGTCACGCCATTTGCAATCACAAATGTGTGAGTATTATTATTATTATTTATTTAATTCTATTTTATTTCGTGTAATAAAGAATGTCTCTGGAGACCAGTGACGCTGCTTAAGATCCACTAAACACCCCTTTCCTACTTGACTAAAAACCCACAAAGGACCCACTCGACACCTACAACCAAAATTTGTGTTGTTGTTTTACAAAAACCCTTTTTCTCTAATTGTAACTGCTGCTACATGGGACGAACGAAACGTTCCCTTAATACGCCCGTATCAAGGATCATAGTGTCTAATATCATACACAATCTGTTGTTACTCTCCAAACATATCATTGATTGGCAAAATGCTGAGATTTTAGTCATTGACCTTTCCAGAGATGCTTCACATTAAATCAAACATCACAGCTGTTAATGTACAAACAGTCAACAATTGCTATGATCGCTTATTGTTACGCTAACACCACGGCGAAAAGGAATGAAAGGGAAATAAAGTAATGAAGATGGAGAAAAAAATAAAGGATGAAAAGGAAATAAAGCAATGTAGATGGAGAAAGTAAAGGGAAAAATAAAGAATGAAAAGGAAATAAAGCAATGAAGATGGAGAAAGTAGGGAATAAAATAAAGGATGAAAATAAAATAAAGCAAGACAGATTGAAAAAATAAGGGAAAAAATAAAGGATGGAAAGGAAAGAAAGCAAGATAGATGGAGAAAACAAGGGGTAAAAATAAAGGATGAAAAGGTAACCAAGAAAGACAGATGGAGAAAATAAGAGAAAAAATAAAGGATGAAAATAAAATAAAGCAAGATAGATGGAGAAATGTATAAGGGAAAAATAAAGGATGCAAATAAAATAAAGCAAGATAGGTTGAGAAAATAAGGGAAAAAATAAAGGATGAAAATGAAAGAAAGCAAGATAGATGGAGAAAACAAGGGATAAAAATAAAGGATGAAAAGGTAACAAAGAAAGACAGATGGAGAAAATAAGAGAAAAAATAAAGGATGAAAAAGAAATAAAGCAAGATAGATGGAGAACGTAAGGCAAAAATAAAGGATGAAAATAAAATAAAGCAAGATAGATGGAGAAAGTAAGGAAAAAATAAAGGATGAAAATAAAATGAAGCAAGAAAGGTGGAGAAATATATAAGGGAAACACTGAAGGATGCAAATAAAATAAAACAAGATAGGTTGAGAAAATACGGGAAAAAATAAAGGATGAAAAGGAAAGAAAGCAAGGTAGATGAAGAAAGTGAGGGGTAAAAATAATGGATGAGAAGCTAACAAAGAAAGACAGATGGAGAAAAAAAGGAAATAAATAATAAAAAAGAAAAAAACGGAAAAACAAAAGAAGAATTGCATAAATAAAAGAAGAAGAATATGGATTTGTAATTTATTGACAATGGTGAGGTAACTCTATTATTAAGATTAATGGGGTATTCCGTTGTCTGAGAGCAGAGAGGTGAGCAAGAAAAAGTGAAAAAAGGCAAAGAAGAGAAGTAGAGAATAAACAACAAAAAAAGCAGTAAGAATGAGGCAGGTTCAAGAGATGACGTGAATGATCGTGTAGAAGGTCAGAACACAGACGTAGAGATTCACTACAACGTTTCAAACAGTACGGAAAAAATTCTGTTCGTCACCGGAGAGAGAACAACACTTAGACGCTGACCTGGTCCAGAGTACAGAGTCCGGACTCTACTTCTCCATCTGATCTTCTGGACCATCTTCTACGTCATCTCTCTCTTTCTGTTTTTTGTTTTCTCTGCCCTTTTTCAACGTTTCTTGCCCACCTTCCTCCTCCCAGACAGTAGAATACAATAATATAGTACAATGGATGTACAAAAGCTGTCCAGAGAGCGTGGCCCCTCGCTGTTTGCAGAGTGTGAGGGACTTCCCCGAGGAACAGCTCGCGTGTAATTGCCGCTGTCGAACTGTGTGCCCAGGGCTGGTAATCCCATTGTGCGCCCAAACAAATCCCTTTACCACTACCACTGCATCTGCAACACCGCAACTACTGCTCGCGCGTATTTGCCTAAGAACAGAGCTCGTCACCGGAGGGCAAACAGCGACAATCCAATTTACGGCTCCCTTCCAACCCCCCCGCCCTGTACAAAACAAAAATTGGATCTACATCGGCAACGATTCGAACCCTAGCAGTCGGAATAAGAATAACCAGGCCTCTGGAGTCCGATAACGGTGACAAGCTCAAGGATCGTAGAAAAGGCTGTGCAGAGCCACGAACGTTGCCACGTCGCCGATATTGACCGACGACAAACCACCCTTACAATACTATGTGGCAACGTCGCCCCAGTTTGATTCGTCGGCGCAAGGAAGAGTTTCAAGGTCAAATCAACCATGAAAAGGAAATAAGCCAGATAGACGGAGAAAGTAAAGGAATAAATAAAGGATTAAAAGGAAATAAATCAATGTAGATGGAGAAAGTAAGGGAAAAATAAAGGATTAAAAGGAAATAAAGCATTGTAGATGGAGAAAGTAAGGAAAATAATAGAGGATGAAAAGGAAATATAGCAAGATAGATGGAGAAAATAAGGGAAAAAATAAAGGATGAAAGGACATAAAGCTAGATAGATGGAGAAAATAAGAGAAAGATAAAGGATAAATAGGAAATAAAGTAAGATAGAGGGCGAAAATGAGGGATGAAAATAAAGGATGAAAAGGAAATAAAGAAAGATAGATGAAGTAAATAAGGGATGAAAAAGAAATAAAGCAAGATAGATGGAGAAAGTAAGGGAAAATTAAAGGATTAAGGAAAATAATAGAGGATGAAAAGGAAATAAAGCAAGATAGATAGAGAAAGTAAGGGGGAAAAAGGATTAAGGAAAATAATAGAGGATGAAAAGGAAATATAGCAAGATAGATGGAGAAAATAAGGGAAAAAATAAAGGATGAAAAGGACATAAAGCAAGACAGATGGAGAAAATAAAGAAAAAATAAAGGATAAAAGGAAATAAAGTAAGATGATGGAGAAAATGAGGGATGAAAATAAAGGATGAAAAGGAAATAAAGAAAAATAGATGGAGTAAATAAGGGATGAAAAAGAAATAAAGCAATATAGATGGAGAAAGTAAGGGAAAAATAAAGGATTAAGGAAAATAATACAGGATGAAAAGGATATAAAGCAAGATATATGGAGAAAATAAGGGAAAAAATAAAGGATGAAAAGGACATAAAGCAAGATGGATGGAGAAAATAAGGAGGTAATAATAATAAAAAAAGTAAAATCGGAAGAAGAAGTAGTATAAATGAAAGAAAAAGAATCTTGATTTGGAATTTCAACCACGAACGTTACCACATCGTCCAGTAATGAACGACAACAAACCACCCTTACACGTGTGGATAATACTATGATGCAACGTCGCACCAGTTTGATTCGTCGGAGCAATGAAGAGCTTCAAGGTCAAATCGGGGCACTATGGCCGTGAATATTTCGACAACATCAGGACCACGACGACAGCCGAAGGTGGGGGGGGGGCTGATGTTACAGTCTCTTTTTAAGCAAAGCCAACGTAAGGAATGATCAGAGATATTGAAACTGAAGACCGAAAGCGAAAAATAGAATGACGTGGACAAATATTCGTTTCTCGACAGATCCAGCGTATAACGTGGAGTAAATTACGCGCAGACGTTGGCAGTGTTGCACGTACAAAGAGTAAAAATGAAATATATATATTGGAGTTTTCTTTAAAAATCCCTGCGAAGGAAGTCGCCCTTATTCGCCACTGTACGAACATGTTTCTCCCGTAGTAAAGAGACCAGGTGCCAAGGAAATGGAATTTAGAACGTGGTAAAGTGAGAGAATGAGAAAATAAATACACTGGAATGTTGTTGTTTTTTTAAAAAAATAAAATGTGGTGTGTGGAGGAGAATTGCAAAGGCAGAACCAGAAGAGGAGCCCATGACTGTCCGAGGACATCAGGACGACGCAAGAGTCGTACCTGCACGTCCGCAGCGAGCGCGGCAACCAACCAGGCAGCGAGCCTGTCGTTATCGATCAGCAGCGGGCAGTCAGCGGAAATCTGCAGCGTGCAGCTGGTAATTGCATTGTCTTCGGCTGCACCCCGCAGATCATTGCTGCTGCCGCTGCTGTCGCGGGGGGGTTAATCTGGCTGGGGGTGGTAAATAGTTAGACTTACACGACCAGCGGGGCGGATCAAAGGGAACACAACTGGCGAGGGCGCGCGAGAATTAACACCGGGGATGGATGCAAATCGCAAGGCACACACTTCCCTTCAACGCTTTTTTTTTCCCTTCCTATTTTTTACTTCCCTTCCTTCCGCCGTATTTCCTCTCCCTTCTTTATTTCCATTCGAATCGTCGTTTGAAGAGAAAATTACTTGCCGCGATAAAAGGACTCTGGGAATCCCATCTGATTGCGACTGATGAGCCTCCACTCGCATGCTAATGTCCGCCTCCAGGCTCTGACCCACTTGCCAGCCAACCCCCAACCCCCTCACTTCGCACTGACCCAACGTCCGTTGTTTCAAAGGGATCCCTTGCCAATTACGCTCCTTACCTTCAGGTCCTGCGTCCTTACACGGCGTTGAGCGCATATATACTGTAGTAATTACAAATAGGTAATAATTAATAACTTTTGTTTCTGCCATTGCGTTGTGACTAACTGCATTGCTTTGGCGAGAACGCGGAGGCGACGATGCCTGCTGCCAAGGGCAGTGTCGAAAATTTAAGTACTTATTACAAAATGGCGACCAACGTGTAAAAATAATAATAAATAAATTGTGTTTACCACAATATATATATATATATATTGTAATGCCAATTAATTAGGCCATTAATTGTTTGGACATAAAATTTGAATTGTTTGATAAATCCATTATAGCGGCCTGATCGAATAAAGCAACAATGGAAAAGCGAGTTCAGTCGCTTTTGTTGAAAAGTCAAAATGGCGTTTACGCGCATGAAAGTCTGGCAGTTTACGTCTACAGCCAGCCAGGAAAAAAAGTCTAGGAGTTTATGACTATAGCCAGCCAGGAAAAGAAGTCTAGGAGTTTACGTCTATGGCCAGCCAGGAAAGAAAGTCTAGGAGTTTATGACTATAGCCAGCCAGGGAAGGAAGTCTAGGAGTTTACGTCTATAGCTAGCCATGAAAGAAAGTCTAGGAGTTTACGACTATAGCCAGCCAGGGAAGGAAGTCTAGGAGTTTACGTCTATAGCTAGCCATGAAAGAAAGTCTAGGAGTTTACGACTATAGCCAGCCAGGGAAGGAAGTCTAGGAGTTTACGTCTATAACCAGCCAGGGAAGGAAGTCTAGGAGTTTACGTCTGTAGCCAGCCAGGAAAGAAAGTCTAGGAGTTTACGTCTATAACCAGCCAGGGAAGGAATTCTGGGAGCTTACGTCTATAGGCAGCCAGGAAAGGAAGTCAGTTTAGTTTACGTCTATAGCCAGCCAGGAAAGGAAGTCAGTTTAGTTTACGTCCATAGCCAGCCAGGAAAGGAAGTCAGTTTAGTTTACGTTTACAGCCAGCCAGGAAAGGAAGTCAGTTTAGTTTACGTCCATAGCCAGCCAGGAAAGGAAGTCAATTTTGGTTTACGTCTATAGCCAGCCAGGAAAGAAAGTCTAGGAGTTTACGTCTATAGCCAGCCAGGAAAGAAAGTCTGTTTAGTTTACGTCTATAGCCAGCCAGGGAAGGCAAGCAGACATCAGATAGCTGACATTCAGGAGGATCATCCAAGTTCTTGGGAGCCTGTCAAGGTGGACTTCAATAGTGTAAAATCTGTGAGTCGATGTTTAGAATCAGTGTAAAAGTTTGCCATAGTGAACTCCGGAAACCAAAAAGAATGCTGGTACCAGCTGGACCAAAACTAATGATTAATTGTAAACGCTAATTGAAGGATAAAGTCAGATTTCGTCCTCTTTTAATTGTCAATCAAAGTTAATTTCTTTCCTTTTTAATTTATTTCTATCGACATATTGTTTAGGTAAATTGTAAACTGTTTGTTAAGATTTTAAATCAATTTGTTGTGTCCATTATCAAACACAGTGAAGACCCTGAGAGAGAGAAAGGTCCCAAATTTTGTTGTAATTGTCTTTTGTTGCCACAAAATAAAATAAAATAATTTTGTTGGTTAATTTTTGATTATTATTTCATTTAATAAACGACCTATTATTTGATTATTACATAAATGGCGCTTCAACGTGAGGAAAATTAATTAAATTTAATTAACGCCTTATTTTTGTATATTGCAATATATATTGTAATAATTATAGGAATGAATAAACAATTTAATTATAATAGCTGGTGACGCCTAACATGTAATATGTAAGAATGCAACAATAATGCCCACGTTGATGCTTCAATTTAAATTATGGTGATTTTTAAATGAAAGGATCATAAATAAGAAACATTATTCAAACTCACCAAACAATTTATTTATTCTATGCACAACAGATTTCAAATTACAAATAAGTATTCCATGACCTTTTACAACATTTATTCTTACTCTTACTCTCAGGGGGGGGGGGGGGGGTTCTTCATCTGGGCCTTTAAATAACGAAAGGTGTCACTCCTTTTGTTAAACAATCAAACTCCTGTGTCGATTACACTTTCATGACTTAATTACAAATTAAATATTTATAATATTCAAAACAATTCGAAATCTGACGATTTTATCTTTAATCAAAGATTCACAGTAATATTTTAATTGAGGTTATGACTTACAGTTTCTCTCTCTCTGGTACCAGGGGCAATTTAGCTCCTTACACACACTCAACTCTCTATAAACACTGACTCTACACTTCACTGTTGGATTAGCACGTGTTGGCTGTTATCTTGTACGTGGATAGTTCTGAAAAGTTTCCGATCTCATCGTGAAGATGGCAGCACTAGTAAATAAAAGGCTGGTGAATCTCGTCGTTCATCTGTTGACAGTTACTCACTTCGGCCATGTTTGGACGCGCAGTTGTTGTGTAACAGTCGTGTTTGAAGTGAGTTTGATGTGAACGTTTTTTTTGTGAAAATGGAGAAAATCCGAGTATCGAGCTGTTATTAAATATTTTGTTTTTGAAAGGGAACAAATCAGAGATGAGTTGCACGGGAGACGCTGCAGCATCATTCACCACAGTGAACGTAAGAGAGTAGGGAGACGATGAACTTCGACTAAAGTTCACCAGGTGGCGGCGCTACATGAAGTCAGAGAGAGAGACAGACAGCAGAGGTCATGTCAGCATTTAGGCATGAGAAAGCTGTCAGCGCGTTGGCTGCCGCGTTTCAAACATTTCCAGCGCTCTGTTGGCGAAGTTAATTGCTGTGGATGAAACTTGGACACATCAGTGCAGACAGTGGACTGGGAAAGTGATGGCGACTGTCAGGGAGTTATTTTAAAGGGAGGAAACCATTACAGGAGCATCGTTGCTTGACAAGCTGAAGGCGGAAACGGCGACATTTGCAGACCTCAGCGGTTGCCATGGCGGAAATCCACGAGTTAAGATTTAAACTGGTCGGCCATCCAGGTCTAGGCTCAAGCGACTTCTCCTTGTTCCCTCCGAGGACAGAGATTTTCGTCAAATGAAGAGGCAATCACCTTCGTGAACACTTACTTTGCAGAGAGAAACGTCGACGGGTCACAGAGATGGCAGCAGCATCCCTGGGAGAAGTTACGAGGAAACTGACTGTGTCTTCTATCATCGTTGGGTCGGAAACTTCTTAAGACCACCCTCGTAGATGACTTATTCCGCAATTATGCCAATTTCGCGGTTATTCAGATAATTTTTTAAAAACTGGAAACACTCAGCAATCCCTCTGCAGCCCTATATGGGTGAATGCTGCACTCTGCCTCTACGTTGCTTTACTTTTGAAAACGTCTCGTCTGTTTCTATCACGACCGCTTTCTGCCGTTCTTGACCGCCGACTGCCCTCGACGTTCTCTTAAGACGCCAAACAGTCCTACAATGCTTTAGCCCTGTTATTCTTGTGTGTGATTTGTGTCTGGTTGCCGATAACAATTAAAGTACACAATGTTTTTTAATTATTTATTATTAATTGCATTTTAATTACTACAATATATATATAACTATTAATATTAAAAAATTTCTAGAGGGGGGCGGAAGTCTCTTTGAGCAACAGGACTTAGCTTAATATATATTTACTTTTTTTTAGGGTAACAGGCTACATGAGGGTAATCTACATGGTGGCAACTCCCCTTTAATAGCACAGGAAAGGGATTTGAAAGGGGGGATGCGGAAGGGTAGAGGAAGGTAGCCAAGGGTTAACTAGGGGCCCCCGGGCTATGGTTTAAGGATCCTACCCGGCAATTCGCCTATAGGTGATGCAGGGAAAACCCTAGAAAAACCTGCATCAGGTAGGTCGGGCATTGGGTACTTGTCCCACGCCCTTGCATGGATAGCGGGAGAGGGGTTTGATGTGGGGACGCAGGTTTCTCCTCGTCATGCCTTGACCAGTTTAGGAGGCAGCTGGCCGATTATTCCAATGGGAACAGCGAACAACTCTTACCGTATGCCCAAGGTCTGTGAACCCCGGAACATCATACACCTCTCAGAACAGGGCGAGGTTCCTCGGCTTGTGGGAACCTTAGTTCAAAAACGGAGGAAAAGGCATCCCCAAAGGTAGCCCCTTCGTATCTCTCCTAGAAGGTTCTGCCTGCGAGAGAATAGCCCTTGCCAGTTTAAATAAGAATCTAGTAAAAGCAGTGAAATGGTCAAAATAAAAACTTACTCTTAATACATGAACACACATAATTTTTTATATATATATTTAATAGCACAAAAACGTTTCTCTACATATATTTTGTGCCATCTTCAGAGCTGTGTCTGTTAAATAACTCGTTAAATTTTTTAACAAATAACCGTGTAAAAAAATAAAATATTATGTCAATAATGGATAAGTGCGTCCCACCACATTGAGGAAGGGTCAGAGGTGATAAGCAGCCCTTCCGTGGTTACTCCAGGGTGTGTTTGTGTAGGGGTCAAAGTATCCACAGGAGAAACCATCAGGAAATTCCTCCACGGAGTAAAATATTCTTGCTCCAATGGTGTTTATTAGCTCTGGGAGGTTTTTTTTTCGCTGCCAGCAGAAGACATTGTCCCTGTGATACTGCACTGGAGCAAAGAGCAGTTGAGTCCCGTGTTGTCACACACGCGCGCGCTATGTGTGTGTATGTGTGTGTGTGTGGGCGCGCCGCGGAGGCGTTGCCATGGCGACGGTTGTCCAATGCTTGCAGACTCCAGGCTTGCGAAGCGTCTCTGCTGGAAACCTGGGAAAGGGGGGGGGGAGAGAAGAAGCTCGCTGTGTCGGCAGGAAGGAAAACCTCTACACAACAACCCCGTGTTTATTATTATTCTTCTTCTTCTTCACAGACTTACTTAATGCACGACTCAACTGTAACAAGTAATTTATTTGTGATTACCAGAAAGTGGCGCAACCCCAACGTGGGGGGTAAAATATATGAAAATTGTAGAATATATAATTGGTTTACTACGAATTGGCGCCCAACGTGGGGGCCTAACTGAGCATTTATTTTTATTTATTACTAAGTGGCGGCCAACGTTTAAAAATAATAGTAATTAATAATTGTGTTTACCAACAAATTGGCGCCCAATGTGGGGGTAAAACAGGTTATTAAACAAGCGTGTAATTTCTTTCAGAAAAAAGTAATATATGTATATATATATATATATTGTAGTAATTTATTCCACAAATGAAGACAATCAACTGCCGCTACTAACATTAGTGACCAAGAATTCAGTTAACAATGGTTTATATACCAAAAAATTACCTGAAACATTGGTATAAATATGTGAGGTATTTTTATAATTAATTCTTAACTGTCTCATCACTTTGAAAGATATTCCTGTCAATTCAGTGACCAACGATTTTATTCTTTTACATTTCAGGACATCTGACGTAGTGTTTTATTTTAATTTTTGGTAACACATGTCCTGTTGGTAATTTAAAATACTCGTTCCAAAGATATTTCTAGCAAAATACGTTGAACGGGCCAGCGATTTTATTATTTTATGTATCGTTCGAGCTGACGTAGTGTTTTTTTTATTTAATTTTCGGTAAAACATGGTCTGTTGTTAATTAAAAACTCCTTGCAAAGACATTACTAGAAACGTTGAGCGGCACAGACTAACTTTCAGTGGCCATAGATTTAATTCTTTTATATTTAAGGACATCTGACGTAGTGTTTTATTTTAATTTTTGGTAACACATGTCCTGTTGGTAATTTAAAATACTCCTTCCAAAGATATTAGTAGCGATATACGTTGAACGAACCAGCGATTTTATTATTTTATGTATCGTTCGAGCTGACGTAGTGTTTTTTTTATTTAATTTTCGGTAAAACATGGCCTGTTGTTAATTAAAAACTCCTTGCAAAGATATTACTAGAAACGTTGAGCGGCACAGACTAACTTTCAGTGGCCATAGATTTAATTCTTTTACATTTAAGGACATCTGACGTAGTGTTTTATTTTAATTTTTGGTAACACATGTTCTGTTGGTAATGTAAATACTCCTTCCAAAGATATTTCTAGCAATATACGTTGAACGGACCAGCGATTGTATTATTTTATGTATCGTTCGAGCTGACGTAGTCTTTATATTTAATTTTCGGTAAAACATGTCCTCTTGTTAATTAAAAACTCCTTCCAAAGATATTCCTAGAAACGTTGAGCGGCACAGACTAACTTTCAGTGGCCATAGATTTAATTCTTTTATATTTCAGGACATCTGACGTAGTGTTTTATTTTAATTTTTGGTAACACATGTCCTGTTGGTCATTTAAAATACTCCTTCCAAAGATATTACTAGTAATGTACGTTGAACGGACCAGCGAATTTTATACTTTCATGTTTCATAACAGCTGACGTAATGTTTTTAATTATATTTTTTAGAAACTTTGCCCTGTAAGTCATTAAAAAACACCTTCCAAAGATATTACTAGAAACGTGTCATATGTTTAGCGGCACAGTCTAACTTTCACTGACCAAAGATTTTATTCTTTCCAATTTTTTCCCCTTAGTAATAGATAAATTAGTGAATCTGTTACCGAAAAAAAAATCAAAAAAATCACTCAGCTCTTTGAAAAACTTGTTAAAGATATAAAATCAATTAATGTAAAAAAAACAACTGATACACGAAAATTTAAATTTTCATGTCTGATTCTCTCTTACTAACGTATTGTTGCACAGTCGAACGTTTTAATTCTTGTGTTTCAAAAACATTCAAGGGCAACATCTGTGAAGATGAAAAGTTGGATATTCCCTGGAGTTGAAGAAACGTATTTGGGTTTTCCTTCGTCTCGTCCCTTTGATCTCTCTCTCTCTCTCTCTCTGCCCTTTTTGTTTTTTCTTTTCCTTGTTTTATTTCTTCTCTGTGCCTCTCTCACCCTAATTTTCGTCTTTCCTCCCTCTTCCATTGTCCGAGTGGTTGGTAGTTGAATGCCCCTTCTTACCAAGGGACGACCACTTTCAGAGAGTTTTTACCCCTAGCAGTGAAGGAAGATTCTCTCCATATTTTTTTTACAACTCTTTATGCAGTGTTAGTTATTAGCAATCTTTGACTGTTTTACCTAAGTTTCGTTGAGCAAATAATATACAAGGTTCATTGGCCAACGATTTTATTCTATTTTCTTTTCTGGTAATACATAATCAAGTATACGGTTTTTTTTATTAATTTACTCCTATTTAAGCGAGGAACATCAAAAGTGTTACTGTAAGGCCTGCGACGGATATTCTCTCGCAGGCAGAACCTTGTAGGAGAGACATCTTTTGGGGATGCCTTTTCCTCTCCGTTTTTGAACTAAGGTTCCCACAAGCCGAGGCACCTCGTCCTGTTTTTGAGAGGTGTATGTTCCTGGGGGTCACAGACCTTGGGCATACGGTAAGAGTTGTCCGCTATTCCCATTGGAACAGTCGGCCAGCTGCCTCCTAAACTGGTCGAGGTACGGAGGAAGGAATGCTGCGTCCCCACAGCAAACTCCTCTCCCGCTATCGGAAGGGCGTGAGACAAGTACCCAATGCCCGACCTACCCGATGCAGGTTTTTCTACGGTTTTTCCTGCATTACTTTTAGGCGAATACCGGGTAGGATCCTTAACATATAGCCCGGGGACCCTACTTAACCCTTGGCTACCTTCGTCTACCCTTCCGCATCCCCCCTTTCAAATCCCTTCCTATACTATTAAAGGGGAGTTGCCACCATGTGGATTACCCTCATGTAGCCTGTTACCCTAAAAAAAAGATATTACTGTAAAGTTGTGTGGACCACTATAACTGTCAGTGAACGAAGAATCAATTCGTCTTTTTTTTCAGCTGTATTGAGATTGTACACTTTTTTTTGTAGGAAATCGAAGGGAAGATTATTTTCAAAGATCTTACTGGAATTGCCTATCTTTAAGTGAACAACCGATTAAATGTTGTTTTTTGTCTTAGGTAACGTAGTTGGTTGGTAACTTCACCGCCCGTTTAGACAAAGGAACGACCATTTTCAGAGATATTACTGTAAATATATTTTTTTTGATCGTAGCAGTTGTAACTTACAGTGAATTAGGATCCTCTCGATTTTTTTTACAACTCTTTGCCCAGTGTAATATATTAACAATTTCCTACTACTATTTTTTACCAAAGAACCTGCAAAGATGTTACTGTAAAATGTGCCTTTTAGCGGAGAATTTACAACTTTCATTGAACAACGATTTAATTCAGGATATTTATTTACAATCACTGGAACTATACTTTCTTCGTACCATTTATTTCCCTCGGATTGTTGTGGGCCTCTTCAGAAGTTCTCTGAGACATATATATGGGGTAAAAACACGATAAATAGTTTGAACTCCAAACAGTTAAATAAATTAAGTATAATATCGCTGCAGTTATAAATATCACTGAGCAAACAATATTTTTCTTTCATTTCAGCGTTTTGTTTTATTTATTTTAAGTTCTTTGGCCTTTTGATTTTTCTTTGTTTAGTTATTTTAAGGTTTTTGTCTCTTTGTTTGTTTATTTATTTTAAGTTGTTTGGATCTTTCTTTAGTTATTTTAAGTTATTTGTCTATTTGATTTATTTATTTTAACTACTTTGGTTCGCAGTTATTTCTTTCCTTTTTTGTTTTAAGTTATTTAGCTCTTTTTGTTTTCTTTGTTTTAGGTATTTTAACTTATTTGTCTCTTTGTTTTTTTGTTTTATTTACTTTAAGTTCTTTCCCTCTTTATTTTTCTTTGTTTTAGTTATTTTAAGTTATTTGCCTTTTTGTTTATTTATTTATTTTAAGTTATTTGCCTTTTTGTTTGTTTATTTATTTTAAGGTAATTGCCTTTTTGTTTATTTATTTATTTTAAGTTCTTTGGCCCTTTGTTTAAGTTATTTTAAGTTATTTGTCTCTTTGTTTTAGTTATTTTAAGTTATTTGTCTCTTTGATTTAGGTATTTCTAGTACTTAAATTCGTTGTTATTTGGGTAACCTACGTTCTTGTTGTTATTTCTTTACTTTTTTATTCTAAGTTATTTGGTTCACTTTGTTTTCTTTAGTTTAGTTATTTTAACTTATTTGTATCTTTGTTTTTTTGTTTTAGTTATTTTAAGTTCTTTGGCAATTTGAATTAGTTCTTTTAAGTTTTTGGGCTCTCTGTTTTTATCGTTGTTTTATATATTTTCAGTTGAGTCTTTGATTTATCTTTGTTTTTGTTAGTTTAAGTCTTTTTATTTTCATTGTTTTAGTTATATATGTTCTTTGGCTCTTTATTTTTATATTTGTATGGAATATTTTGGGTAACCTACGTCCTTTTAGCAAAGATATTACTGTAAATGTGCGTTCCGCAATGCATTTATAACCTTTCACTGACCAATGAATCTATTTTTCTTTCATAACTAAATAAACATCCGCCGAACAAGAATAAGAAGAAATAAACGTTTAGATACAGTTTGTTGTTTTCAGCACGTATGGTAGAACAAATGTGTTACCGTAAAAGAAAAAAGAAACTGAACAACCCTGACGAAAGTACAGGAAAGGTATTGAAACGTCTTCCTTCGAGTTGAGTAAAATATTTTAAATTGTATGTAAAACGTATTAAATTAAAATATGATAAATATGGAATCTTTATTAATGACATATATATATATAAATGTATATTCTGCCTATTTTTATTTCAAAAAATAAATAAATATCAACCAATTTTAAGTCAGAACAAAGAATTTATTAATTTAATTAACAACGTTTCACGCTTATTTTGCGACCTCATCAGGTTCAAGTTTAGAAAACAATGATAGGTGACTGATATGCTGACTGCCGTGGCCGAAAATTTCAATCAATTTTTTTTAAAAAAAAATGTACTTGAACCTGAAGAGGTCGCAAAATAAGCGATGAAACGTTGTTAATTTAATTAATAAATTGTTTTTTTCTGACAAATTAGCTGAAGTATATTTATTTATGATGAAAGAAAAATTAATTCTTTGGACGGTGAATGTTACAAGTGCTTTGCGGAACGTACGTTTACAGTAATATCTTTGATAAAAGGGACATTGATTAATAAAAAGCAATTCCATACGACAGCTGCAGTGAAAGAAAAATAGATTCTTTGGTCAGTTAAACATTTAACTGCACTGCAGAACGAACATTTAGAGTAATATCTTTGTCAATAGTCAGAATATGTCATTATTTTTCTTTTCATTTACAGATGACGTACCGTAGTGTCCTTTGGTAACTTACGTCCTCTTATCGTTGTTACAGCTGTGAATGTACGTTGTGCAAAGAAGGTGTGACGTTCAGGGACCAAAGAATTTATTTTTCTTTCATAATGACAAAAGAATATATTTTTATTTTCATTTACAGATGACGTACCGTAGTGTTCTTTGGTAACTTACGTCCTCTTAGCATTGATACAGCTGTAGATGTACGTTGGGCAAAGAAGTTGTAACATTGAGGGACCAAAGAATTTTTTTATTATTCTTTCATTATGACAAAAGAATATATTTTTCTTTTCATTTACAGATGACGTACGGTAGTGTTCTTTGGTAACTTACGTCCTTTTATCGTTTATATAGCTGTGGATGTACGTTGTGCAAAGAAGTTGTAACATTCAGGGACCAAAGAATTTTTTTATTATTATTATTATAACAAAGAATATATTTTTCTGTAATTACAGATGACGTACGGTAGTGTTCTTTGGTAACTTACGTCCTCTTAGCATTGATACATCAGTGAATGTACGTTGTGCAAAGCAGTTGTAACATTCAGGGGCCAAATAATTTATTTTTCTTTCATTATGACAAAAGAATATATTTTTATTTTCATTTACAGATGACGTACGGTAGTGTTCTTTGGTAACTTACGTCCTCTTATCGTTGTTACAGCTGTGGATGTACGTTGTGCAAAGAAGTTGTAACATTCAGGGACCAAAGAATTTATTTTTCTTTCATTATGACAAAAGAATATATTTTTCTGTAATTACGGATGACGTACTGTAGTGTTCTTTGGTAACTTACGCCCTCTTAGCATTGATACAGCAGTGAATGTACGTTGTGCAAAGAAGTTGTAACATTCAGGGACCAAAGAATTTTTTTATTATTATTATAACAAAGAATATATTTTTCTGTAATTACAGATGACGTACAGTAGTGTTCTTTGGTAACTTACGTCCTCTTAGCATTGATACAGCTGTTAATGTACTTTGTGCAAAGCAGTTGTAACATTCAGGGACCAAAGAATTTATTTTATTTTCATTACAGATGACGTACTGTAGTTTTGTTTGGTAACTTACGTCCTATTTATAAAAGATATGTACGCTGTGCAATTTCTTGGTAATCTGCTCTACTTTTACCGAGGAACGCTTCGTTTCAAAGATGTTACTAGAAGCGTAGGAGCTGACCCAGTGTTGCGTAATCGCCGTAAACTATCTCCATGTCGAAGGAATAACGCAATTACCCCAGCCGGGGGAATTGTGTCGGTTGCTGCAGCGTCGCGACGCCCGCCATGGCTGCCGCTGCTGCTCGGCCGACGGGACGTAATCCAATTTGGCAGCGCCGCTCCGTCCCTCTGCTAAACGAATCGAGAATAACGCGGACAATTGCATCCTCAAAGATTGGAGAGACGCGCCCTGCGTCATGCAGCACCACGCTTGCCAAATAACCCGCAAAAAAAAAGAAGAAGAAAGAGGAGGAGAACGGAGACGCGACCACGATGTGCAACTGCACGGCCGCAACCCTACAGAGGAGCTTCGCTGGAACTGTTTCATTTCCTTTCATTTAAACGCTCTTTGCTATTTATTAATCTAGCTAGAAATAAAACAATAAGCAAACTATTAACGTCTGTTGAAAATAACAACGTTGAAACGACCTTCATAACCTACAAACTTGAAAAACTAAATAAATTTAAATTTTAAATTGTCCAAATTTTCGACGCTTAGATTAGATTCTATTAGTTCCATTAATCCCCGGCTGAGGAAACAGGACGAGTCTAATTGATATTGATTACTAAAGTATGAATGAGACTCACGTAAATACCCTACATGTTTAAGACTATGCGTGAATAGTGATATGAATAATTTAAAGTGTACATATTTGAAACTACATGAAATAGGATCAGGGACAATGTGAGGAACACCACGTACGTAAAATAAGGGAGGAGAAGTTAGGATTACGAGAACGTTGCACGAGGAAGAAATCTTAAATAACAAGTAAGGAATGAGAAGATGAACTTCACTGCACTAAGAGCAATAAAAAATAACAACGCTCGTAGGTACGTCATCGTCTTCTCGTACTCATGAGCCTTCATCAAATTCCTGGGGCGGTTGAACAATGAAATAAAACAAAGAGCCAATTAATTTAAGATAAGTAAAACAAAGATAAAAACGATGAGCAAAACAACTTAAAATAAATAAAACAAAGAGAGACTTAACTTAAAATAAATAAATCAAAGAGCCGAAGAACTGAAAATAACTAGAAAAGGATAGAAATATAAACGTAAAATAAATAAAACAAAGATAAAAACATAGAGCCACAGAACATAACTAACTATAACAAAGAAAATACAGAGTCAAAGAACTTAAAATAATAAAAACGAAGAGCCAAAAAACTTAATATATATATAAAATAAAGATAAAAAACAAAGAGACTCATAACTTAAAATAACTAAAATAAATAAATAACAAAGAGCCAAATAACATAAAATAACTAAAATAAAGTTAAAACAAAGAGACAAAGAACTTAAAACAACTAAAACAAAGAGCCGCCGAACTTAAATAAAACAAAGAGACAAATAGCTTTGTAATTAAGTTTATAATTAAAACAAAGAGAAAACTAAGAGCCAAAGATCATGAACTAACTAAATGAGAGGATAAATAAAGAGCCAAATAACATAAAATAACTAAAATAAAATTAAAACAAAGAGCCAAAGAACTTAAAACAACTAAAACAAAGAGCCGCCGAACTTAAAATAAATAAAACAAAGAGACAAAAAACTTAATATATATATAAAATAAAGATAAAAACAAAGAGACTCATAACTTAAAAAAACTAAAATAAAGAAATAACAAAGAGGCAAATAACATAAAATAACTAAAATAAAGTTAAAACAAAGAGCCAAAGAACTTAAAACAACTAAAACAAAGAGCCGCCGAACTTAAATAAAACAAAGAGACAAATAGCTTTGTAATTAACTTTATAATTAAAACAAAGAGAAAACTAAGAGCCAAAGATCATGAACTAACTAAATGAGAGGATAAATAAAGAGCCAAATAACATAAAATAACTAAAATAAAGTTAAAACAAAGAGCCAAAGAACTTAAAACAACTAAAACAAAGAGCCGCCGAATTAAAATAATTAAAACAAAGAGACAAAAAACTTAATATATATATAAAATAAAGATAAAAACAAAGAGACTCATAACTTAAAATAACTAAAATAAAGAAATAACAAAGAGGCAAATAACATAAAATAACTAAAATAAAGTTAAAACAAAGAGCCAAAGAACTTAAAACAACTAAAACAAAGGGCCGCCGAACTTAAAATAAATAAAACAAAGAGACAAATAACTTTGTAATTAACTTTATAATTTAAACAAAGAAAAAAATAAGAGCCAAAGAACATGAACTAACTAAATGAAAGGATAAATAAAGAGCCAAAGAACTTAAAATAAATAAAACAAAGGGCCGCCGAACTTAAAATAAATAAAACAAAGAGACAAATAACTTTGTAATTAACTTTATAATTTAAACAAAGAAAAAAATAAGAGCCAAAGAACATGAACTAACTAAATGAAAGGATAAATAAAGAGCCAAAGAACTTAAAACAACTAAAACAAAGGGCCGCCGAACTTAAAATAAATAAAACAAAGAGACAAATAACTTTGTAATTAACTTTATAATTTAAACAAAGAAAAAAATAAGAGCCAAAGAACATGAACTAACTAAATGAAAGGATAAATAAAGAGCCAAAGAACTTAAAACAACTAAAACAAAGGGCCGCCGAACTTAAAATAAATAAAACAAAGAGACAAATAACTTTGTAATTAACTTTATAATTTA
The DNA here is from genome assembly GCA_037074705.1 of Zhengitettix transpicula. NCBI lineage: Eukaryota > Metazoa > Arthropoda > Insecta > Orthoptera > Tetrigidae > Zhengitettix > Zhengitettix transpicula. Next base: position 10,958,992 of record CM073591.1, on the reverse strand, counting down.
AACAAAGAAAAAAATAAGAGCCAAAGAACATGAACTAACTAAATGAAAGGATAAATAAAGAGCCAAAGAACTTAAAATAAATAAAACAAATAGCCAAAGAACTTATAAATAAATAAAACAAGAAGCCAAATAACTTAAAGTAAATAAAAATACAAAAACAAAGATCCAAAAAACTTAAAATAAATAAAACAAAGATAAAGATAAAGAGCCAAAGAACTGAATATAATCCATCGTGTAACTGGTTGAGTCTTTATGCATCATGTTCAATATTTGTACGATTTTTAATTTACAGCATTTGAGACTGTTTTTTCAATAATATCTCTGTCTAAAATGGAGGACATGTTGTCAAAATAGAAACCGAGAGTAAGTTTGATACAAGGTTTGTATCTTGATGTGACACCTGAGCGCAACTTCGTGACAGCGCGTGACGTAGCGTGATACATGAGTGTCTCTGGTCCCGCCAGACAACATCGGCAGGCAGCATCTCTCACACCCTCGGGACTCGACGTTAAATCACGTGACAGAGCGTGACATCAGAGCGCAATGCGTGTTTAAAATTTTGTATAGAGATTGACGTAAATACATACATACATACATCCTTCTCTGTCACGTGGATAGAACATGGCAGACAGACACATGGCACTTGTGTTGCGATGCGCCGCGCGGGACGTTCCTCCTGCCTCTGTGGAGGGCTTTCCTGGATCAGAATGAGTGTCATTAGGATCGCGCGGACTCCCCGGGGAGAAGCGAAGTGTTGAAGGGGTTAGCTCTCGAGGACTCGTGAGATTTGTATGCGGGGGATTGCGCCGCCCGACATTTGGCCTCAGAATGGTCTTGATTGACTTGTCCCACAAGTACGCGCCAATTATTTAGTTTTTCAATTATGGTTAAAGTGGCATGTGGCGCTCCTCGAGGGGGGCAACGTTCTTCTTAATTTTGTTATTAATCCTGTGGTCATTATGAACGCTACCTCGACAGCAGGTCGGCCATATTTAAATAAAGGTGGCTCGTAAGCGAGCGTCACATAATGCACATGGCCGGCAATATTTTAGGGAACTAAGACCCGGACACATTACCGCCAAAGTTCTCTTTAGAGATTTGTCAACTCACGAGTGCAGTTGTGTCGCTCTAGGGCTCTTCTTAGCACCTGAAGACAGGGGACAAGGATCCGAGGAACGTTGCTCCGAGGTGTTCGTATTATCACTTGTTTTCTTTGCATTTGGCTATCTTTTCAATTATTATTATTCGATTTGATGATAGGTTTACAGACTAGCAGATTGTCTACGGTATTAGACACGTTAATGGAACGCTTTGTTCGCCCAGTGTAGCAGGAATTACAGTTAGAGCAAGAGATGTTGTGTTTTCTCAAATTACCGAAGGAGCGGCCATGGTGGAGACATCAGGAGTTACGCCTTCATGACAGCGATGTTTTAGTGGATTATTAACAATAGTCAAGGTAATTAAGTAAAATAAATCATTGTTCTTTTTGGGGGGAAAAGGTGTCAACAGGGATCCTCAAGCGCCTTTGGTAACGTTTAAAACAGGCGTGACGTCACGTACCGTGATAGAAGCGTGTCTCTGGTCCCATAAGACAACATTGGCAGACAGCGTCGCACACACTCTCAAGACAAGACGTTGAATCAAGCGTGTCTCTGGTCCCATAAGACAACATTGGCAGACAGCGTCGCACACACTCTCGGGACGTGACGTTAAATCACGTGGCAGAGCGTGACGTCATGTCGCAGATGCGTGACAGAGCGTGACGTAGCGTGATAGAAGCGTGTCTCTGGTCCGCAAGACAACATTGGCAGGCAGCGTCGCACACACACACGGGACTTGACGTTATATCACGTGACAGCGTGACGTCATGTCGCAGATGCGTGACAGAGCGTGACGTAGCGTGATAGAAGCGTGTGTCTGGTCCCATAAGACAACATTGGCAGGCAGCATCGCAACACTTCTCGGGACTTGACGTTATATCACGTGACAGAGCGTGACGTCATGTCGCAGATGCGTGACAGAGCGTTACTTAGCGTGATAGAAGCGTGTCTCTGGTCCCATAAGACAACATTGGCCGGCAGCATCGCACACACTCTCGGGACTTGACGTTAAATCACGTGACAGAGCGTGACGTCATGTCGCAGATGCGTGACACGCGTGACGTAGCGTGATAGAAGCGTGTCTCTGGTCCCATAAGACAACATTGGCCGGCAGCATCGCACACACTCTCGGGACGTAACGTTAAATCACGTGACAGAGCGTGACGTCATGTCGCAGATGCGTGACATAGCGTGACGTAGCGTGATAGAAGCGTGGCGCTGGTCCTATAAGACAACATTGGCAGGCAGCATCGCACACACTCTCGGGACGTAACGTTAAATCACGTGACAGAGCGTGACGTCGTGTCGCAGATACGTGACAGAGTGTGACGTCATGTTGCAGATGCGTGACAGAGCGTGACGTCATGTCGCAGATGCGTGCAGAGCGTTACTTAGCGTGATAGAAGTGTGTCTCTAGTCCCATAAGACAACATTGGCAGGCAGCATCGCACAAACTCTCGGAACATGACGTTAAATCACGTGGCAGAGCGTGACGTCATGTCGCAGATGCGTCACAGAGTGTCACGTAGCGTGATAGAAGCGCGTCTCTGGTCCCATAAGACAACATTGGCAGGCAGCATCGCACACACTCTCGGGACTTGACGTTAAATCACGTGACATTGCGTGACGTCATAGCGCAGCATATGCGTGACAGCGCGTGCCGTAGCGTGATAGAAGCGTGTCTCTGGTTGAAAGGCAGCACCTCACACTCTCGGGACTTGACCTTAAATCACGTGACAGAGCGTGATATCTGAGCGCAATGCGTGACGTAGCGTGATAGAAGCGTGTCACATGTCCCATAAGACAACATTGTGGACACATCAGGAGTTTTTAACAATAGTCGAGGTAATTAAGTAAAATAATTCTTTGTTCTTTTGGGGGGGAAAAAAAAGTGGCCAGGGATCCTCAAGCGCCTTTGGTAACTTTTGAAACAGGTTTTAGAAACGTGACTTTGCCTCACGTTACAGCGCAGATGCGTGACAAAGCGTTACAGTGCAGTGACTTGACGTAGCGTGATAGAATAGAGTCTGCGGTCCGTAAGACGACAATGTGGAGACATCAGGAGTTACGTGGTGAGGTGTTTTAATGACTTATTAACAATAATTAATAATACTCAAGGTAATTAAGTAAAATAATTCTCTGTTGTATTGGAAGGAACTGACCAGGGATCCTCCAGCTCCTGTAGTGACGTTTAAAACAGACAGTGACGTGGCGTGACGTCAGAGGGCAGATGCATGACAGCGCCTGATAACCCGTGACATGGCAGCCACGTTGCGTGATAGAAGCGTGTCGTGGTCCCATAAGACAACATTGTGGAGACATCAGGAGTTTGTCCTTCACAACGGTGAGGTTTCAGTGGATTATTAATAATAAATAATAATACTCTAGGTAATTAAGTTACATAATTCTTTGTTTTACTGGAAGAAAGTGACCAGGGGCCCTGCAGCACCTGTAGTGACGTGCCGTGACGTCAGAGGGCAGATGCACGACAGCGTGTGATAACCCGTGACATGGCAGCCACGTGGCGTGATAGAAGCGTCTCTCTGGTCCCATAAGACAACATTCTGGAGACATCAAGAGTTTGTCCTTCATAACGGTGATGTTTTAATGGGTTATAAACAATAATTAATAATACTCAAGGTAATTAAGTAAAATAGTTCTTTTGGGGGAAAAAAGTGACCAGGGATCCTCAAGTGCCTTTGTTAACTTTTAAAACAGGATTTAAAAACGTGACTTGGCGTGACGCTACTTCGCAGAAGCGTGACAGCACGCGACAACCCATGATAGGTTCATTGCCGTGATAGAAGAGTGTCGCTGGACCGTAAGACAACATTGTGGAGTCATCAGGAGTTAGTCCTTCATAATGGCGAGGTATTTTAATGGGTTTTTAACAATAAATAATAATACCCAAGGTAATTAAGGAAAAAAAAAATCTCTGTTCTATTTGGCGGAGGAAGGGGGGGGGGGAGTGACGAGGGACCCTCCAGCACCTGTAGTGACGTTAAAAACAGGTTGTGACGTCAGAGGGAGGATGCGTGACAGCGCAGTGCCGTGACAGAAGACTGTCTCTGGGACAGCATTGTCTGACAGTGTCGCACCTTCTTCCGGGGACTTGACGTCACGTCACGTGACAGCGCGTGACCGCCTGGTCACGTTGCCCCCGCAGGCTGTGATGACAGTTGCCTGCGATCCCTTTGTCGCAGGTGTGTGATTGAGATGCGAGGCGTGCGAGGCCGGCGTGTGGACGTCACACCGCCGTGTGTGCTCATGGCGGCCATGTTGACGCTACTCACTAGCCATGTTGACAAGCGAATCCCTGCGCCGCGTCTACTATCAGTCAGTAATATCTCTGGAAGTCCTCCATCAAAACCTGCATTATTTCTTTTTCTGAGAGCAACGAACGAAGGAATTAATTACTCGATTGAATAATTGATAATTTATAGTAATATTATTGGTTTAGAAATTATGCAAATAATAAAAGTTAGTAGCGGTGGTTGATTTGCGTCCCCACAGCAAACTCCTCTCCCGCTATCGGAAGGGCGTGGGACAAGTACCCAATGCCCGACCTACCTGATACAGGTTTTTCTAGGGTTTTCCCTGCATCACCTTTAGGCGAATGCCGGGTAGGATCCTTAAACCATAGCCCGGGGGCCCCTAGTCAGCCCTTGGCTACCTTCCTCTACCCTTCCGCATCCCCCCTTTCAAATCCCTTCCTATGCTATTAAAAGGGAGTTGCCACCACGTGTAATACCCTCATGTAGCCTGTTACCCTAAAAAATACTTTAACAGAGAACAATAACAAGAATAATAAACTTAATGCAATACAAAAATGAATTTAAGTTTGTCTCCACTACAATATATATATATATATATATATATATATATATATATATATATTTACTGTAGTGAATAACATCGGTAAGTGGCCGTCCTTTGTCCACAGGCCTGAGAAGAAATTAATTAAAAGTGCACGTGCGCCGTTGAGGCCCCAAGAAGCCGAGAGTACGCGTCCCTTTTTTTTGCATCGTTTGGGGGGGGGTGGAGGAGTAAGGGTATATACTCCGCACCCGGGAGACTGGCTGAAGACTGGAAAAGGGAAGTGAGAGAGGCGAGAGGGTGGAAAATTTGGCGAGCTGTAACGAACAAAAGTTTAGTAGTGTGGACGTCCATCGCGGGGAGGCCGAAGAAAGAGATCGTGGGGCTGCTACAAGACCAGTGATCCTCTGCTGATGCTACGAGATAAAGTAAGGGTCACCATTAATGTAAAGTGCCTTCAGACACAGTTCGGAACTAAGCTCTGTTTGTGAACAGCCACATCACCTTGTAGAGGAGGAGGATTTTATTAACAAAGCCGGAGCTAATTATTGTTCAATATTTGCAAACTATATATATATATATAGCTGCTGGCGCCCAATCAATTATTTTTTTGTATTTTTTGTATTTTTATTAAAATAAAGTTTTTTATGTATGGTAATAGTCTAATCTTTACAATATATATATATATATATATATATATATATATAATGGAAATATAGTTGCGTAAACCATTTTCTACTTTGGAATATATCACATATACAAAGGAAAAAATTAGTCTCAACAACGATTACTTAAGTAATTAGTTTTTAATAAACATCAGCTAATTAACGGATACAGTGAAGTGACGATTCATATCACCAACACCACAACTTAACAGCAATCCTTGTTGCTTTCGTCAGGTGTTTCAAGAAACGTCATAACCCACAAGAACGGCAGAACGGAAAAACCTATGAAAGCGGGAGAAGAATTCTGAAGAGGAAAAAATCTTTAACGCGCAAAGACGATGCAACAGTAAGGGATCCCAGACACTGTCGAGGTTTATTATATCAAGGAAGACAAAATAAAGTGGTAAACAATATATATATATATATATATATATATATATATATAAGAACACAACGGCTGGAGACACAAGTGAACAGAAGTAACTAAGGACAATAACAGAGATTAATTTTGAAGAGTAAGACGTTTCGATCGTGACCTTTGTCGACACTACAGACACACACAGCCTGAAGTAATGGAGCCAAAGTTACGTCGCATTACAAAGAATATTAATAATACAAGATATAAATTCACAAAGATTATTTAACGAACCGTCATCATAAATACTGTCTATTTGAGGAGTGTTTTGTTTTACCTTTAAAGTGTAAAATGATTGGAGAACAGAAGAACAGGGTTATCAAAGCTGAAGTAATGACGAGGATGTAAACACAGTTTAGTAACAGGAGGATGGTTCGTAAAGTTTTACATTATTTTTATTTTTTTCTTAATTCTAGTTAACAAAGATCGTTCAGCGCGGCCGATATAACAAACTGATTTCTTCGCTGCCCACGCCCGCAGTAGCCTCGCAGGTGAGGTGTCATTAGTGGTATTTAATGAGTGACGTCACGGCAGTAGTGTGTGTGTGTGTGTGTGTGTGAGTTAATACAGAGAAGGAATAGCGAGCTGCGGCGGAGCTGTCGGCGGCTCCCTCCGTAGCAGCCGCGTCCTCGAGGGCCGGTTGAGAACAATTGCGGCCCCAAATGACGATCGCCCGCGGCTAATCCGAAAATCGGCGATCATTTCGCAACACTGGATGCGTCCATTGTGTCTCTGCGTCGTCAGCCAGAAACAAGGACTCTTCTCACACCCGCAACTCCACCCCCCTCCATGGCCCAGCCAGCTACAGCAGACTACGGCGTGACGTCACAGCCGGTGTCACTCCTGCTGTACGCCGGAAAACATCAGTTGACGACCTCATACAGACACTTTATATATATATATATATATATATATATATATATATATATATATATATTGTAACGACGTTCCGATACCTTTTTGTATCGTCTTCAGGTATTTTCCTACAGAGGAGGTATGATTACAGTCACACAGTTTCGTGAACGGGGATCGGTCCCGAGGAGCCACGCAACTCACTTAACGCTAACGAGATGGTAGCAAGACTGCATGCATGACGCAGCTGTAGTAGCTTTCACATCTGGAGGTTTAGCAACACCACCAGACCTTCGGCCCCTTGGGGGTGTTTTTCGACCCTCAGCAACTATATGATTAAAACACATATTAAAGAAAAAACAACTCTCAGTCTTTCTCCAGCATTTCACTGTAGTGTTGTAGTTTTCCTTTTTTTTTGGAAAAACTAAATTCAGATCGTGTGATTAACGTAGAGGACTAAGGACTGTTCCCTGTGGCACAGCGAAGCCTAGCAATACCTCACCCTCTGCCGTATATATTCCATTTATGTGTATAACCTCTGTATATATTCCACTATGTGTATAACCTCTGTATATATTCCCCTTATGTGTATAGCCTCTGTATATATTCCCCTTATGTGTATAGCCTCTGTATATGGGGGGGGGGCAATTTGGAGTTAAGTTTCAAGCAGCAAAATTCTTATTGTGCCATTATTTTCCCTCTTCAGTGCCCCAGTGTAGCATCTCTGCAACATACAGAGACATCTGTTGGTTTCTAAGAGGTTGTGACGCAGATATGAAACAGCGTGCACTTGAGGTTACAACAAGCCCTGTCCGAGCTTTCTGTGAGTCAACCCCCCCCCCCCCCAACGGACAGATTTTGGCTACCCTTCGGTCAACAACTTCAGAACAGAGCGACGGCTTTCCCCGTGAAGCTGTTGTAGATATAATTCTCGGGTCTCAACCCGGGACAATTGTTAGTTAAATAACAACGTTTCGATAGCAAGCTCCGCCATCGTCATCAGTTAGCCTCATGACGATGGTGGAGCTAGCCGTCGAAACGTTATTTGACAAACAATTGGCCCGGACTGATGACGATGGCGGAGCTGGCCCTCGAAACGTTGTTATTTATCTAACAATTGGCCCGGGCTGATGACGATGGTGGAGCTTGGCGTCGAAACGTTGTTATTTAAGAAACAATTGGCCCGGCCTGATGACGATGGTGATGCTTCTCGTCGAAACGTTGTTATTTAACAAACAATTGGCCCGATCTGATGACGATGGTGGAGCTTGGCGTCGAAACGTTGTTGTTTAACAAACAATTGGCCCGGTCTGATGACGATGGTGGAGTTTGGCGTCGAAACGTTGTTATTAAACAAACAATTGGCCCGACCTGCTGACGATTGCGGAGCTTGGCGTCGAAACGTTGCTGTTTAACAAACAATTGGCCTGGTCTGATGACGATGGTGGAGTTTGGCGTCGAAACGTTGTTATTAAACAAACAATTGGCCCGACCTGCTGACGGTGGCGGAGCTTGGCGTCGAAACGTTGTTGTTTAACTAACAATTGGCCCGGTCTGGTGACGATAGCGGAGCTTGCCATCGAAACGTTGTTATTTAACAAACGATTGGCCCGGGTTGAGACCCGAGAATTATATCTGCAGATTCAGAATATTTATAAAGGGGGCTTTACATTGAATTAACGCAAAAATCGGGGGTTACGCATACGACAACCAGGGCAACGCTGAGCACCCAGCTAGTATTTTAATAAGAGTAATTTACTGTGGGGATGGGAAGGGGGTAAACGCGTCCACCCAGACCTATGCGTCATATTCGCTTCGGGGGGAAAAATTTTTCGTGGAAAAGGATTTTTTTTCCTTTAAAGAAGAAGTTGAGGGTGTTGAAGAATGCGCATAAATCCCGCAGGTGACGGGCGCATTGTCGCGCGGAGGCTTCGGAAACAACTGCACGCTCATCCATTACGCGTCCCTGAGGAAAGCGTGACAGGAGCCCTTGTTAGAGGCGCGATTAAAAAAAAAAGAGGAGTCTCCAGACATATTTGTTGTAGGCCGCCTTGAATCGCAACTATAACGCACAAGAGAGCGGGTGATGGATCATCCAGCGCCGTGGGGGCACGCAGCCTCTTCTTTCTTTCACGACGACCACGAGGGAAGTAAAAACGAAGGTGACAAAGGAGCGGGATTTATCCGCCGCGGCCTGAAACTGAAGTCTCCAGAGAATGTATTACGACAAGTCATCGCCAGTCTGTGGACGGAAGGAAGGTGGCTGTGACGTCACCAAGGTGCGTGGGAAGAGCCACACGTCCCACTCATTTCAATCACACGATTAATCTTGGTAATTTTTTTTTATTTTTGTGACAGAGCGGGGAAATTTTTCACGTTGGTCAACTTGACCCGTTTCAAAAATATTCCCATATGTTTTAAACATATGCCAGCCGTAGTTCGTTGTTGTCAGCCTTCCGTAGTGACGTCAGGCGGAGACACTTGAAGGGTCGGGACAGCTGACTCCGCATTGAAGGACATTTACTTGACATTTAAACGAGTTCGCAGAAGCACGGAAGAAGGAAACTCTTCTTCTTGACCGGCGGCGTTACAGCACCTTAGCCTCCTTAATGACATCCTTCCATCTATTCCTCTTATCTTGCGCCTCTGTCCACCATGCTTTAACTTTTAATAGTTTGTCCGTCTGGCCATCTTAACGTGGGCCTTCCTTTTCTTCTGCCTTCTGGGTTAATATCCTCCATTCTTTATCACGTGTCCTAACCTTCTTTTTTAAGGTGTTGTACTATGTTAGTATTTCTTGTATAGTTTCTGTATAACTAATCGATGTATTTTCTTCTCCATACTCTCCATCAACACACAGCTTGGACCATTAATTTTTCCTCAGGAAGGTCCACCTTTTCAAATATTTTTAATTTTGTTCTTCGTCGGCCTTAGTTTTAAGGGTCCAACTCTCACCGCTTCCCCCCATACAGGACTATCAGGTTTTATTAGGGGTTGTGTATACTTTTTTTTATTTTAGTCGGCCTTTTTATCTTTTTTAAAGCTATAATAGCCTTGATTTCTTCTGTGATTAACTTCTGTGGAGTCACTAGTATCAGTCCCAAGTACTGTTAACTCTTTCTTTGTTAATATCCTTCTATTGTTTAGAGGTTTCCATGAATTTTTCTTTTGCTGAAGTTGACTTTTAACCCTATTTGTGTCTCTGCAGACTCTACCCTTATCGTTTTCTCCTGTCTCCCTATTTCAGTACATCATGTGCTACTATTTGTTTAACTGTAGTTGACTTTCAACCCTATTTGTGTCTCTGCAGACTCTACCCTTATCGTTTTCTCCTGTCTCCCTATTTCAGTACATCATGTGCTACTATTTGTTTAACTGTAGTTGACTTTCAACCCTATTTGTGCTTCTGGAGACTCTACCCTTATCGTTTTCTCCTGTCTCCCTAGTATAATACATCATATGCTACTATTTGTTTAACTGTAGTTGACTTTCAACCCTATTTGTGTCTCTGCAGACTCTACCCTTATCGGTTTCTCCCGTCTCCCTATTTTAGTACATGTGCTACTATTTGTTTAACTGTAGTTGACTTTCAACCCTATTTGTGCTTCTGCAGACTCTACCCTTATCGTTTTCTCCTGTCTCCCTATTTTAGTACGACATCCTCTGCTACTATTTGTATTGATTTATGTAGTACGGTTCCTCTCATGTCCAATTCAGCCTTCTTTATCACTTTTTTCTAGGGCGATGTTGCAAAGTCCGCACAAGATCTCCTTGTCTCAGGCAATGAGAGGTTCCGATGGCCTTTACTCTGCATCTTACATTCTCCCACAGCCTTGAGAGGAGTTCTTCCGAAAACTCGACTCCCGGGAAAAAAAAGTTCACAAATGTCGTGTAAGGGAAGGCTGAAAAGTTCCGCGAGGTCGCTGATGCAACACTGTACGAGTGCATTTCACCCTCCTCTTCCACGAAAAAAAAAAGCTTCGGCGCGATGGCTGCCGCGACTGGTGACACTGGACCCACAGCGGATTAGAGAGAGGATAAAAAAAATTCAACACGGAATCGAGCAACTTCAGTAGCCTTGGATCAATCACTGCAATCCAGAGACCCCCCCCCCAAAAAAAAAAATCAATCAATCAATCTAGACAATGGACAAGAGCTGGGGTGAAAAAGTGCAGCGAGGACCGTTTCGTCAGATGGGAAAGGTGTCGGCCACAGTCTTTGGGGTGTGTAATATTCAGAGGTTTTGCTTTGGGGTCACAACCACAACCGGGCTCTAAAATGCTGCTCTGTTGGATCCTTTCACATGCAAGGGACAGCGGCTGGCTCAGTGGAGAAAGTTGGTTTCCGATCCACCCTTCACCAAGTGACTTGTCCTTTGCCCCGATCTGGAACATTTTTGCTTGGTCGGGAAGAAATCCTCATGGAATAAAGAAGTGATCGTGGCCGCGACGGACTTTTGACGAACTGATGGGGGGGTGAAAGCCGCTGGGCCAAGCCAAGGAAGGACACTGTGTCGGGAAAATTAAGTAAGTTTCCTAAAATAAAAATATTATTATCGTTACATCTTTACCAGACTTCACCAAACCACCCTCGTAGACTGAGAAGTAACGCACACGTGCTGCTAGAACCAAAAATAAAACCCAATAGAAAGATCGGGCAAGAAGTTCAATAAAGGACAATTCTTAATTTAGAGAAGAATTAATTAATTAATAATCAGAGGATGAACATGTGCCAATTTTTAAGTCAGAAAAAAGAATTCAACAACGTTTCGTCGGTTATTTAGCGACCTCATAGACAGGTCATCGAATGCCGACAGCCGTGGCCGAAACGTACGATTTAAAACTATTATTTATTAGTTTACACAATAGTCACAACACCATTACAATTCTTAGGCTTCGAAGTAACGTATTAGCTTATCAAGTTTCGGAGAGCGAGGTTTTGACTGAGGGTGCCGTTTATGTACTTATACTGGATGGGAGTTTGAGTATTAGTTGGGCTGCTGCGGTTGTTCTTCGCTGTTTGGTTGGTCCAGACAGAGGCTGAGGCTGTGGCTGGAGTGTTGTCCACTGACCATCTGGAGGGGGTCGTTCACTGGACCAACGTAGGAAGCGCTGAGGCAGCCGAGGCGTTTCCCACGACCTGCGTCCGCAGAATCGCAGTGACGCAGCGATTTTTTCGACCTCCGTCCGTCTCTCTCCGTGTGGTCCAGCGCGAGCGGCGACTGGAGGCTGGCTGCGTCTTCACACACGCGTCATCGTCAGCAACTTGCAGTTAGTTCTCAATCCAGAACGGACTGATGTATCATTACTGTGGGAGGAAGGGGGGCGGGGGGAGTGGCAAAGAGATCACCAATGTGTAATGAAAGGTTTTTTAAAAAAATAATTATTGTCGGCGTAGTTTTGAGGCCAGAGCGTTGTGAAGTGTGGCGCGAAAATGCAAAGAGATCCGTCTATTATTGGCGGCAACAGCGAGAACTTTGGCCAGTGTGGTTTGGGAGCTGCGACGGTGATGTCCGTAATGGAGTCTGTGTTGACACTTTGACCAGTGGTAGTCTAGTTTTAGAGGCCAGCCGAGGATAACCACAGCTAAATGTCGTCATCGGAACTGAGAAACGTCTATGTGGAATAAAGGCTGAAATTATTAAATTCAGCCTGTGGTGTTAAAGTACTTTTGAAGTAAAGCCGATGGACTTTCTCTTTTTTAAGGGCAACAGGCTACATGAGGCTAATCCACATGGTGGCAACTCCCCTTTAATAGCTTAGGAAGGGATGTGAAAGGGGGGATGCGGAAGGGTCGAGGAAAGTGGCCCAAGAACTTTAAATACAAGAATTAAACAGCATAAATGTAATTTCAAACTGCCAACTTGTAAACACAAATCTTATCACATTTAATCACTGATTAGATTTTGGCAACGCCGCCTCTAATTTTTGTCGGAGAAGAACATCATTGGAAGAAAAAAAAAACAAGTTTAATTTCTGAAATGTTGTATATTAATATTCAACCCTAACACTGTTAATATTAATCACGGCACAAGATAATCTTTAATGAATCGAAAGATACTTTATTTTAAGTTATTTGGACATAATGTATTTATCTTTGATTTTACTTCTTTGTTCCATTTACAGTCTCAAGTTAATCGCCGTTAAGAAACGACGAGTCGAAACGTCCGGAACTTTTCAATTGATTAGTTTCTGTTTATCTATTTAGGCTTGTTCCAATGGGAACAGCTGACAACTCTATACCGAATTCCCAAGGCCTTGGCATGTGGGAACCTTAGTTCAAAAAAACCAGAGAGAGGAGAAGGCATCCCCAAAGGTAGCCTCCGCCGGAGCTCTCTGGGAAGGTTCACCTGCGAGAGAACAGGAGGAGCAGGTGTAACAGGCTACTTGAGGGTAATCCACATGGTGGCAACTCCCCTCTTATAGCATAGGAAAGCAGTTTTTTTGTACCAATACCAGACAATATTTTTATTTATTTTATTTATTTACGACAACGTTTCGGTACGTGTTTGTACGTTCCTCATTTCTTACCTGCGCGCGGAGAAATTGTACAAAATAAACAGATTTTCTACGATATTAGACACACGTGTTCGTTGAAACGGGGTGGTGTATTAAGGGAACCGTTTTGTTCGCCCAATGTAGCAGGAATTACAATTAGGGCAAGGAGATGATGTAAAAAGTAGGTAGGCCTTTTTTTGTTTTGTTTCGTCAACTGACTAGTGCGGTTGTGTCGCTCTAGGCTCTTCTTATCCACCTTGAAGACAAGGAGACGAGGATCCCAGGAACGTTGTTGTGTGGCCTTTACATTATCACTTCTTTGGTCTATCTTTATTATTATTAATTTTCAATCGGACGTAATTTTTTTTTTGCTTTTTCGCAGTAACATTCTTATTGAATCCGTCCCTGTAGCATTCACCCCTTGTCACCTGACCCTGTGTTTTTACCTTACTGAATCCATTCCTGTAGCATTCACCCCTTGTCACCTGACCCTGTGTTTTTACCTTATTGATTCCATTCCTGTAGCATTCAACCCTAATCACCTGCCCCTGTGTTTTTACCTTACTGAATCCATTCCTGTAGCATTCACCCCTTGTCACCAGACCCTCTGTTTTTACCTTATTGAATCAATCCCTGTAGCCTTCACCCCTTGTCACCTGACCCTGTATTTTTACCTTACTGAATCCAATCCTGTAGCATTCACCCCTTGTCACCTGACCCTGTGTTTTTACCTTACTGAATCCATTCCTGTAGCATTCACCCCTTATCACCTGCCCCTGTGTTTTTACCGTACTGAATCCATTCCTGTAGCATTCACCCCTTGTCACCTGACCCTGTGTTTTTACCTTATTGATTCCATTCCTGTAGCATTCACCCCTTCTAACCTGCCCCTGTGTTTTTACCTTATTGAATCCATTCCTGTAGCATTCAACCCTAATCACCTGCCCCTGTGTTTTTACCTTACTGAATCCATTCCTGTAGCATTCACCCCTTGTCACCAGACCCTCTGTTTTTACCTTATTGAATCCATCCCTGTAGCCTTCACCCCTTGTCACCTGACCCTGTATTTTTACCTTACTGAATCCAATCCTGTAGCATTCACCCCTTGTCACCTGACCCTGTGTTTTTACCTTACTGAATCCATTCCTGTAGCATTCACCCCTTATCACCTGCCCCTGTGTTTTTACCTTAGTCAATCCATCCCTATAGCATTCGCCCCTTGCCACCTGCCCCTGTGTTTTTACCTTATTGAATCCATTCCTGTAGCATTCACCCCTTGTCACCTGACCCTGTGTTTTTACCTTACTGAATCCATTCCTGTAGCATTCACCCCTTGTCACCTGCCTCTGTGTTTTTACCTTAGTCAATCCATCCCTATAGCATTCGCCCCTTGCCACCTGCCCCTGTGTTTTTACCTTATTGAATCCATTTCTGTAGCATTCACCCCTTGTCACCTGACCCTGTGTTTTTACCTTATTGAATCCATTTCTGTAGCATTCACCCCTTATCACCTGCCCCTGTGATTTTTCCCTTACTGAATCCATTCCTGTAGCATTCACCCCTTGTCACCCGACCCTGTGTTTTTACCTTATTGAATCCATTCCTGTAGCATTCGCCCCTTGTCACCAGACCCTGTGTTTTTACCTTATTGAATCCATCCCTGTAGCCTTCACCCCTTCTCACCTGACCCTGTATTTTTACCTTACTGAATCCATTCCTGTAGCATTCACCCCTTGTCACCCGACCCTGTGTTTTTACCTTATTGAATCCATTCCTGTAGCATTCGCCCCTTGTCACCAGACCCTGTGTTTTTACCTTATTGAATCCATCCCTGTAGCCTTCACCCCTTCTCACCTGACCCTGTATTTTTACCTTACTGAATCCACCCCTGTATCATTCACCCCTTCTCACCTGACCCTGTGTTTTTACCTTACTGAATCCATCCCTGTAGGCTTCACCCCTTGTCACCTGACCCTGTGTTTTTAATTCTGCAGTTGCCCGCGTCTTGAGCAGAGTCTCCAGTTCCCTTCCTGTGTACTCTGCTGACTCCGCCGCGGAGATTTTGCCAGGTCAGAGCCGCGTGTCATCGTGCCGTGGGCGGGCGGGTGACGACCTTATTAAACGCAGCGCGGCGGCGGCGGCGGAAGTGACGTCAACGACACGCAGCATCGGCAATTTGCACTCCCCGGACGGACGGACGGAGAAAAGGGGATTAATTGTGCCCCTCTCGGAAGGGCGACTAAGTAGGCAAATTAAAAAGCGACTCCCTCCGTCGCCGTCCATCTTTCATCGTGCAGGCCCCGAGCCCGAGCAGTTTATTCAATTTCGCCCCCGCGCCAACCTCCCCGCCCACCCCCGCCACCCCCCTAGTGTTTGTACACCGGCAAGCGCGCGCCCTGAATTTCATTTCCTCCTCGTCTCACTTTGCAAGTTTCTTCTTTTATGTAACAACTTTTTTATACTTTCTTTGGTGTGTGTTCGGCGCCCGCAGGGGGGAAAGCAGAGCGCCCACGTAGCATCTCTTTACTTTCTTTTATCTCTCTCCTTCTCTTTGCGAAGCGGCGAGTTCCGTCTCCAAGCTGCAGCTCCGCCTCTCTTTTTCCTTTTTTTAAAAAAAAAGAAGAGAGGAAAGCGAAGAAACTTACCTGCAAATCCACCAGAAATCTTTTTACCCCCCCCCCCCGCCCCCCATCCGTTTTTCCCTTGAGAACTTTGTTGGGGAGGAAAAAGAATTTTAGGTAATAAAGGAGCTTCAAGAGCGTTTTACATAATTGCCTGTAACAAGTCTCCATCGCGCTTTCCTCTCCCTCCTTATTTTTTAATATATATTTTTTCCCTTCTAGAAATTTCTTCTTCTTATAATTCTGAATGAAATATTCTTTACCGTCGTGAACAGAGAATTCGTTTTCCCTTTATTTTTTTTTAAGTTTAATTTGCCTTGGAATTACTTTACATTTTATTTTTAATTTCATCCGGTCTCGTAGTTTATTTTAAAAAAGGATATTATTTTTATTAAAGAGAACGTCCCCGAATAAGCCTGCGAGGGATGTTCTCTCGCAGGCAAAACCTTGTAGGAGAGATACGAAGGGGCTACCTTTGGGAATGCCTCCTCCTCTCTCCCTTTTTGAACTAAGGTTCCCACAAGCCGAGGAACCTCGGCCTGTTCTGAGAGGTGTTTGTTCCGGGGGTGTCACAGACCTTGCGCATACGGTAAGAGTTGTCCGCTATTCCCATTGGAATAGTCTGCCGGCTGCCTCCTAAACTGGTCGAGGCATGGAGAAGGGAATGCTGCGTCCCCACAGCAAACTCCTCTCCCACTATCCAGGGAAGGGCGAGGGACAAGTACCCAATGCCCGACCTACCTGATGCAGGTTTTTCTAGGGTTTATCCTGCATTTCTTTAGGCGAATGCCGGGTAGGATCCTTAAATTATTGCCCGGGGACCCCTAGTTAACCCTTGGCTACCTTCCTCTACCATTCCGCATCCCCCCTTTCAAATCCCTTCCTGTGCTATTAAAGGGGAGTTGCCACTATGTGGATTACCCTCATGTAGCCTGTTGCTCTAAAAAAAAGATAATAATAAAAAAAGTCAAGTGACTGTCACGTGATTAGAATCCTCTAATAAACAGAATAGCATGTTTGTATGTATGTATGTAACTGTGTATTTTCCTTATACACTCGCAGAATCTAATGTTATAATAGTGACAATGTTTCTATGTCAGTTTAAATACGTACTTATTTTTTAGCATTAAAAGGTTGGGCTTCTTCGATCAAGTTGTTTCGGTTCATCTATTTTAAAGTTTGTCTGTAAGAAGGTCGTTGGTTACTGTTGTTATTATTTTTTTTACACTGCCTGTTAATTATGTGTTATTTTTACCTTTGACCTATTTTAATGTTCATTCAGTGTGTAAACTTAACCCCGTGTAATATTATCAGTGAGACAGTTGACGACGTCGCAAAGGACTCTGGGAACGGCTGACGGGATGCTTGTTAAAGATGGCCGCCGCCGTTAACGAGGCTCCGTAATGACAGTTTACCTCAGACCTCGACGTACCAATAAAGTCAAAGTCCATATTTTTCGGGGGTTTCATTAAAAAAAATTTCTTATTATTATTCTTCTTACTCCTCCTTCCGGTTCTGAGATCGACCTGGACCAGCATTTACAGGACCACTTTTGTTGTTTTTATCGTCGACCACGAAGTCAAGTCTTGTGATGGCGGCGGTTTTTTTTTATATTTGTCTTGAGAGGATTCAGCGACGTTCACCTCGTTACAGGAGTAATGCAGATTGACGAGGATGCGGCCTGTGGTCAGACAACAAGAGCGTGCTTTTATCTTAACCGCGGAAGGGGGCGGCCCGGGCACAAAATGGCGCCTTTTTTTAGTTCAACAAAACGAGACGCCATTTTTAGTTGTTCGTTCAACTAAAAAAAAATCCCTTAAGGACTGGTAAAAATGAAGACATGTCACTATTATTATAAAATAATTAGACGAGCATAATGCAACATACTCTTTTTTTTTTAATAACTGTTTAAGGTTCTCCTGAACATTTACGGAGGATTGTAAATAAATAATAATAAGAAGAATAAGAAGAAAGACGGACAAAATAAGTGATGACATAAATAACAACAACGCAACACACTGCGACGTTCCTGGGATTTTCCTCGTTTTGTTCCTTTCTTCAGGTGTTGTTGAGAAGGGCCTAGAGCGACACAACCGCACTGGCAAAACTTCTAAAGAGGAATCATGTCTTCTTCTTCTTCTTCTATGGTTCCACAGCCCCCACCCCCCCCCCCGATATCGGGCGGGCCCTCGACCTCATCCAGCAGCAGCAGCAGCTTCCTCCAAACCTCTCTGTCTGAAGCTATTCCCCTCCAGTTTCCTTCTCTACTTCGCTTGTTCCTTGGTTTTTCTGCCTTTGTTTTACCTCCCATATCATTGTATAATGCATCCTTTCCTATCCATTCCATTCTCCTTTAATCTAACAGCTGTTGCGATGCTTGGTTCTTTATGTAGCTCATCTATTTCCTTATTATATCCTTATGTCTCCATATGTCATTTTCATTTTTATTTTTGGTCGTAGATTCTTCTTAGCATCTTTCTTTCAAAGATGTTAATCGCTGTCTCCTCTTAACTTGTTCAGTGTCCAGCTCTCAACTTCCATTGGCCTCATCATGGTTTTATACGTCCTCATTCATTCTTAGTTTGAGACCTGGTGGTAGTGACAAATATGGAGGAATCATTTAATTGTATTTAAATCATCGTGTTCAGGTGTTGTTGAGAAGCGCCTAGAGCGACACAACCGCACTGGCAAAAATTCTAAAGAGGAATCATGTCTCTTCTTCTTCTTCTATGGTTCCACAGCCTCCCCGATATCGGGCGGGCCCTCGGCCTCATCCAGCAGCAGCAGCAGCAGCTTCCTCCAAACCTCTCTGTCTGAAGCTATTCTCCTCCAGTTTCCTTCTCCACTTCGTCTGTTCCTCGGTTTTTCTGCCTTAGTTTTACCTCCCATATCATTGTATAATGCATCCTTTCCTATCCATTCCATTCTCCTTTAATCTAACAGCTGTTGCGATGCTTGGTTCTTTATGTAGCTCATCTATTTCCTTATTATATCCTTAGGTCTCCATATGCCATCATCATTTTTATTTTTGGTCGCAGATTCTTCTTAGGATCTTTCTTTCAAAGCTGTTAATCGCTGTCTCCTCTTCACTTGTTCAGTGTCCAGCTCTCAACTTCCATTGGCCTCATCATGGTTTTATACGTCCTCATTCATTCTTAGTTTGAGACCTGGTGGTAGTGACAAATATGGAGGAATCATTTAATTGTATTTAAATCATCGTGTTCAGGTGTTGTTGAGAAGCGCCTAGAGCGACACAACCGCACTGGCAAAAATTCTAAAGAGGAATCATGTCTCTTCTTCTTCTTCTATGGTTCCACAGCCTCCCCGATATCGGGCGGGCCCTCGGCCTCATCCAGCAGCAGCAGCAGCAGCTTCCTCCAAACCTCTCTGTCTGAAGCTATTCTCCTCCAGTTTCCTTCTCCACTTCGTCTGTTCCTCGGTTTTTCTGCCTTAGTTTTACCTCCCATATCATTGTATAATGCATCCTTTCCTATCCATTCCATTCTCCTTTAATCTAACAGCTGTTGCGATGCTTGGTTCTTTATGTAGCTCATCTATTTCCTTATTATATCCTTAGGTCTCCATATGCCATCATCATTTTTATTTTTGGTCGCAGATTCTTCTTAGGATCTTTCTTTCAAAGCTGTTAATCGCTGTCTCCTCTTCACTTGTTCAGTGTCCAGCTCTCAACTTCCATTGGCCTCATCATGGTTTTATACGTCCTCATTCATTCTTAGTTTGAGAGCTGGTGGTAGTGACAAATATGGAGGAATCATTTAATTGTATTCAAATCATCGAGTTCACGTGTTGTTGAGAAGCGCCTAGAGCGACACAACCGCACTGGCAAAAATTCTAAAGAGGAATCATGTCTTCTTCTTCTTCTTCTTTTTCTATGGTTCCACAGCCTCCCCGATATCGGGCGGGCCCTCGGCCTCATCCAGCAGCAGCAGCAGCTTCCTCCAAACCTCTCTGTCTGAAGCTATTCTCCTCCAGTTTCCTTCTCTACTTCGTCTGTTCCTCGGTTTTCCTGCCTATGTTTTACCTCCCATATCATTGTATAATGCATCCTCTCCAGCAACAGCTTCCTCCAAACCTCTCTGTCTGAAGCTATTCTCCTCCAGTTTCCTTCTCTACTTCGTGTGTTCCTCGGTTTTCCTGCCTTTGTTTTACCTTCCATGCCATTGTATACTGCTTTGACATGCATCCTTTAATCTGATAGGTCATCTATTTCCTTATTATATCCTTATGTCTCCTGTTGCCATTTTCATATATCCTTTGGGATCCCAGATTCTTCTTAGGATCTTTCTTTCAAAGATTTTAATCGCTGTCTCCTCTTTACTTGTTCTGTGTCCAGCTCTCAACTTCCATTGGCTTATCATATCCTCATTTATTCTTAGTTTGAGAGCTGGTGGTAGTGACAAATATGGAGGAATCATTTAATTGTATATTGTATCATAATAATAATAAACGTGGTTATTCAACAAACAGTTGTCATCACGGTTAAGTCTCAATGAGTTAACCTGATGACGATGGCGGATCTTGGCGTCGAAACGAGAATAATTTTATCCAGAACAGATTCACCGGGGGGAAGCCGTCGCTCTCTAGTTGCACATTTGTGGTCCACGTGGCTCTATTATACTGAACACACATAAGTAGTTGGGGGTGAGGGGTTGGGGGGGGGGAAAGAACCCAGAAATCCAAATACAACGTTTCCAATTTCCGCGTCAGGACAAGCAACAAATCCTCTTGAGAAACGTTGTGTGCAACGTACAGAAAGGCAACGTAACGAAATTCTCCTCGTCGTGCAGTTCCAGGGGATATTTATTGAAGCATCAGTATTCACCGTGCGCGGACAGCTTAGCAGCATTCCGCGGGCGTACAGGGGTAAATTCAATCTTCCCAGAGGGGATGCCGAGATTCCCCGTTACATGACACGGAAAACAAAAACGGACCGCTACGAGCACGGTCCATCCCCGAAGAACAGTTGGATAAAAATAAGTACTGTCGTAAATTGGCAACGCTACTTACGATCCTTGTTTTTAAAAACAATTACCAACGTATATTTTATTTGACTGTCCACAGATAAATGACTCTTCGTTCATCTCCTGAGGGCACATGCCATCATATCAAATACATATACGATTCCGTCAGTCAAAAAACTTTCTCCGTGGTCTCCACATGGTTATTGCATTCATTCGAGTACATACACGACTCCCTCGGTTAAATAAATGACTCTTCGTTCATCTCCTGAGGGCACATGCCTTCATATCAAATACATATACGATTC
Organism: Zhengitettix transpicula; assembly: GCA_037074705.1. Taxonomy (NCBI): domain Eukaryota; kingdom Metazoa; phylum Arthropoda; class Insecta; order Orthoptera; family Tetrigidae; genus Zhengitettix; species Zhengitettix transpicula. Next base: position 10,937,739 of record CM073591.1, on the reverse strand, counting down.
CGTCAGTCAAAAATGTTTCTCCGTTGCTCTCCAGATGGTTATTGCATTCATTCGAGTACATACACGACTCCCTCGGTTAAATAAATGACTCTTTGTTCATCTCCTGAGGGCACATGCCATCATATCAAATACATATACGATTCCGTCAGTCAAAAATGTTTCTCCGTTGCTCTCCAGATGGTTATTGCATTCATTCGAGTACATACACGACTCCCTCGGTTAAATAAATGACTTTTCGTTCATCTCCTGAGGGCACAAGCCTTCATATCCAATACATATACGACTCCGTCAGTCAAATAAATTATTATTCGTCCCTCCACAAACTTTAAATTACATTAATTTAAGTACATATACGACTCTTTTAATCAAATAAATGATTCTTAGTTCCCATCCTCAGGACAAATGCATTCATTAAAAGTTCATATACGATTCCGTCAGTCAAAAATGTTCCTTCGTTGCTATTCAGACGACAATTACATTCAATTAAAATACATTTACGACTCCCTCGGTCAAATCAGTGATTATTAGTTTCTCTCCAGAGAACAAATGAAACCATTAAGCTACATACACGATTCCGTCAGTCAAATAAATGATTCTTCGTTCCTCTCCTGAGGACATATATTGTTCATATGCGATTCCGTCAGTCAAAAATGTTTCTCCGTTGCTCTCCAGAAGACAGTTACATGCATTTTGTTACATTTACGACTTCCTTGGTCAAATCAATGGTTGTTAGTTTCGCTCCAGAGTATAAATGAAATCATTAAGATACATACACGATTCCGTCAGTCAAATAAATGATTATACGTTCCTTTCCAGACTTCAATTACATTAATTTAGGTACATATAGGGATCCCCTAGTCAAATAAATGATTCTTAGTTCCACTCCTGAGGACAACTGCATTCGTTAAAAGTTCATATACGGTTCCGTCAGTCAAAAATGTTCCCTAGTTGCTCTCCAGACGACAATTACATTCAATTAAATACATTTACGACTCCCTCCGTTAAATCAGTGATTATTAGCTTCTCTCCAGAGAACAAACGAAATCATTAAAATACATACACGATTCCGTCAGTCAAATAAATTATTATTCTGTTCCTTCACAGACTTAAACTACATTCATTTGAGTACATAGACGACTCAGTCAGTCGAATAAATTATTCTTCGTTCCTCTCCTGAGGACATATTATGTTCATATACAATTCCGTCAGTCAAATAAATGATTCTTAGTTCCACTCCTGAGGACAACTGCATTCGTTAAAAGTTCATACACGGTTCCGTCAGTCAAAAGTGTTTCCTAGTTGCTCTCCACACGACAATTACATTCACTTAATAAACATCTTCCTCAGTCAAATAAATGAATCTTCGTTCATCTCCAGGCGACAAATGACATCATTTAAGTTGATACACGGTTCCGTCAGTCAAAAATGTTTCTTCGTTCCTCTCCAAGTGACAATCAATTTGATTCTTGCCACAAGATGACGATTCTAACCACTTCAAATAGATTTATGAGGCTCAAACTGAAGAACTTTCAGGGACTTCAATGGTTTACACGGACGAACTACGTCCCCACATCAGTGAACGAACCCATGGAGTACGCGGGGTCCCGTCCTGGTTCTGACAATCAGTTTGTCACAAAGCGAACAGGATCTGGCGACGTTTCCACGACAGGGGGACAGACATGGGGATCGAAATATGAACGTTTTACATAGTAAATAAACGAGACAGGCGGAGGGGAATGGGATTATTATTTATTCATGGCGGCTTCTTTGTGTTAATTGGGCGCCCGGTGGTTTCGGTGTCTGTCCCCGATAACTGGACGGAATGAGCTATCATCTCCACATAAGTTGTTGTGGGGCCGTTGTCGTGTTATTGACCTCCACAAATCCCTTGATTAACGACGGACGCCAGGAACGCAATGATAATAATAATACTAGGATTCTCTTTATGTCCCACAACGTGTCGATGGGTAACATTGAACAGGAACTCGTATATATATATATACAATCACGTTCGGTCGTTCTCATAAAGATGTCACAAGTAACTTAAACTTAAATTTTTTTAAAAAACCACTTCTGTAGGTAAAAGCTTAATCGTGGGCTGGAATCTGGAGTTCCTCAAGGATCTATCGTTGGACCAATTTATGTAATTTAGTAATAATGATGTTAGCCTCGTAAGTAAAAAATCGTATAGGTTAACTGGACCCGAGATCTGAAGGTTATAATAATTTTTTTCTTTATTAGTGGTTGTGTGTGTTCAATATATATATATATATATATATATATATATATATATATATATATATAGCCACACATATATATATAACCTTCAGAACTCGTGTCTAGTTAACCTACACAATTTTTTAATTACCAGACGAACGCCATTATTACTATATTACATAAATTGGACCAACGATAGATCCTTGAGGAACTTCAGATTCCAGCCCACGATTAAGCTTTTCCATACAGAAGCGGTTTTTTTTTTAAAAAAAAATAAGTTTCGATAAGTTTACGTCGGCGTAACAGTTTTAAGTGTCGCTGGTTTTTAAATTTACGTGATTGTCAAACCCTCATTACCTCATTTAACAATCATTGACCGTCCCATTACACGGCAATGGTCAAATTTACAGGCAACTTGTCACCTTGGTTGTGTCGTGCTTGAGCGGAATATTAAAAGAGTACACATTGCATTGTTACCGAGTCAGGGAACTACAGTTAACGTCACTAACGAAGACGGCCCAGTTTAGTGTCCTTCCGCGAAGGTACCAACCACTTCCACGTGCATAGCCAATTTCAGGTTCAGTAAGCGCCTAGAGCTTGTCCTCGTCATATTGTTGTTGTGACTGTGTGTGTGTGTGTGTGTGTGTCTATTCCGCACGCGAGCGCGCATCGTGGCAACGTCGACCCTGGCCAGGGCCTCCTTCAATCTGGCGTCATCCGACTTCGTTTCTGACGCTCACTATAAAACATTCATTTTGTGTAGGCCCTGAAGTAGTACGGTCTCGTAGTGATTTTTAGCGTGTCTGTAATATGATAAAATAGCGACAAGATGGTCGCCGCCCTATCATGAAACAGCGACATCAACAACACGAGAAGTTACGATTCTTCGGTTAGAGACGAGAACCTTCTACAAGGACCTGGTCATCTAATGGTTGCTCCACGCGGCCGGAGGCAAACTGAGGCAGTGATGAGTGTCTGTATATATATATATATATATATATATATATATATATATATATATATATATATTGTAAATACCTAAAGACAACAGTCAGCATCTTTCCGGACATTTAATTAATCTTAGACGCTTTGTTTAATAAATCAATCAGAAATCAATGATGAGAGGCAACTCAAAAATTGAAACGGAAGTTCATAAAGGTAAGGAATTTCAGGGGATCTCCTCTTGACACGGCTGCAAAACTGATTGTCAATTTTTAACCAACATTCTGATTCATTCCTCCAGCCTTCATATCACTGGGTTTACTCGGTCATTTTTTGTTTGCTACGTAAGAGGTGACGAGAAGAATATTAGCCTGGGCTCCTCGTGAGAACTACATGGCCAGGGGAGGGTTAAGGACGAATAGACGTAATGAACCGCAAAAGGTCTCGGAACATCAACCACTTGGTAGGAAACCAAAGGGGGGGGGGGGGAAATTGTATTTAAATGGAGTCAGACCTTGGGGGGGGGCATACGGTAAGAATTGTTCGCTGTTCCCATTGGAACAGTCGGCCAGCTGCCTCCTAAACTGGTCGAGGTACGGTGAAGGGAATGCTGCGTCCCCACAACAAACTCCTCTCCCGCCATCCAGTGAAGGGCGTGGGACAAGTACCCAATGCCCGACCTACCTGATGCAGGTTTTACTAGGATTTTCCCTGCATTACTTTTAGGCGAATGCCGGGTAGGATCCTTAAACTATAAACCGGGGCCCCTAGTTAACCCTTGGCTACCTTCCTCTACCCTTCCGCATCCCCCCTTTCCGGTCCCTTCCTATGCTATTAAAGGGGAGTTGCCACCATGTGGATTACCCTCATGTAGCCTGTTACCCTAAAAAGAACATACGTGCTGCATATTAAAAATGATACAAATACTGTTAATTTTATGCATGACTCACAAAGTCTCAACCAGTTATATGATGTTTTGTTTTTAAGGTTCTTTTACTCTTGGTTTTTATCATTGACCTTCAGTTCCTCGTTGTCCGCCATTTTTAAAATTTGATTTTGCTTATTTTAAGTTTCTTTTCTCAGTTGGTCTTTATAAAGGTGGTTTTTAACATTATTAAAAATATATATATATATATATACACGTAGATAAATTATCGGGGCAAGTCTTAATAACACCATAATAAATAATTTATAATGAAATTCTTAACGTTCTGTCAATGAAGCCCCAGTATCTGAGTGATGACAACAATGGGTCCAGGACCGAGCCCTGAGGAACAGCCTCAACGTCCACCGAGGGATGACAGGACTTGTGTGTACACGTTACAGTATAAATTAAAGGCACGTCCGCGCGAGGTCTTCACTGCCAACAATTCATCCCCCCCTCCCCCTTGTTATTTCCAGAGAAGGCGTACAGGAGCTTCCAGTATCGACGTCGCGACCGGTTCCGTCGACGCACGCGATATTAACGACGACTCGAACTACGCTTTTACATTTTAATACGCCACGGCGCGGAGAGATTCATCGGCCCAGGGCCCCGCTCGATGTTCTATAAATTAGTTCGGTTCTTTTTTGGAAGCCAGGGTCGGTCCCCGAGGCGCCGGCCAGTGGAACTGGAGCCACTATTTCAACTCCGGATGGATTCATGGCCGCCCCTGTCACAATCCGTCGCACCCGTCGTCCCTGAAAAAAATCCAAAGCAGTCGGTTGGGCCGGTTCCAGAACACGTAAAGCAGAACTTGCGCGTGGGTCCATCAACCCCCCCCCCCGCCCCCCACCCAGGCGATAGCGAAAGGTGGAATAATCCGAGTGATTACCCAACGACGACGACGACGGTAGCGGCCTCTCGTGTGACGTCACAATCACTCTGATGTTGAAGCTTTCCCTTAAACACTTGAAGAGTTGCAGGTGCAGCGTTCCCCAAGGCTCGGTGCTGGACCCCCACAGTCCTTGCAGCAGAAACGTCTGGTCGCTTTAGCTATTGGGGTCTTCAAATTAATAACAGCCTCTCTTGGAGCGTCAAATTAATGCAATTTAATGACATAAATAATTTAATAAAATGATGCCAAAAACTGTACTGGTGGACTAACTGTGCCGCCCCCACGATGAGGATAACTAATGGGGTTCATAAATGAATTTTAACAATTTTTAAAGATTTTAATACAAATTTCTATTCAGTTTTGATTCTGTACAGAAACAATGTAAAATAACAATGGGGAGGGAGGGGGAGGGGGAGGGGGAGGGTGAAACGTCGTGGTGAAGACCTCGCGCGGACGTGCCTTTAATTTATACTGTAACGTGTACACACAAGTCCCGTGATCCTTCGGTGGACGTTGAGGCTGTTCCTCAGGGCGCGGTCCTCGACCCATTGTTGTCATCACTCAGATACTGGGGCTTCATTGACAGAACGTTAACAATTTTATTGTAAATGATTTATTATGGTATTATTAAGAACTACCCTGATAATTTATATATATATAATAATGTTAGAAACCACCTTGATACAGACCAACTCAGAAAAGACTGTTGTCTTTAGGTATTTACAATATATATATACAGACACTCATCAGTGCCTCAGTTCGCCCCCGGCCGCGTGGAGCAACCATCAGATGACCAGGTCCTTCTAGAAGGTTCTCGTCTCTAACCGAAGAATCGTAACTTCTCGAGTTGTTGATGTCGCTGTTTCGTGACAGGGCGGCGACCATCTTGTCGGTATTTTATCATATTACAGACACGCAAAAAATCACGACGAGACCGTACTAATTCAGGGCCTACACAGTGTTTTATAGTGAGCGTCAGAAACGAAGTCGGATGACGCCAGATTGATGGAGGCCCTGGCCAGGGACCGACGTTGCCACGATGTGCGCGCGCGTGCGGGAATAAACACACAGACACAACAACGATCGAAAGAGGCCAAGCTCTAGGCGCTTACTGAAACTGAAATTGGCTATGCACGTGGAAGTGGTTGGTACCTTCGCGGAAGGACACTAAACTGGGCCGTCTTCGTTAGTGACGTTGACTGTAGTTCCCTGACTCGGTAACAATGCAATGTGTACTGTTTTAATATTCCGCTCAAGCACGTCACAACCAAGGTGACAAGTTGCCTGTAAATTTGAGTGAGCATTGCCGTGTAATGGGACGGTCAATGATTGTTAAATGAGGTAATGAGGGTTTGACAATCACGTAAATTTAAAAACCAGCGACACTTAAAACTGTTACGCCGACGTAAACTTATCGAAACTTAATTTTTTTTAAAAAAAAACTGCTTCTGTAGGTAAAAGCTTAATCGTGGGCTGGAATCTGGAGTTCCTCAAGGATCTATCGTTGGTCCAATTTATGTAATATAGTAATAATGGCGTTCGTCTGGTAATTAAAAAATTGTGTAGGTTAACTAGACACGAGTTCTGAAGGTTATATATATATACATATATATATATATATATATATATATATATATATATATATATATATATATATATTGTACACACACAACCACTAATAAAGTAAAAAAAATATTATAACCTTCAGATCTCGGGTCCAGTTAACCTACACGATTTTTATCTATTTATATATATTATTAATAATGTTAAAAACCACCTTGATACAGACCAACTCAGAAAAGAAACTCAAAATAAGCAAAATCAAATTTTAAAATGGCGGACTCAATTTTTTTTTCTAACAGCGATCAATAGAAATTTTTATTTAGTTTTGATTCTGTACATGAACCTTTTAAAATAATTGCCACGGTTTTAGTGAAGCTCTTAATTCCTCAAGGTCTCTTGTTTGGCCCTCAAATAGTTACAGCGGGAGTTCCACAAGGGTCAGTATTCGGACCATCACTCGTTTGTTACGTTTATTATTACTGTTAACAAATGAAGCGAAGGCCGCGTAAAACCCCAGAGATAAATAATCAATTTATTCGGAGTCTCATTTCCTTCTGTAAAAAAAAATTTGCAAATAAATTATAATTTATCTGAGAAGGAAACAAAAATGTAATATCTGTGGAAGCAGCCCTTGTACAGCCTCTATTTTTTCCCGAGGATTTTTATTTAAATTAGTCACTCATTGTTTCAGAAGCTTTTCGGGCCTAAATGTTTGACCATAATCATCTTCACAATATATATATTATTCAAGTATTAACAACAATGGCTTCACATGTCAACAATTAAGTGTGTTTTAACATCTCCCTCAATTAATTAATAATAAAGACAGCCAATTCAGACAAACACCACACAACAACGTTTCTGGGGGATCCTTGTCCCCTTTCCTCAGGTGGCGCTAAGGGGAGCCCTAGAGCGACACAACCGCACTGGTCACTTAGACAACAATGAGGAGCGTAGTTGTGTCACACTAGGGCTCCCCTTAGCGCTCCTCATTGTTGTTTATGTGACCAGTGCGGTTGTGTCGCTCTAGGGCTCCCCTTAGCGCCACCTGAGGAAAGGGGACAAGGATCCCCCAGAAACGTTGTTGTGTGGTGTTTGTCTGAATTTTTTCATCTCCGTCAATTATTAAAACAACCTGCCTGTCACTTGAAAAAAAGGAACAAGGCTTCCAGAAACGGTCTTTGTGACGTCTTTACACTTCTTCGGTCTGTATTTGACAGTCTTTGTTATTGTAATCACTTCAGTAAAGACGTAATTTTTTTTTTCATTTTAAATTAAGATATTTTAAAGAATTGATATGGTTGTATATAAAAGATGTCCTTGGCCAGTGTTGGGCCACGATGTCGCTGACCCGCTGAACGCGTAATGAGACGTCGTCGTTGTTTTCGGTAGCGGCTCTGGGTGGCCGTCGAGATGGACCACGCCTAGACCGCTCCAGCTGGGGGATAAATAAAGCTGTCGACAGTCACTTCTCTGCTCTGCCCCTCTCCCCTACCTCGTATTTACGGCACGTTGCCCACCCTATTAGCTTCAATTAAGCGCAACCCTTATCACGCTCTCGTGGAGCGCCTCGGGGACTCTTGTGTCCAGGCGAATGTTACGATCACCTGCTCCTCCGTGGGTCGCTCATCAATACCTGGACCACCACGCTAATGAGCGCGAGGAATCCGTACTCACACATATATATATTGTAATAACCACCGCGATGTGGTAAATAAACAGAATAATATGCAATTAATTAAAAGAGTAGATTCATTTATAGATGATTTCGTAAGTCAAAAATATTTCTTCATGGCTCTCCGGACGACAATTGCATACAATTGAGTGCATACACGACTCCCTCAGTCAAATAAATGGTTTTTCGTTCCTCTCCTGAGGACGTATAATGTTCATATACGATTCCGTCAGTCAGATAAATGATTCATCGGTTCAATTACATTCATTTGAGTACATACACGACTCCGTCAGTCAAATAAATGGTTTTTCGTTCCTTTCCTGAGGACGTATAATTTTCATATACGATTCCGTCAGTCAGATAAATGATTCTTCGGTTCAATTACATTCATTTGAGTACATACACGACTCCCTCAGTCAAATAAATGGTTTTTCGTTCCTTTCCTGAGGACGTATAATGTTCATAAACGATTCCGTCAGTCAGATGAATGATTCTTCGGTTCAATTACATTCATTTGAGTACATACACGACTCCCTCAGTCAAATAAATGGTTTTTCGTTCCTTTCCTGCGGACGTATAATGTTCATATACGATTCCGTCAGTCAGATAAATGATTCTTCGGTTCAATTGCATACATTTGAGTGCATACACGACTCCCTCAGTCAAATAAATGGTTTTTCGTTCCTTTCCTGAGGACGTATAATGTTCATAAACGATTCCGTCAGTCAGATAAATGATTCATCGGTTCAATCGCATTCATTTGAGTACATACACGACTCCCTCAGTCAAATAAATGGTTTTTCGTTCCTTTCCTGAGGACGTGCAATGTTCATATACGATTCCGTCAGTCAGATAAATGATTCTTCGGTTCAATTACATTCATTTGAGTGCATACACGACTCCCTCAGTCAAATAAATGGTTTTTCGTTTCTTTCTCGTGAACGTATAATGTTCATAAACGATTCCGTCAGTCAGATAAATGATTCTTCAGTTCAATTACATTCATTTAAGTACATACACGACTCCGTCAGTCAAATAAATGGTTTTTCGTTCCTTTCCTGAGGACGTATAATGTTCATAAACGATTCCGTCAGTCAGATAAATGATTCATCGGTTCAATTGCATTCATTTGAGTACATACACGACTCCCTCAGTCAAATAAATGGTTTTTCGTTCCTTTTCTGAGGACGTATAATGTTCATAAACGATTCCGTCAGTCAGATGAATGATTCTTCGGTTCAATTACATTCATTTGAGTACATACACGAGTCCCTCAGTCAAATAAATGGTTTTTCGTTCCTTTCCTGAGGACGTATAATGTTCATAAACGATTCCGTCAGTCAGATAAATGATTCTTCAGTTCAATTACATTCATTTAAGTACATACACGACTCCGTCAGTCAAATAAATGGTTTTTCGTTCCTTTCCTGAGGACGTATAATGTTCATAAACGATTCCGTCAGTCAGATAAATGATTCATCGGTTCAATTGCATTCATTTGAGTACATACACGACTCCCTCAGTCAAATAAATGGTTTTTCGTTCCTTTCCTGAGGACGTATAATGTTCATAAACGATTCCGTCAGTCAGATAAATGATTCATCGGTTCAATTGCATTCATTTGAGTACATACACGACTCCCTCAGTCAAATAAATGGTTTTTCGTTCCTTTTCTGAGGACGTATAATGTTCATAAACGATTCCGTCAGTCAGATGAATGATTCTTCGGTTCAATTACATTCATTTGAGTACATACACGAGTCCCTCAGTCAAATAAATGATTCTTCGTTCCTTTCCTGAGGACGTATAATTTTCATATACGATTCCGTCAGTCAGATAAATGATTCTTCAGTTCAATTACATTCATTTAAGTACATACACGACTCCCTCAGTGAAATAAATGATTTTTCGTTCCTTTCCTGAGGACGTATAATGTTCATATACGATTCCGTCCGTCAGATAAATGATTCTTCGGTTCAATTACATTCATTTGAGTACATACACGGCTCCCTCAGTCAAATAAATGGTTTTTAGTTCCTTTCCTGAGGACGTATAATGTTCATAAACGATTCCGTCAGTCAAATAAATGATTATACGTTCCTCTCCAGACTTCAGTTACATTAATATGGCTCCCTTAGTCAAATAAATGATTATTTGTTCCTCTCCTGAGGACAAACGCATTTATTAAAAGTTCATACACGATTCCGTCAGTCAAAAGCGTTTCTTCGTTGCTCTCCACACGACAATTACATTCACTTAATAAACATCTCCCTCGGTCAAATTAATGAATCTTCGTTCATCTCCTGGCGACAAATGACATCATTTAAGTTCATACACGGTTCCGTCAGTCAAAACTGTTTCTTCGTTTCTCTCCACGTGACAATTAATTTGATTCTTGGCAGCAGATGACGATTTAAACCACTTCGCCTCTTTGTCATAGAGACTGCTGAGGTTCAAACTGAAGAACTTTCTGGGTTTTGAATCGTTTGCGTGGTCTTAAGTACGTCCCCAACTTCAGTGAAAGAATCCATGGAGTACGCGGGTCCCGACAATCAGTTTGTCACAAAGAGCTAACAGGATCTGACGAAGTTTCCAAGTGTTTCCAAAAGATGACGTGAAAATACGTCAGGCAGTTCAGAGAAACTCCTAGGTTGTCTGGACTCCTGCTACATGGGGCGAACAAAACGTGCCCTTGATACCTCGAGGAACATAACGTCTTATTATCAAAGACAATGTTGTTAGTCACCAAAATCAAGTCGAAACATGGCTTCTGATTGGCAAAATGGTGAGATTTTTTTAGACGTAACCAACAGCGATGAATGAATTATTATTTTTTTTTAGCAAGTAAAGAAAATCCTCGCATGTCCAAGGGCGTTGGGGGAAGTCATCCTGTGCCTCTGGCGTGGAGGTGAATATGGATTGGTTAAACACCATTGTGCGGAGCCTCTCATTGGCGCACGTGGTCCTCGAGGCCGAGGGCACGTAACTACGTCGCGCTCCCCAATCACTGTAATTGAGGAGCGATAGCGTGGCCTAGATTACAGGGGGCGCGCACAAAAGACACACAATTACCACTAGCCATTGACGGGGGCCGCAAAACACCTGCGCGAATCCCTCGCTCGATGAAAATATTGCACATTGAAAAGGAAAAGCTGCACCTGGAGACACGCTCTAATATCTCTGGCCTCCAGTCCAGAGATGTCTTATCTGCGGCAGCCATTGTCTGCGGACGGAACGGACTCGCCACAAAATTGCGTGTTTCAATTCAAGCGTTGAGGGCGGTGGTTAATTACTTGTAATCATTGACACACACATAATAGGGGGGAGGGGGAGGGGGTTGAAGACGCTCTCCACAAAATGGATTTTTACTTAACACGTTGGCAGCCCTGAGCCACGAGGATCGCGGTGGATCTTCACGTCGAATCTGGCGCGTCTGGACTATCAGTTGTTATAGTCGGCTCCACGGAGATGTAGTATCGAGGTCAAGCAGTTAACAAGCCCCTCAGCCCTCCTCGTCGTCCAACGGTGTTGCCAGTGTTGCGTGCTCAACTTATTAACGTACAGTCGCAGCGTGGTCGTGGTATTATATTTTCGTGGTGCAGACTATAGCTGTGAGAATTAACCAGTACGAGCAAAAGTTCGGCTATTTTATTTTTTCCCAACGTAGATATGTTGTGGCCATTAGTGAATAAATAAAAACACGTTATCCAATTCCAAAGAACTAGGGGGGGGGGGAAGTTTCTGTGTGGGTCTGAAAACCACGAAATTTTGCACCACTTTTCGGTTTTTCGCTAATAGAAAAAGAATGACGCGTTCTATCATAAATAATGTTCAGTGATAAATTGTAGAGGATAAAATTCTGCATGTAATGGTGTACCCGATGATGAAATTAGGCCCAAGAAAGTGGGAGAAATCCTGCGTCAAAGTCACGACATTTTCTAAGAGAATGCAGGTTGTCGTGTTTCTAGTGCTGATATCTCCAAAATGGCCGCCAGTGACGTCATAAGTCACGGAGTAAAGGTCGTGGAGAATTTAATTCTCTTTGCAACGCCTGATCTGGTTTTTAACAAAATCCGTTCAAAATGGCCGCAGATACACGCATGTTGCTGTCTGCACACACGGGGCTGATGTCATGGCGGTGAGTGACGTCACTTGTCTGTGGGGCAGAGAATATTAACATGTCTAAGAGTATCGTTGTTCTAAGAGAGGAAGAAAGAGTCCAGCGTTTCAAACAGTCTCTATATTCTTTTCCACGGAAGAAAGACTAGCAAAAGAGCAGGGACTCAAGTCCCATAAGTTCTCATTTTGTAAACCAACGTAACAGACCTGGGATTAATACAACGTCAGGCTTGTGTCAAATGGATATATATATATATATATATATATATATATACATGACCCGAAAGAGGTTCAAATTATACACAAACAACGTCGCTAGAAATACTTTTAATCTAATTAAACCTTCAAAAATATTTGAATAAGAAAGATTGCGAAATACAGACAAAAGAAGCTAATATAAATACCACAAAACGTTTCTGGGATTCTTGTTCCTTTCGTCAGGTGTTGAGAAGAATAATTCCAGACTCATTTCAGAGATGCTTCTTTCAAAGAATATCTATATTACATTGCAAGGAAGAAGGAACAGCAAAAGGACTCGGACTCTCAAGTCCCCATTTCTGATTGCTATTAATATACATATATATATATATATAAGCTCCCGTGACGTCATCGACGTTAGGAACACTGTAGTTATGTTGAAATGGGAGCCCCATTTGACCTTGAAGCTGTTCCTTGCGTCGACGAACCAAATTCCTGCGAATTTGGGACATTTAAAAAATACGAGACAAAATATTGTTTAATTATAATTTTATATTTTGAAACAAACTTTCGATAATCCAATTATTGTTTGTTTTTATATAAAAAAAATTGTATAACGTTCTGAATAATTGTTAAATGCGTACGTGAAACGCAGGTTATGGGCCCAGAGTAAGGAGAAATCTAAGAGAAATTATAAATTATTTAACGCCCCGTGTTAACTACTTATTGATATCTTTGAGTGGTGAGGCGCATCTGTGGCACAAGGAGGAGAAAGGTAATCTTTGGAAAAGTAGTTATGTCTTTGTCTCTGTCAGTGTTTTGTTTTATATAGCGTCGCAAAGCTGCATTTTATAGCAGTCAATAAATACAGTCCTAATGTACAACGACCACGTGTTCAAAAAGTGTCACTAATTAGGTAAATAAGGATCCGAGGACCGCACTGTACAGTTCCTGCAATTCTTTGTTGCTTTCGTCAGGTGATTTCAAGAAAACCACAAAAGACGTAAACAAATATTTATTTTTAGAAACGAGAAAAATAAGAGACAAGTAGGAAGGCGTGGAAGAAGCAGAAACCAGAACAATGGCAGCAGGCCACGGTAAGGACTTTAACGAAAAATAGAACTCTGTAAAAGAAATGAAATGATAGGATTTCTTTTTTCGCCTCGACCGTGGAATCTGGATTCCTCCTCGAGAGCCGTCGCAGTGTCCCACGGAGACGTTTTCCGTGTGTTTATTTTCTGAGCTTTTTGTCTCACCCACGACGGCCGTGGCTCGCACGACGCAGACGCGCGGGGGTGTTTTGTGCTGCGTCCTCACCTCCTGTATTGTGACAGTCGCCTGAAAGGGACGTTAATTCCACCCCAGCGCAGCCTCCCTCCTCCTCATCCTCCACCGCGGGCTGACAACTGTTTGTTTACGTTACCCTCGAGGAATCGCGACGGAATTTTTACGTAGTGAGAACAACCGAGGGATTCGAGTGATCTGATGGCTGAGACGTCGGAGTACGCAGACAACTCCTGCGAGGCGCAAGGTGACGTCACACTTGGAGCCACGCTGCCGTCACGTCACGCTCTGTCACGTGGTTTAACGTCAAGTACCGAGGGTGTGTGCGAGGCTGCCTGCCTACGTTGTCTTGTGGGACCAGAGACACGCTTCTATCACGCTACGTCACGCGTTGTCACGCTTCTGAGGAATGACGTCACGCTCTGTCACGATTCTGCGCCATGAAGTCACGCAATGTCACGAGATTTAACGTCAAGGCTCGAGAGTGTGTGCGATGCTGCCTTCCAATGTTGTCTTATGGGACTAGAGACACGCTTCTATCACCCTACGTCACGCTCTGTCACGCTTCTGAGGAATGACGTCACGCTCTGTCACGATTCTGCGCCATGAAGTCACGCAATGTCACGAGATTTAACGTCAAGGCTCGAGAGTGTGTGCGATGCTGCCTTCCAATGTTGTCTTATGGGACTAGAGACACGCTTCTATCACCCTACGTCACGCTCTGTCACGCTTCTGAGGAATGACGTCACGCTCTGTCACGATTCTGCGCCATGAAGTCACGCAATGTCACGAGATTTAACGTCAAGGCTCGAGAGTGTGTGCGATGCTGCCTTCCAATGTTGTCTTATGGGACTAGAGACACGCTTCTATCACCCTACGTCACGCTCTGTCACGCTTCTGAGGAATGACGTCACGCTCTGTCACGATTCTGCGCCATGAAGTCACGCAATGTCACGAGATTTAACGTCAAGGCTCGAGAGTGTGTGCGATGCTGCCTTCCAATGTTGTCTTATGGGACTAGAGACACGCTTCTATCACCCTACGTCACGCTCTGTCACGCTTCTGAGGAATGACGTCACGCTCTGTCACGATTCTGCGCCATGAAGTCACGCAATGTCACGAGATTTAACGTCAAGGCTCGAGAGTGTGTGCGATGCTGCCTTCCAATGTTGTCTTATGGGACTAGAGACACGCTTCTATCACCCTACGTCACGCTCTGTCACGCTTCTGAGGAATGACGTCACGCTCTGTCACGATTCTGCGCCATGAAGTCACGCAATGTCACGAGATTTAACGTCAAGGCTCGAGAGTGTGTGAGTATTCTGCCTGCCAACGTTGTCTTATGGGACTAGAGACACGCTTCTATCACCCTACGTCACGCTCTGTCACGCTTCTGAGGAATGACGTCACGCTCTGTCACGATTCTGCGCCATGAAGTCACGCAATGTCACGAGATTTAACGTCAAGGCTCGAGAGTGTGTGCGATGCTGCCTGCCAACGTTGTCTTATGGGACCAGAGACACGCTTCTATCACCCTACGTCACGCTCTGTCACGCTTCTGAGGAATGACGTCATGCTCTGTCACGATTCTGCGCCATGAAGTCACGCAATGTCACGACGAGATTTAACGTAAAGTCCCGAAAGTGTGTACGATGCTGCCGGACAACGTTGTCTTATGGGAACAGAGACACGCTTCTATCACGCTACGTCACGCGCTGTCACACTTCTGCCGTATGACGTCAAGCTCTATCACGTGATTTAAATTCAAGTCTTGAGAGCATGTGCGATGCTGCCTGCCAATGTTGTCTTGTGGGACCAGAGACACGCTTCTATCACGCTACGTCACGCGCTGACACCATTCTGCGGTATGGCGTCACGCTCTGTCACGTGATTTAACGTCACCTCCCGAGAGTGTGTGCGATGCTACCTGCCAATGTTGTCTTATGGGACCAGAGACACGCTTGTGTCACGCTACGTCACGCTCTGTCACGCAATATCACGTGATCTAACGTGAATTCCCGAGAGAGTGCGGTACTGCCTGTCTATGTGTTGTCTTGTGGACCAGAGACAAAGTTGTATCACGCTTCGTCACGATCTGTCAAGCATCAGTGACATGACGTCACGCTCTGTCACGTGATTTAAAGTCAAGTCCCGGGAGTGTGTGAGTATTCTGCCTGCCAACGTTGTCTTATGGGACTAGAGACACGCTTCTATCACCCTACGTCACGCTCTGTCACGCTTCTGAGGAATGACGTCACGCTCTGTCACGATTCTGCGCCATGAAGTTACGCAATGTCACGAGATTTAACGTAAAGTCCCGATGGTGTGTGCGATGCTGCCTGCCAATGTTGTCTTATGGGACTAGAGACACGCTTCTATCACCCTACGTCACGCGCTGTCACACTTCTGAGGAATGACGTCACGCTCTGTCACGATTCTGCGCCATGAAGTCACGCAATGTCACGAGATTTAACGTAAAGTCCCGATGGTGTGTGCGATGCTGCCTGCCAATGTTGTCTTATGGGACTAGAGACACACTACGTCACGCGTTGTCACGCTTCTGCACCATGACGTCACGCAATGTTACGTGTTTTAACGTCAAGTCTGCCTGCTAACGTTGTATTATTTGGATCATATACATGCTTCTATCACGCAACGTCACGTCACTGGGCCCTGCTGTCATGTGTTGTCACGTATATGCTCTCTAACGTCACGCCATGTCACGTATTACAATTTGTATTCTGTTTCCAACGTCACTACAGGCGCTTGAGGATCCCTGGTTACCTTTTTTTTTTCGATAGAGCAGAGGATTATTTTACTTAATTACCCTCAAGTGTTATTATTAACTGTTGAAAATCCGCTGAAACCTCATCATTATGAAGGCGTAACTCCTGATGTTTCCACAATGGAAAGAAAGTTGTAGGGAATTTAATTCGCTTTTTACCGCACTTTTCCGGGTTTCAAAAAATCATTCAACGGTAATACACCTAAATGCAGACGGTAAAAACACGAGTCATCATCATCAGCCCTACTCAGTCACGTGCCTCGCTCTCTCCTAGGCAGCGCCTGTCACTGTTATTTAACAACGGCCACACGAGTGATATTTAGAATCCCGCACACACGTGTGTAACTACACATGACAGCAGCATCTCTGGAATAATACTCCACGCCACTGCCTCTAGCTTACTTGGATGCGTGATGGCCAATTGCAGAAGTGTCGTAGGTTACTCACGACCTTCACGTATGTGAGCGTGTAGTTTCTCTGACCGGCTCAATTCATTTATTGCGTCGTTGGAAGCGGCCGCGGGTCCATTATCGATCCTTGCGCCACGCTCCGAAAGTGATTCCCGCCCGCTACGTTGCATTTTCTTGTTGCACCCGACACCGTCTACCAATACTTTCAATAACCTTGTGGCCAATCTGCGACTGTATTATCATCACACGGAGCAGTGCTGCCACCGTCACGGTCCCTTGCGGCACGCCCCGATGTCAGATCTTCATCAATATTTGACCCCCCCCCCCCCCCCCGCGCGAAATCTATAAAAGTAAGACAAAGTGGAAGAATCGATAGCGGATTATGTTTCTGGTGGACTGTAAACATATAAAAATAGGTAGGAGGTAGATAGATAGATAGATACATAAAGAGAAAGAGAGAGAGAGAGAGAGAGAGAGAGAGAGTTAGATATATATATATATATAGAGAGAGAGAGAGAGTTAGAGAGATAGAGTTATATATATATATATATAGAGAGAGAGAGAGAGAGAGAGAGTTAGAGAGATAGATAGAGTTATATATATGTATATATATATATATATATAGAGAGAGAGAGAGAGAGAGAGAGAGTTAGATATATATATATATATATATATATATATATATAGAGAGAGAGAGAGAGAGTTAGATATATATATATGTATATATGGATATATATAGATATATATATAGAGAGAGAGAGAGGTAGAGAGAGTTAGATATATATATATGTATATATGGATATATATAGATATATATATAGAGAGAGAGAGAGGTAGAGAGAGTTAGATATATATATATATATATAGAGAGAGAGAGAGAGAGAGAGAGAGAGAGAGTTAGAGAGATAGAGTTATATATATATATATATAGAGAGAGAGAGAGAGAGAGAGAGAGTTAGAGAGATAGATTGAGTTATATATATAAATAGAGAGAGAGAGAGAGAGAGAGAGATAGAGTTAGAGAGATAGAGTTATATATATATATATATAGAGAGAGAGAGAGAGAGTTAGATATATATATATATATATATATATATATATATAGATATAGAGAGAGAGAGTTAGATATATATATATATATATATATATATATATATATAGAGAGAGAGAGAGAGAGAGAGAGAGAGAGACGAGGTAGGAGAATAGATACAAGATTATATTATCTCTGGGTTTATTAAAAAATATAAGAACACAAGAAAACGTCTTCTGAGGACGTAGGACAAGTCAAGTTGATATTTAATTACAAAAAAAATAATGGATATAACATATATACATAAAGACAATAGATATTTAGGACGTTACATAGAGAGTAACTATTTGAAAAAACACTAAATAGGATCACTGAGAACATATAAGTAATACTGTATACGTAAATAGGAGAGAATGCGTTATGAAATTACAAACGCATTTCAAAGAGAGAAAACGTTCCAGAACTAAGAACTTAGCTTAAAAATGAAGCGAAAACATAAAAATTATTATGGAATAATAAGGAAGAAGAAGAACACTGCACCGCACAGAGAATAATTGACGTCATCGGCATTATAAATATATAACAGCACAATGGGTGCAAGAGATTCTAAAACATGATACAGTATTATCCTTGGCATTTCACGTATCTACAGCAGAGACGATGGAACAGTCTGTACACGGCGTAATATTATTCCTGAATTACCTGACAAAAATTGCTAATATTATCTCTGGATGTTAAATAACACAAAATTTTTTTTTTTGGGTTACAGGCTACATGAGGGTAATCCACATGGTGGCAACTCCCCTTTTAACAGCATAGGAAGGGATTTGAAAGGGGGGATGCGGAAGGGTAGAGGAAGGTAGTCAAGGGTTAACTAGGGGCCCCGGGCTATATTTTAAGGATCCTACCCGGCAATTCGCCTAAAAGTAATGCAGGGAAAACCCTAGAAAAACCTGCATCAGGTAGGTCGGGCATTGGGGTACTTGTCCCACGCCCTTCCGTTAGCGGGAGAGGAGTTTGCTGTGGGGTCGCAGCATTCCCTTCTCCTTACCTCTCCAGTTTAGGAGGCAGCTGGCCGACTATTCCAATGGGAATAGCGAACAACTCTTACCGTATGCCCAAGGTCTGCGACCTAGGAACATACACCTCTCAAAACAGACCGAGGTGCGTCGGCAATATATATATATATATATATATAATTCGTTTAAAGGATTCGTCAGAGAGAGAGAGAGAGAGAGAGAGAGAGTACAAGAGGACGTGAATTCAGTGTCTGAGACAGAGAATACCATATATATATATATATATTGTAATAATCACAATTAATAACGTTAATTCTATAATTTTGAATTTGATGAATTTAAAGAATTCGCCTCTCGTTGAAGCTGTTAATGTAATAATTAAATGAAATGCGTTATTTAAATAAAAGAATTAATAAAATTTACAATCAATATTTATTAATTTTGTGGCAATCATTTTAAAACAATTACAAATTTAAAATATTAATTTCTCAGGGTCTTCACTGAGTTTGATAATGGACACATCAGCTATGTTTAAAAAAATCTTATTAACAACCAAATCACATTTACCTAAACAATACGTCGACTAAAAGAAAAGAAATTAACATGACAATTAAAATAGAACGAAATTAAAAGGTAAAGAGATTGACGCTGATAGAACAATTTTAAAAAGGAGAACGAAATCTGACTTCTATCCTTTAATTACGTTTACATAAATCATTATTTTGTATTTTGTTCCTCACATCTGTCCAGTTGGTTCCAGCATTTCCTTTTTGGTTTCGAAAATACACTATTGCGAGATTTTACACTGATTCTAGTCACAATTGATAGGATGTCAGGAACTCAGATGTTCCTCCTTTTTGTCAGCTATCTGTTGACTGCTTGCCTTAGGTGAATTCCGTGGTTTGTAGATTTGCCAGTCTTTTACCGCTTTGGACTTAACCTGCAACTTTACTATTCCTGGCTGACTACAGACGTAAAACTGCTTTCACTTAGCAAGTTTCGATGTGATGCTTCCGTGAATGTTTAACTTTGTCCCCAACTCACAACTTTGTTTAATAATAATACAATAAACGACGGCTAGTCTCTGCTCTAGTATCACTTGTTCTGTCCTCCGAAATGTCCAGCCACCAACCAACTCTGTTAAATCCTAGTCCCCAACTGAACTATCCTCGTCTCGAGTTTTAGCGCGTATACGCCATTTTCGACTTTCCGACAAAGCAACAGAGCTCGGCTTTTCTATTCTCGCTTTGTTCGATCACACCGCTATAACAGATTTCTCAAACAATTTAAATTTTATGTTCAAACAATTAATGTCCTATTTAATTGCCATTACAATATATATATATATATATATATATATATATATATATATATATATATATATATATTGTAATAATTAATAAACTAATATGAATGTGAATGTGCCGTTTCTAAATGAAAGAACTTAAGTGAAAACTATTAAACAAGATTTATTAACAATTTTAAAACAAGTATAAAATACACAAAATATTTGGGACCTCAGGATCTTGAACTGGGTTTGATAAATGGCAGAATTTATATAATCAAAATTACATTTACTTTTTATGGAAATCAATGCGTCTGAACATAGACGAAATTTGTTGCGGAAGAAATAATACTAAAGATTTAATTTAAACAATTTTAATTTTATCAAGAATTAAGGATCTCATTTTATCGATAATTAAATAATTAAGGAACGATCTGACTTTTATCTTTTAAACACGGTTTACAAATGATTTTAAAGTTTTTCTCTACTTACGGCCGCCCAGGTCTCTTTTTAGCTTATCGTGCACAATTTTGGGGACATCACTGATTCTAAGTTCTCACTGACTCTAAGTTCTCACAGACTCTAATTGGCGTTGTTTGTTAGTTGGTTTAACACAACTTGGTTGGTTCTCGATGCTTTACTGCAACCTGGATTTTGTAGATCTCGTGACTTTAGTTGACAATGGACTTCATTGGTTTGTCTATGGCCAGCATGATGAATCTACACACTAGTTGCTCTGTCTCCTTCCCGACTGAATATTGCTTTACTTTTTAATATTTGAAAGCATGTTTGTGACTGGGCCACATTCTTTCGTTCTGACTGCCCCACTGTAAAACTTTCAATGAGTTATTTTCGTCCGTTCTATTCGCTGTCTGCTGCCCGACTGAATATCTGTTCAAATTTTCATGACTTGTAATTTTGGTCTTTTCTCCTCGCTGCCTACTGCCCGACTGAACTTGTTCGTCTCCTAAATTTTGAGCGCGTAGAACCTTCTCGACTGATCAACAATGTTTTCTTTGCCTTGCCGGTTTGTTGCGGCGTCCGCTCTATATCCACTAATAATGAGTCAACTTTTCAATTAGAACAATGCCTTAATTACCAATTACTACAATATATATATATAATATAATATTGTAATGCCTATTAATTAAGGCATGAATTGTAATTCATAATCTAAATTGTTGGAGTAACATTATTGACGGCGGTACCGAACACTACAAGCGACAATGAAGGAGAGTATTGTTGTTTTGGCGGAAGAAGAATGCGCGCTCAAAATTTGCGAGACAGGAAGCCAGTGCGCGTTATGATTTGGTAGAGGACAGTTGGATTCTTCAGTCGGCTGGAAGGTTAGGCCGAGCACAGGTCGTTTGAAAATCGACGAGACATTATATTAAAAACTTCAGTCTGGAGTTGGCTGGGAGCCTTGGTCAAGTTGAAGTAGACGAGACGAAACATGTACGCAAGCAGAACTGCAGCAAGCTGTGAGCGAGGGAGAGACGAAGCAGGGGCTCCTGGTTCCTGAGTTTGAAATAGAAACATTTAAATTATAATCTGTGAGTTCAATAGAAGCTGTGGAAAAAAAAACCGTCACTGTGCTTCGAAAGTTAAAAGTATCCTGGGCAGCCGTAAGTAACAAGAGAAACAATAAATTTTGTGAACCGAATTAAAAGATAAAAGTCAGATATCGTTCCTTTATTATTGATAAAATAATTGTTTAAAGTAGAATCCATCTTTTAGTTTTAATGTCGTCGATAAGCAAAGTTCGTCCATGTTTAGACGAGTAAATATTTCCTTTTAAATCTAATTTTTGTGTTCTTTAATTATTTTTGTATGATTCACCCTTATCAAACCCAGTTGAGACCCTGAGAGACTCACGTCTTTTTATTTTAAATTGTAAAAAAATTGTTCAAGAATCAAAATAAATTAGTTTGTTGGTTAAAAATTTAATCTTTTTATTTGAAGCCACGTTTATTAATTATTACAAAATGGCTGCCACAACGGGGGGGCGAATTAAAGACCAATTATTTTATTAATTATTACAATATGTGTATGTGTGTATGTATTTATTTAATGCAGGTGCATGAAATTACAAATTAAATAAGGGAAGTTACAATAAGGGAAAAATAGAGGAAATTAACATAATATTTTTTATTCTGACGTTGATGGGTGTTTTTTTTTTAAAAAAATAAAAGAACTGTGAAGTGATCGGCGGCCATGGTAATTAAATATCCTAATTTGTCCAGGGACAACGCCTTCGGACAGTTTTTCGTTTTTGTATTTTTTTCTCAACGCCGAATTCCCCCTTTGAATGCGGGTTTGCATCCGTCCCCTTTAATGAGTGCGTGTGTGTGTCGCTGCTGCTTCGACAGATTCCTCCCGACGCGTCCATTTCCCACTTAATTGATTCCCAGCGGCCAATCAAGCATAAGAGCTTCTTCCGCTTTAGACGAGGCGACCCCGTTTTTTTTTTTGCTGTGCAGCCCGACCAAGACGTTGACGACGCGAACGCTGTGGATGGATGCGGCGGAGGCGTAGAGGGGGGAGGAGCGGCTGAGTGAGAGAGAGAGAAAGAGACAGAGAGAGAGAGGGACACAGGAGGGAAAAAAAGGAGAAAAAGAGGCAGGCTGCGTGCTTGTGATTGGCGGAGCGCCGAGGGGCGTGGCGCCGCGTGATTGGCAGCTGCCGGACACTGGGATCCAGGGCCAGGGCCAGGCGCTGTTAGTTATCATGTCTCTGGAAACAATCCCTCCTCCCCCTCCCCCCCCCCCTCCCAGCTATCGACGCGGACATGGAGACGGGCCTCGAGAGCCGAGCCGAATGCAAATTTATTATCGAACTTTCGGCGCTCGTTCATTCATTCATTCAGTCAGTCAGTCAAACAACATGGCGCCTTGGCGGCGGCGGCGGCGGCGGCGCGACGGACGTCGATATCGTCGCCCCGTGTTCTCTGACAAACACAAACTCTCTCTGTCTCTCTCTCCATATATTTATATATATATATATATATAATTTATTCACTCGCAGACACAAGAGTCGAGGCATTCCTGTAGCGTAACGTTGACACGCCACAGATGATGCATCCGTCAAGTACAAAGAGTTTACTACATCGCGGTGCTACGAACGTTGGTGATTGTATTCCCCTCCCCCCCCCCTCCCCTCAATCGTGCTGATTAATTATTTATTTACAGTTTAGCTACTACAAATATTAGCTAAAGTCCTGCCCGCCCTAGAACTAGAGTTCTTGAACCGATATTTACCATCGAACGATTACTCGATCGTTTATTTATAATTCAGTATCGATACTTGAAATCCTCTCATTTCTAGATATTTGAAATTCAGCGATAACAAACAACTGGCTCGTCTAGAGTCTCTGTCGGTCTCTTCTGCAAATTCTGTTTGTTTGTTTCACGTACTAGGGGCCTGGAGTTTGCAGATTCCTCGTCGTTCGTGTTTGTGCTTCTTCTTCTTCCTAGTGTGTGTGTGTGTGTGTGTCAGGGGTTCGTGTTTATTCTCTAGTGTGACGTGTAACTCTCCATACTAGTGCGTATTGAATTTTGTTTGACTAGTGTAAATATTATTTTATACTCTCAGTATAGTTAAATAATAATAATTATTATTATTATTATTATTATTAATACACAGTACTTTCACTTATGTTTGACCGGGGAGGTTTTTGTTCCCGATTTTTATTTATGTTTATGTTAACTTATAAATACGTATATTGTTATCTTATGTACTTTATTTCCTCAAAAGAGGACTCGAGGCATAAAAATACCTCCTCTTTAGGGAAAAAATACCTGAAGAAGAAAGGAAATGGGTATCGAAACGTCCTTAAAAATATAAATAAATAAATAAA
This sequence comes from Zhengitettix transpicula, assembly GCA_037074705.1. NCBI lineage: Eukaryota > Metazoa > Arthropoda > Insecta > Orthoptera > Tetrigidae > Zhengitettix > Zhengitettix transpicula. The sequence goes on along the minus strand of CM073591.1, from coordinate 10,913,539 downwards.
GTGTCTGTATGAGGTGGACAATTGTTTTATTAACTCAAAAAGGAACAGAATATTTATCTTCTGCGGTTTTTTTATGTTGTTTTTTACAAGAAAGAAAATTTGAGCGTCATTCTCGAGGGTATTTTAATTACAGTAAAAATCATAATTATCGAATTAATGTCAATTATTGATAAATGAGACCCAAATCTATTTGTTCAATGAGAAATTATATATATATATATATATATATTGTAATAATTAATTAAAAAGCCTTTAATTTGCCCCACGTTGTGGAAGCCATTTTGTAATGATTATTTAGTAAGTCGTTAAATAAATAAAAGAATTAATAAAATTTACAAACAAAAGATTTATTTTGTGGCAATCGTTTAAAAAATTACAAGGTTAAAATATTCAATTTCTCAGGGTCTTCACTGGATTTGATAATGGACACGAATCAAATATATTTATTATCTTACTAGCTGAAGGTGCCCGGCGTTGCCCGAGATGTCATTTATCTATAACCCCCGATATGACTCCAATTTCGGCTGCTTTTGCGCAATTTTTATGTAACGCTACTCGAACCCTAATCATTAAAATTAACTCTGAAAAATATTTCTTCTGCCGTGTTTGCATGTTCCAAAATTTGCACCCCGCTACCCCTGCATCTGAGGGGTAAATGCCCAATTTGAATGTCGTAACTAAACACAGTGACTTCCATAACCTTTGATTTGACTCCAATCTCGGTTGTATTCGCGTTATTTTACTGTAAAGCATCTCCACCCCCCAAACCCGAAGGGTGTCCTTTTCACAGGACGTAGGGGATGAAAATTGTATTCAGATAACATTGGTAGAAACACTATCAATATCTTTGACCCCTAAAAATATTTATCCGACTCAAATATCGGCTGTTTTAGTATGTTTAAATATTTCCAGCCCCGCTTCTGGGGGTGGAAGACGCGTCTCACCCCGACAGTGTTTGTTTCCTGGTCGCAAAGACACACGTGTACGAAATTTGGTGAAAATTGCTCGACTGGTGTAGATTTGTATTTTATTTAGAAAACGTTTGTATGGGAAATAGAAAAGGGCTGTTTTTTAGGGTTTTCCCGGAAATTATTCGATTTTTTATCGCCTTTTAAACCTTCCCTAGACCTTCACGAACATTTCAAGACTAAGATAAGATAAATCCGTTCAGCCGTTCTCGAGTTTTAGTGAGACTAACGAACAGCAATTCATTTATATATATATACATATATATATAGATTAATAAGCAAATCACGATTAAAAGAAAAAAGAAATTTACTCGTCAATTAAACTAGAACTAAATTTAAAATGAGAACGAAATTAAGAAGTAAAAAAGATTGACTCTGATTAACAATTTTAATGAAAAAGAAGAGAACGAAATGTGACGGCCATCTTTCAATTACGTTTACATAATTAATTGTTACTCACGTCTTGTCCAGCATTCCAGGATACCTTTAATTTTCGAGAACACTATTGCGGGGTTTTACACTGCTTCTTCTAAAACTCACAGATTCTACACCGAAATCTTATATGATGTCGGGAACTCGGATGATCCTCCTTTCGTCATCTATCGGTTGAACCGCTCTCCCTAGGTGTGACTGACTTCTGCTTGCCTTAGTTGAACTCCGTGGCTTGCAGATTTACCAGTCTTTACTGCATTGACCTCAAACTGAGATTTTTACTGTTTCTGGCCGGCTGTGGACACCAAAAAACTGCTTTTACTTAGCAGGTTTTGACGTTATGCTCTCGTGAATGTTTTACTTTGTCCTGCTAATTGCCAACCCTGTTGAATTCTCCTTCCAAAAGCTGTTGTACCTCGACGAGGTCTTTCCGTGGAATCTACTCTTCAATGCTTTTTCCCGCGGGCTCACTCTCTCAATATGAGAACTGTAACTCATCATATCTTCCTGCATACTGTACTTTCGTCTCGCAATTTTCAGCGCGCATACGCCATTTTGACGGACCTTCCGACAAAGGGGCAGAGCCGACTTTTGTATTGTTGTTCCAAAACCTGCTGCCGCTACAAAGGATTTCTCAAACAATTTATATTTTTATGTTGAAACAATTAATGTCCTAATTAATTGGAATTACAATATATATATATATATATATTTAGGGTAACAGGCTACATGAGGGTGATCTACATTTGGCAACTCCCCTTTAATAGCATAGGAAGGGATTTGAAAGGGGGGGATGCGGAAGGGTGGAGGAAGGTAGCCAAGGGTTAACTAGGGGCCCCCAGGCTATGGTTTAAGGATCCTACCCGGCATTCGCCTAAAGAAATGCAGGGAAAACCCTAGAAAACCTGCATCGGGTAGGTCGGGCATTGGATACTTGTCCCACGCCCTTTCGATAGCGGGAGAGGAGTTTCCTGTGTCTGAAAGCAGAGGAGTTTGAATTCATCGAGAAGGTGACGTCGTCAAGAGTGTGAGTGCAGCCTGGGGACTGTTAAGCCTGTATGAAGTGAGTGTGTGGACAAGAGAGCGTGTAAGTTTAATTTTCTGAATTAATAATTGTAAATACCTAATAAAGGGTAAAAAGTGTCAGATTTCGTTTCAATCATTTCGTTTTTCATTTATTGTAACTGTATTTGTTTAATTGTAACGTATTTTGTTCCGTTCCTTATCAACCCAGTAAAGACCCTGAGGGTACCGAGTCCAATTATTTAAAATGTATTCTAGGTAAATAAAATTGTTTTAATTCTATGAAATTTCATCAGATTTGTGTAATTGTAAATTTGTGTTGTAAATAAATTATAATTGTTGGTTTAAATTGATGATTTATTTTATTTTTGTCGCTATTACATAAAACGGCTACCACAACGTGGGGCAAATTTAATTAACCAGAAATTCATTTTAGTTATTACAATATATATATATATATTTCATATTTTATTAGCTATTTAAAATACCACGACACTATGATCTTTCCTCGATTTATTGTTCTAGATTCTTGAAATTTGGATATTGCATTCTCTCTTTTATACCGTTTTATGTTGAGCATTCAGAGATATATTTTTGTTTTCCAAACTTTCAACCAAAGGAGGAGGGGTGGAGGGGGGGGCGAGCAGGGGAGACTGTAGCAGTAGTTAGCGAAGTGACTCATGTCTCTGAAGGGGATTCGGAGCGCATCGACAGACAAAAGTTTCCAAACTCAGAGAGAGAAAGAGAGAGAGGAAGGGAAAAAAAGAGTATTCCGACGTCAGCGGGAAGAGCAGCCGATAGCGTGGGAGTGCGCCCAGACATTATTGACACGGACGGACCTACTCGGTTCAGAAACAACCCAGCAAATAAACACACACACACACACAAACAAACACGTGGAGGACAGCAGTGGAGAAGCTCGACGGGAACGAGAATTTAACAAATCTTATTACTCCTTTTATGCATTCCGTCTTCACTAGTGGCGGTGTTCGTGGGCAAAGACCTGACGTAAGCTGCGATGTCATCCAGGAGTTGGTCCGCCCGCACCCCTCAGACAAACCGAAATCTGCTCATGAGAGCCGCTGAGACGTCAATGTGATCTCTATAAGGCCACCCACCCCCCTCCTCAAAAACAGGTTCAATCATAGAGTCTCGACAGAGCCAGCAACATAACCCACGAATCCACTAATGTTCTGCTAACGTGGTGTCCGGTAACGCGGCCGCTCACATCATCACCAGCCCGTGTTAAAAGGATGGTTTCTCAAAGGTGTGTGGGTAAACGATTTATCAAATAAAGTTAGTGAGTCTATATCAATGACCGACCTACCTGATGCGGGTTTTTCTAGGGTTTTCCCTGCATTTCTTTAGGCGAATGCCAGGTAGGAAGCTTAAAATATAGCCCGGGGGCCCTAGTTAACCCTTGGCTACCTTCCTCTACCCTTCCGCATCCCCCCTTTCAAATCCCTTCCTATGCTATTAAAAGGGAGTTGCCACTATGTGGGTTACCCTCATGTAGCCTGTTACCAAAAAAAATATATATGACAACTATAAAGGAAGCCTGCGAGAGGTTCTCTCGCAGGTGAACCTTCCCAGAGAACTCTGGTGGAGGCTACCTTTGGGGATACCTCCACATCTCTCTGGTTGTTTGATCTAAGGTTCCCACAAGCCGAGGCACCTCGGCCTGTTTTGTGCGGTGTATTTGTTTCTGGGTCACAGACCTTGGGCATACGGTAAAAGTTGTTCGCTGTTCCTCTTGGAACAGTCGTCCAGTTGCCTCCTAAACTGGTCGAGGGACGGAGAAGGGCATTCTGCGAGCCCCACAGCAAACTCGTCATCCAGGGAAGGGCGTGGGACAAGTACCCAATGCCCGACCTACCAGATGCAGGTTTTACTAGGGTTTTCCCTGCATCACTTTAAGGTGAATTGCCGCGGGTTGGATCCTTAAACCATAGCCCGGTGACCCTAGTTAACCCTTAGCTACCTTCCTCTACCCTTCCGCATCCCCCCTTTCACATCTCTTCCTATGCTATTAAAGGGGAGTTGCCACCATGTGGATTACCTTCATGTAGCCTGTTATCCTAAAGAAAGGTAGTTTTCAGCATTGTTATTTTCCACAGACGTTAATTTTTTTGTTGAAAATATGGACGTAGGTGGAGAAGGGTTGTTGAAGAGGCCCGAGGTTTCTCAGCCAAGGAGAATAAACAACTTACTGGATTTCCTTAAATAGCTTTATGAAGTTTAATATAAAAGGACAAGACAGACTCCAGCCAGGAGCCTCCCTCACTCCAAGATGGCAGCAGCCAAGACTGAAAGCGCCTCCGCAGTGGGACTGGTAAACCGGGACTCGAAGTCGCGAGCACCGACGTGCGGGGTTGAAGCCTGGCGAGTGCACACGATGGAGACGCATTGTGCGCCGACAGCCGGATGAGTAATGGCCGCCGTCCACGCGGTCCCCGCTTCGAGCCCAAACCCACGCGCGCCGCCATCGGGAGATAAATCTCGCCGTCTCATAACTCACGCGTGTCTTCTGTTGTCGCCTTTGAATTATGAATGCTCAGGAATTTTCGTCGCGCTGGAAGAGGATTTGGAGGGTCCTGCGGCCTTTCGTCGCCAAGGGACCGTCGCAGGTGAGCAGCGCCTTATTCCACGAGTCCTCGTATGAGGAAGTAGGACACGTCATTACATAAAATTACAATATAACTATTGGATGCTACAATTATAAATAATTAGAAGTTAACATACAAATACTAAAATTCCGGAAACCAAATTTCCCAGTCAAACATCAGTAAAATAAAACAATACAGTGAGTGGAAAGGGCTAAATGTCGAACTTCCGGGGTCCGCAGGTAGCGCGCGTGGTTTTTGTGGCCCGTGTTCCTCGTCGCTTCTCACAACAGTTTTCCCATTCGGGGCTCTCAGTCGTGGTTTTTAAGACCCTCGAGGATTTCGCCATCCACGGTTCCTTTCCTTTCCCTTCCTCGTGGGCTGTCCACGATGCATCCAGCCGACGGTCACCGTCAGTAACCCTTGCGATTAACCTTCAACGTTTTTATTTCAATTACTTCAAGACTTGTAGCTGCTTTTAACGTTGTTTTCTTTCCCGCGAGGTGACGCAAGTCGTCGATGACGTCACGAGGCGCGCAAAGTTGAAAAACAGAGTGACCTCAAGAGGAGGAACTGGGGACTGAATCAGCTCAGGAACGCTGGAAGCTGCTGCGTGGCCTCCTTAAAATGCGGACCTAAATTATTATATAAATTTTTCTTATTTAAACCGGAGTGAATTACCTCCGCCATTTTAACTAAATCCTCTTCCAAGACAATATTTTGATTTATTTTAATTCCATTAGTCCTGGTGTGAGGAAACAGGACGCGGCATTACATAAAATAACAATATAGTTACTGGATGCTGGAATAATATAAAAATACTAAAAATTCGTGGACACAACTTTCCCTGTCCAACATAAGTGAAGGAACTACACAGGAGTGATAAGAACAAAAATAATAATCCTTTAACTACACTAAGGGAATATTTACAGTACTCAAATAAATAAGTCAATACGCACCAGTGGAAAATTAACTGTAATAAAATATAGAATTACACGTCACACGAGACTAAACAACAAAAAACCTGACACACACACTAGGAGGAGAAACAAACGACGGACAAGTGACGTCACGGAACAGACGGAAGAGGAATCTACCGTGCCGTAGAAACCCCAGGTCCTCGTACATGCAACAAACAAAGAGCAGAAAAGACCAACAGAGACTAAGAAATAAGTAGTTGTTATAAACAACACATTGAACACCTTCGCAGTATAACAAAAAATTAATTAATTATTAGAGGAACGATCATGAAACTCCTACACTTAGTAAAACAACTCGCGGCGCCATTCATTCGCATATTTTTTTATACACACACACACACACGATGAATCCCAAAAGAAAAAGATTTTCAGGAACGTCACGTGTCTGTTTCTTTGATTTTATTTAAATTAATTAATAATTTATTCCTTCGTGATCTTTATCAGAAAAAATTATACACGGGTCAACCACTCAGGGGCTTCAGAAATAAAGCCAAAAAAAAATCCCCCATTTGTTCGGCTGGTTATTTTCAGAAATATTTCGCTTCTTCATAGCACCGTTTTTTCTTCTTCTATTAATTACTGCTCTACCGTTATTTAGATAAAAGACAAATGTTTTGCTTGTCCCTCGTACATAATTTCAATATTTTTCACTTCTTCTTCTTCTTCGTGCATGTATTTTCCTTCCCTGATTTGTTTCTTTTCGCCAAAGTGTCTGCATCGTGTGTTTAAAGCGTCCGCTCATCTTTTTTGCCGCCGTAGTGGCTCAGTTAGTTTTCTAATTTGAGGTCAAGTCTGTAGCAGATGTAACACTTTATTACTAATTTTTCAATAAGAATCCCCAAAAATAAGGGTTTTATTTTTCAATGTCCGAGCAACGAGACGTCTCCTTATTCTCATGTCAGTGATAGGTCGAGCGCGACTCCAGAGAGACTCTTCCTGCACAAAGCTGACCTACTCTACTGGGGGGTAGCAGCCTGAGTGCCGTAGTCCTTGGCTGTGCGCTCCACAACAATTCCTAGCGTTTCCCGCGCGCATTGCCACAGCAACGCCGCCGACACTACGTCAGACACCAGTAATGGAAAAGAAAAAGCCCCATTGTCACGTTACAATATATTTATTAATTTCTGTGTTTCTCGTACTCGTGAGTGTTTCTATTATTTGCTAATATTGATATTTTGCTTGTTTGTATCACCAGAACCTTTCTGGAGAGACCTTTGGGGATGTCTTATCCTCTCTGTTTTTTTTTTAAATAGGCAGAGGCACCTGTTCTGAGAGGTGTATGTTCCGGGGTCACAGACCTTGGTCATACGGTAAGAGTTGTTTCTGTTCCCATTACAACACTCGGCCAGCTGCCTCTTAATCAGGGCGAGGCACGGAGAAGGGAATGCTGCATCCCCAGAGCAAACTCCTCTCCCGCGCAATCCAGGGAAGGACGTGGGACAAGTACCCAATGCCCGACCTACCTCATGCAGGTTTTTCTAGGGTTATTCCTGCATTACTTTTAGACAAATTGCCTGGTAGGATCCTTAAACTATAGCCCGGGGGCTCCTAGTTAAACCTTGGCTACCTTCCTCTACCCTTCCGCATCGCCCCTTTCAAATCCCTTCCCATGCATTTAAAGGGGAGTTGCCACCATGTGGATTACCCTTCTCCTCCTGTTCTCTCGCAGGTGAACCTTCCCAGAGAGCTCTGGAGGAGGCTACCTTTGGGGATGCCCCCTCCTCTCTCTGTTTTTTTTAACTAAGGTTCCCACCAGCCGAGGCACCTGTTTTTGAGAGGTGTTTGTGTTCCGGGGTCACAGACCTTGGGCATGCGGTAAGAGTTGTCCGCTTTTCCCATTGGCACAGTCGGTCAGCTGCCTCCTAAACTGGTCGAGGCATGGAGATGGGAATGCTGCGACTCCACAGCTAACCCCCCTCCCGCCATCCAGGAAAGGACGTGGGAAAAGTATCGAAAGCCCCGAACTAGCTGATGCAGGTTTTCTAGGGTTTGTTTTGCATCGCTTTCAGACGTAATTGGCGGGTATGATTCTTAAACTATAGCCCGGGGGCTACCTTCGTCAACCCTTCCGCATCCCCTCTTTCAAATCCCTTCCCATGCTATTAAAGGGGAGTTGCCACCACGTGGATTAGCCTCATGTGGCCTGTTACTCTTAAAGAAATAGTAAACCACCTGGCAGTTGTCCTGTGATTTCAGAAAGACCTCTTTCCGCAAAGCGAGTCTCCTGACACTGTGCGTGGAACAATGGAGGAGCTTTGCCCCCATGCCCGACGAGAGGAACATCAGGTAATACGTTAATGACGGCGTTATTTATGCGTCGACCAGTCGCACTTGGCTCCCGGAGGAAGAACGCCGCTCGCTCTCGCAGCCATTAAATTAAGCAAGGAGGAACGCCGTAAACCAGAGACGAGAATCTAAGCTAATACGTTTATTATGCTCCGAGGAATTTACGTCTCGTGTGTGTGTGTGTGTGTGTGCGTGTGTGTGTGTGCGCGCGGATAAATTACGACTCACGGCGGAGGAATTTCCAGTAGCACAACACTTAATGTTCTTCGCGACTGTAAACGCTAATACGCTGATGGTTGAGGAGGCTTCTGGAACGTTTAACAGCCGCTAAATCAGGACAATTTGCAACGTGATTGAGGACCACGACACGTCGGCGCTTACCACGAATACTCGCTGGGCCCATTAAAGACGGTGTCCAATTATTGGTGGTTTTTCCCCCACCACGGAGATCGGTTTAAATCAATCACGTTTAAGAATAACAGAAGTTATTCTCAGCGAGGGAGAATCTGTAGTCAGGCACAGACCTGCGGAGAAGATAAAAGGAATGTAGCTGACTACAGATTCTCCCTCGCTGAGTCTTCCTTTGCAACACCAACAACTTCTCATATTAAATTTAAGTATCAGAGATGGAAAAATCTGGACCGAACCAGGACGCGAAATTTACTAATATGTTGGTACCCTAAAACATAAAGCAATGAAAATTTGAATTTTTAAATACTTGGGGGTCCGATAATTACAAACATGTGGATACAGAGATACACAAACTAAAATTGCAATGGCAAAGAAGAACGCTACAAATATTTTACACTGACGGAATAATTTGGAATAAAAACTTAAAAAAAGGAAACAAAAATAAAAATTTATAAGAGCATAAATAATACAGAACATTCTATGTCATGGAAGTGAAACTTGGCCCTTGACAAAAAGTACAAAATTAGAACAGTAGAATTCGATTATCTGAGGGAGAAGTCTTAAAAAAAAAACAAGACAGGATAAAATTAGAAATGAGCTCCTTTTGAGATAAAAAATGAACGTAACCCCGCCTGTCGTTAAAACGATTGAAAATCAAACCACTTAAATAGTGTATGGTCACGTACAAAGAATGGAAGATGGCCAAAAGAAATATACCAATGGTCAGACCTCCTGGGAAAAATAATAAACGGGGCAGACCCAGATTAAAGTGGGGGAACCCATGTGAAAACCATAATGGAGGATAGGAATTAGAAAGAGGGAGATTGGAACGACAGAAAGAAATGGAAATTGAAGCAGGTAAATCTATAAAAGGGGGAAAAGCCGAAGAAGAAGAATGGAAAATGGTAAATGGCCAAAAGAAATATACGAATGGTCACAACCTCGTAGAAAAAATAATAAACGGGGCAGACCCACAGTAAAGTGGGTGAACCCATGTGAAAACCATAATGGAGGATAGGAATTAGGAAGAGGTAGATTGGAACGACAGAAAGAAATGGAAATTGAAGGAGGTAAATCTATAAAAGGGGGAAAAGCCGAAGAAGAAGAATGGAAAATGGTAAATGGCCAAAAGAAATATACGAATGGTCACAACCTCGTAGAAAAAATAATAAACGGGGCAGACCCAGAGTAAAGTGGGGGAACCCATGTGAAAACCATAATAGAGGATAGGAATTAGGAAGAGGTAGATTGGAACGACAGAAAGAAATGGAAATTGAAGGAGGTAAATCTATAAAAGGGGGAAAAGCCGAAGAAGAAGAATGGAAAATGGTAAATGGCCAAAAGAAATATACGAATGGTCACAACCTCGTAGAAAAAATAATAAACGGGGCAGACCCAGAGTAAAGTGGGGGAACCCATGTGAAAACCATAATAGAGGATAGGAATTAGGAAGAGGTAGATTGGAACGACAGAAAGAAATGGAAATTGAAGGAGGTAAATCTATAAAAGGGGGAAAAGCCGAAGAAGAAGAATGGAAAATGGTAAATGGCCAAAAGAAATGTACGAATGGTCACAACCTCGTAGAAAAAATAATAAACGGGGCAGACCCAGAGTAAAGTGGGGGAACCCATGTGAAAACCATAATAGAGGATAGGAATTAGGAAGAGGTAGATTGGAACGACAGAAAGAAATGGAAATTGAAGGAGGTAAATCTATAAAAGGGGGAAAAGCCGAAGAAGAAGAATGGAAAATAGCCAAAAGAAATATACGAATGGTCACAACCTCGTAGAAAAAATAATAAACGGGGCAGACCCAGAGTAAAGTGGGGGAACCCATGTGAAAACCATAATAGAGGATAGGAATTAGGAAGAGGTAGATTGGAACGACAGAAAGAAATGGAAATTGAAGGAGGTAAATCTATAAAAGGGGGAAAAGCCGAAGAAGAAGAATGGAAAATAGCCAAAAGAAATATACGAATGGTCACAACCTCGTAGAAAAAATAATAAACGGGGCAGACCCAGAGTAAAGTGGGGAAACCCCATGTGAAAACCATATTTGAGGATAGGAATTAGGAAGAGGGAGATTGGAATGACAGAAGGAAATGGAAATTAGCCGAGTTCACTGGAGAAGACTTCTGCACACACACCACGGCGATCAAGAGCCTCCTGGAGTTCGTCTCCGACGCAAAAACTGACATCCGCTATTTGAAACGTTGTTCACAATTGGAAAGTTTCTAACCTGCTGTAACGTAATTATGTAAAATACGTTTAGAGGGTCGCCAATAACCAAACAGGTTGAGGCGACCATAAATCAATTCTTAAAAAAATAAACTTCACCATCCAGGGATAATAGTCTTTAGGTAAAGAAGGTAAAGAACAATAATAATAACTAGAAGAGTTTTTGGAATTTCAACGTAAAAAATATTCGACTGAAAGGCGCCGCGAGTTGTTTCACTCAGTGCGGGAGTTTCTTGATCGTTCCCCTCATAATTAATTATTTTGTTGTTGTTTCTACTGCAAAGGTGTTGAAGGTGTTGTTTATAACAACTACTTATTTCATCGTCACTGTTGGTCTTTTCTGCTCTTTTGTTTGTTTGTCGCATGCACGAGGGCCTGGGGTTTCTAATGCAGGGCAGATTCCTCTTCCGTCTGTTCCGTGACGTCACTTGTCCCTCGTTTGTGTCTTCTCCTAGTGTGTGCGTGTGTCAGGTTTTTGTTGTTTATCCTCGTGTGACGTGTAATTCTATATTTTATTACAGTTAATTTTCCACTGGTGCGTATTGACATATTTATTTGAGTACTGTAAATATTCCCTTAGTATAGTTAAAGGATTATTATTTTCGTTATTATCACTGCTATGTAGTTCCTTTACTTATGTTGGACAGGGAACGTGAATCTGTTATAAACAAAATGGCGAGTCTCCCGACTATCGCTCAGGTCTAAGATCTTTGCTCCTCTACCAGAGAAGTCTTCACCATCCAGGGATAATAGTCTCGCTGCAGAAGGTAAAGAACAATAATAATAACTACAAGAGTTTTGGAATTTCAACGTAATAATTATTCTACTGAAATGCCGCCATGCTGGTGTTTCACTCAGTGCGGGAGTTTCTTGATCGTTCCTCTGATAATTAATAATTTTTTGTTTTCCTGTAAAAGAGTTGCTAATAACAACTACTTATTTCACAACTTGCTGAGACTCTGCTGGTCCTCTTCTGTTTGTTTGTTTCATGGAGTTTGCAGATTCCTCGTCGCTCCGTTTCGTGACGTCCGTCGTTTGTGTTTCCTCCTAGTGTGTGTGTGTGTGTGTGTGTGTCAGGTTTTCGTGTTTGTTCTTGTGTGACACTTAATGAAAGTTAATTCTCTATTCATTAATTTTTTACTAGTCCGTATTGAATTATTTTATTTGGTACTATAAATATTGTATTATTCCCTTAGTGTAGTTTGTAGCACGATAGTTTTATTATTGATTATATATATATGTTTCATTTTAATATAATTAGTTATAGCAAGGGTTGAGAGCTTGGTGAGTTGGAATTTGAGCAGGCGCCGCCGAGGCGGGGAGATAATCCCTTCAGTCTGGAATTGGACACGTATGATGTTGACCCCTCGGAAGTTACCTGGAGACTGTCGCACCGTGGGAAACGTCTCTCTGAAAATCCCAGAAATTTGAGTGAACACGTGACTGCCTGAACCAATGACATTTCTTGGATCAGGAAAGATCGATCCGAAGATGATCGAGACGATCGATTTTTGACATCCAGCGAGGGGCCTGAAAAAGAAAAGTATTGACACAGAGAAGGACAAACCGTCGACAGCGACGGACGTGCAGCACCCAAACTTGCATCATCCAGAGGACCTGGAGCGATCGAGGGTGCCACATGACCACGGTCAGACATCAACGAAGGTAACTGCCAAGTAACTCAATCCTTGACGCGCCTGGGGGGAAGAATGACCGTAGACCATGGTTTAACTGAGATTAAGGGATCAGATTGTTTTGTCAGGCTGACTCAACACTGTATTTTTTGTCCATGTTCAGATAATTAATTAATAAATTCTGTAAAATATCCTCTTAATTTTTCATTTAAAAACCTCCCATTACAAGTTAAAGGATTATTATTATTATCACTCCTATGTAGTTCCTTTACTTATGTTGGACAGGGGAAAGTTGTGTCCACGAATTTTTAGTATTTTTATATTATTCCAGCATCCAGTAATTATATTGTAATTTTAATGTAATGCCGCGTCCTCTTTCCTCACACCAGGACTAATGGAATTAAAATAAATCAAATTATAGTCTTGGAAGAGGATTTAGTTAAAATGGCGGAGGTAATTCACTCCGGTTTAAATAAGAAAAAACTATATAATAATTTAGGTCCGCATTTTAAGCAGGCCACGCAGCAGCTTCCAGCGTTCCTGAGCTGATTCCTTGCCCAGTTCCTCCTCTTGAGGTCACTCTGTTTCACACTTTGCCCACACCTCGTGACGTCATCGACGACTTGCGTCACCTCGCGAAAAAAAACAACTTTAAAAGCAGCTACAAGTCTTGAAGAAATTGAAATAAAAACTTTGAAGGATAATCGCAAGGGTTACTGACATTGACCGTCGGCAGGTTGCATCGTGGACAGCCCACGAGGAAGGGAAAGGAAAGGAACCGTGGATGGCGAAATCCTCTAGGGTCTTAAAAACCACGACTGAGAGCCCCGAATGGGAAAACTGTTGTGAGAAGCGACGAGGAACACGGCCACAAAAACCACGCGCGCTACCTGCGGACCCCGGAAGTTCGACATTTAGCCCTTTCCACTCACTGTTTTATTATTTGGTCATAAATAATTCATAGCACAGGAGAGATGGAGGAGGAGGAGGAGGAGGAGGGATCCGACACAATTCTCGGTTTTGACTTATGCCCCCTTCTCCCCCCCCCCCCCCGCCCTGAACCAACCCCCGCCCTCCTAGTAACATGTGTGTCCGTGTCTGGGAGCCGCGGAAAAATATATAGAAATATATGGAACGACAGGGGGAGAGAAAAAAAAACACCCTTTCAGGTCGAGAATTTTTTTTTAAAAAAAAACTTTCTTCAAAAAAAAAAAGCCGAAGTAATTCACTTCTTAATAAGCTTGAGAGGGGTGAGTTTTACTCGTAAAAATTTGTGTTCTCAATTTATGGAAGAGCTTCTAATAAAACTTCAGCTGCTTACCGACTCCTTCCGTCGTTTTCTTTTTTTTGTATGTTTCTGAATGCGAGAAATTGTGACGCTGATTCTTCTGAACACCCCGTGACGTCACAGAACTACGTCACGTCGAAACAGGAGAACGTGTGCGAAATCGCCGCCCTCGAAATGTTCAGAACCGCGCTAAAAAAATTGATTTTAAACGCCGCAAACTGGTAATTTATGCTTTAAAATACATAAAATATGTAAAATAGCGTCTATATTGTAAAATATATATAAAATAAGCGGGGGATAATCAACGTTTACCCTCTTTGGCCTTGTATAAGGAGAAGTAATCGAGTGGACCCAAAATAAGATCCCCTGCGCACGTTGCTTTGCGCATCTCGTGACGTCACAGGCCTACGTCAGCGTCATTACAGCAGAAACGTGTTCGACATCCCCCGCGAAATGTATCTTAAAATCCGCATTCTGTGTAGTTGATGCCTTCAAATACATATAAATATGTCTTTAAGACCGTCCGTGTTTAAAAGTAACATATAAAAATGGCGGGAGATATTCCACGTATTTGTCGTGTTGTTTGTTTACGGATAACCGTAATTGTCGAATAAAACAAAAATAGTCTCCATGCATGAATAAAATTGAGCTTCGACTCAAGCTTTTTCCTTATTATTTCACCCCTTTTGGTCATGTATAAGGGGAAGTAATCCAGAGGACCGAAAATAAGATCCCTTGCGCACATTCCTTTGCGCATCTCGTGACGTCACTGGACTACGTCACGTGTTCGATATCTTCCGCGAAATGTATCTTAAAAGTCGCATTCTGGCAGTCGATAGCTTAAAATATATAAGTATATGTTTAAGACCATCCATGCTGCATCCCCACAGCAAACTCCTCTCCCTCTATAGGAAGGGCGTGGGACAAGTACCCAATGCCCGACCTACCAGATACAGCTTTTTATAGGGTTTTCCCTGCATTTCTTTAGGCGAATGCCGGGTAGGATCCTTAAACCATATCCCGGGGGCCCTAGTTAACTCTTGGCTACCTTCCTCTACCCTTCCGCATCCCCCCTTTCAAATCCCTTCCTATGCTATTAAAGGGGAGTTGCCCAACGTGGATTACCGTCATGTAGCCTGTTACCCTAAAAAAAAAATTGTAGGAGAGACAGGAAGGGGCTACCTTTGGGGATGCCTTTTCCTCTCTCCGTTTATGAACTAAGGTTCCCACAAGCCGAGGCACCTCAGCCTGTTTTGAGAGGTGTATGTTCCGTGGTCGCAGACCTTGGGGCATACGCCAAGAGTTGTTCGCTGTTCCCATTGGAACAGTCAGCCAGCTGCCTTCTAAGCTGGTCGAGGTACGGAGAAGGGAATGCTGCGACCCCACAGCAAACTCTTCTCCCGCTATCCATGGAAGGGCGTGGGACAGGAACCAAAGAGCCCGACCTACCTGATGCAGGTTTTTCTAGGCGAATTTCCGGGTAGGATCCTTAAACCATAGCCTGGATGGCGGGAGAGGGGTTAACTGTGGGGACGCAGCATTCCCTTATCCTTGTACTTCGACCAGTTTACGTATGCGCAAGGTCTGTGACACCCCTAAAGATACACCTCACAGAACAGGCCTCGGCTTGTGGGGGCCTTAGGAGAAGGCATCCCCTAAGGTAGCCCCTTCCGTCTCCCGTACAAGGTTCTGCCTGCGAGAGAACATCCCTTGAAGACCTCGCATGTAGAGGAAGGATTTTTTTAGGGCAACAGGCTGCATGAGGGTAATCCACGTGGTGGCAACACCCCTTTAATAGCATAGGAAGGGATGTGAAAGGCGGGATGCGGAAGGGTAGAGGAAGGTAGCCAAGGGTTAACTAGAGGTTCCCGGGATATGGTTTAAGGATCCTACCCGGCAATTGGGTAAACCCTAGAAAAACCTGCATCAGGTAGGTCAGGCATTGGGTACTTGTCCCACGCCCTTCCCTATATGGCGGGAGAGGGGGTTTGCTGTGAGGACGCAGCTTTCCCCCCTCGACGTGCCTTGACCAGCTTAGGAGGCAGCTGGCCGACTGTTCCAATGGGAACAGAGAACAACTCTTACCGTATGCCCCAAGGTCTGGGACCCGCGGAACATCTGTGATAAATACTAAGAATTAAATAATAAAATTTGTAAATAAAAGGATGCAGCGAAGTTAATGAGTCCGTCTTATTTTGTGGAGGAAATTCCGCCACGTTGTGATGTTTCCATCCACACAGGAATATCTGTGGATGTCTCTTGTATTTAACCGCCTAATGACAACTAACGATCCCCCTATACGAGTCATCTTTCTGCTTCGTCACTTTCATCATTTATACTTCACCACGGGTCAGTTTTTCTATACGTCGATTCGACTTTTTTTTAACCCCTCCTTCTTCTTCTCATTCTTCATTCTTATTCAGATTTTCTTGACGGCTCCTTACGAACGAAGCCCCCCCCCCCTTTCTTTTATACGTCTATTTAGTTTGAACATATTTCTTATAAATAAGCGATAATAATGGCGATGACTGATGGACAACGACCTACAGAAGAGAACAATACTCGGAATTAATACACAACGACGCCATCGAGAAGATTGATTCTGGTAAAAAAAAGAAATATATGGTTGCTGGTTCATTAATAAGAATGATGAAGACTCACGAGACGGTCAGTTGTCTCGCGTGTCAGAGATAATACGCGCAGGAAGATGGAAAATAGCGTCGTTGGCTTCACGTTGATTCGCTGATTCCTGACCACGGGGGGCGTCAACCTGCAGGAAAAACTTCAATTAAACTGACAATAATGACAAATTAATGTATTGCCTTAAATAAAGATGGCCACTGAAAGTGGACTTGACAGTAGGAATGTTAAATACATAAGTGAATCATTTAAGTAAACAAGCATTTATTAAATTAACTAGCTGAAGGTGCCCGGCGTTGCCCGACATGTCATTTATCTATAACCCCCGATATGACTCCGATTTCGGTTGCTTTTGCGCTATTTTTATGTAAAGCTCCTCGAACCCTATCCCTAAATGTGCTCACCTCCCATGCCGAAGGGGGATGAAGTCATTGACTAAATATATCGGCCTTTTTTACATGTTAGAAGATGACCACCCCCACAAATATGCGATAATGAAAAGAATGTATTCCACGTAAAAATCGGCCGATTACATTGTCTGAAAATTTATTCCCCCGCCCAACACCTCCCAAACCCGTCGCGTTACCCCCCCAGGGTTGTCACAATTAGATTCAGCGACATTCATAGTCTCGGAATTGATTCGAATCTCGGTTGTTTCTGCGGGATTTTATTTAACGTACCTCCACCCCACCCCTAAGCTTGCTCCCCTCACAGGGGTTAAATTATACACAAACAACATCGGTATAAATACGATCAAAGTAATTAACCCCAGGAAATAATTATCGCAAATATCGACCGTTTAACATGTTTGAAAATTTCCACCCCCGACCACTCCCGCTTCGGGGACTTAAACGGTCAAGTTTAATGTCATAATTAAACTCAGTGACAATCCTGATAGTTTCTGCTTTCTTTTTATGTAATGCTGCTTCACGCCAACCCTTAAGGGTGCACCCTTATGAGTCCGAAAGGGGTTGAAATTATACACAGAGAACATGTAGGGAAATTTTATTAATCTAATTCATCCTGAAATATATTTAATCGACGCAAAATCAGCCGGTCAACTCATCCCAACCCAGCCGATACCCGCGCGTTGTCCAGATTGTCATAAATAAATTCAGGGATATCCATTACCTTCGATTTGACTCGAATCTCGGTTGTTTTCCCGTTATTTTCAAGGAAATCCTCTCCAGCCCCACCCCTATCATGCCTACAAACAACATCGGTAGAAATACTATAAACGTCAATGGTCCCGGCATTTCCATCCCATCCACTCCCGCCCCTTGGGGCTAAATGGCCAATTTGATGCTATAATTGAACTGGACGACATCCATAACCTTGGATTTGACTCCAATCTCGGTTGTATTCGCCTTATTTTATTGCAGCGTTCCTCCACCCAACACCTAAAAGTGCTCTACTGATAAGCCCGACCCGCTTCTGGGGTTGGTAGACGCGTCTCACCCCGACAGTGTTGTTTTCCTGGTCGCAAAGAACACGTGTACGAAATTTGGTGAAATTTGATCCACCGGTATAGATTTGTATTCTCCACCCCAAACCCTAAGGGTGCCCTTTTCCCAGGGCGTAGGGGATGAAAATTATATTCAGAAAACATCGGTAGAAACACCATCAATATCTTGGACCTCTAAAAATTATTATCCGACTAAAATATCGGCTGTTTTAGCATGTTTAAATATTTCAACCCCCGTGCACCCCCGCTTCTGGGGATGGTAGACATGTCTCACCCCGACAGTGTTTGTTTCCTGGTCGTAAAGAACACGTGTACGAAATTTGGTGAAATTTGTTCTACCGGTGTAGATTTGTATAACGAACATACAAACATACAAACATACATACACTCTTTTTTATTTATAAGAAGAAGATGACTAATAAGGAAGGACAAAGTAAGTGATGATATAAATACCACATTGCAACGTTTCCTGGGACCCTTGTCGCCTTTCCTTCAGGTGCTGAGAAGAGGCCTAGAGCGACACAACTGCACTCGTATTACAATTCTTATTTAATATGCAAAGAAAATTACGTCTGATTGAAGAAAAAAAAAGCTTTTGAATGTTGTCAACCGACGAGTGCAGTTGTGTCCCTCTAGGCCTCTTCTCAGCACCTGAAGGAAAGGCGACAAGGGTCCCAGGAAACGTTGTTGTGTGGTATTGTCTGAAATTTTCTATCTTTCTTATTAATTAGTTCTTATTTAAAGACAAAGAACAAAGGCAGTGATCAAAATAAAGTCGGGGCTACGCAATTAAAATATATATATGTAGATGTTGACATCCACTTTACACTCCTACATGCAGCAAACGTTGGGAAGTTTACAAAATCTCTTTCTCTCATTGCAGTTCCTGCTACATTGGGCGAACAAAACGTTCCCTTAATACCCCGTATCAGTATCACAGAGAACCTGTTAGTCTGCGAACGTATCATCAATTATAAACATACATTTGATTGGCAAAATTCCGAGGTTTTAGTCGGCCAGCTGCCTCCTAAACTGGCCAAGGCATGGCGAGGGGAAAGCTGCGCCCCCACAGCAAACTCCTCTACCGCTATCGGAAGGGCGTGGGACAAGTACCCAATGCCCGACCTACCTGATACTGGTTTTCTATGGGTTTGTCCTGCATCACTTTTAGGCGAATTGACGAGGGGTAGGATCCTTAAACCATAGCCCGGGGGCCCCTAGTTAACCCTTGGCTGCCTTCCTCTACCCTTCCGCATCCCCCCTTTCAAATCCCTTTCCTATGCTATAAGAGGGGAGTTGCCACTATGTGGATTACCCTCATGTAGCCTGTCTCACCCACAAAAAAAATAGCTACGATCCCTTATTATTGCGCTAAACCTCTCGGATTTTCCCTTTGTCGTTGCTCCCTCATTGTAACGCTCTCCCATTGTCGTTGCTGGTTTCTTCGCTTTCGAGTTTTGCCAACTGGCCAGTGCAGTTGTGTCGCCCTAGGCGTCTTCTCAGCACCCGAAGGAAAGGGGGACAAGGGTCCCAGGAAACGTTGTTGCGTGGTATTTATATCATCACTTATTTTGCCTGAATTGGCTACGTTCCTTATTAATCATTAACTTATTTAAATGACGCCATCAAAATTTTCTAAACTTGAAGATGTCCGAATTAACGATTGAAACGAGCTATTATTTGTAGTACAAATCATTTTCTTTACTTTAAAAGGCAGTATTTTCTTTATAAAAAAATTACCGTATATATTTTTTTGTATTTAACATTATTTAATTTTAATAATAATTCTTCCGGCCCTTGGAAAAGTGTTCTTTTTGTTGGGGGGTCGTGTCGTGTCGTGTCGTGTCGTGTCGTGTCGTGTCGTGTCGTGTCGTGTCGTGTCTCAGTGTGTTAGGCGAACGGTCACGTGACTCCCGTCCTCTGTGTGCTCACACTCGAGTCTTGGACTAGCGACGTTAGGTCGAATTAATTAAGTGGCTATGAGACGAGGGTCTGCGACGCGTCCTCGAGGCACACCCGCCGTGATTCGCGGACACAGAAGAAACCCGTGGGTATTTGAAGCCGCGGCGATGGTTGTTATTAGCCGGCAGGGGTTCCTGCAGCCAGTCCGAGGCACGTCGGCTCCGTGTCCCTTGTACGGTGAATAGCGGCAAATGAGGCCGAACCGAGGACTGTACATGAGGGAGGATATCCGCCCCCCTGCGCCCCCCCTTCATTAGGGAGCAACCAGCCGCAGCCAGAAGATGCTGATCCAATTTGCGGCCACATTATAAGCCGACCCCTGGGACGCCGGCGTCGGCCTCCTGCGAGCGCGCGCCGCGACGGTCTGCCTGACCTGCTGCTCCTCTGTCTGTCTCAATACTGGTGCGTTATAAATAACATTAATACGTATTCTTAAAAATCAGATGTTATTCTAGGGAGCTTAAGTGGAGGGATTTTTAGAATAGAAGAGATGAATGAGTTGTCATGTAAATAATAACTATGTAAATAAGCATCGCCTTGCTCCTCTACCAGAGAAGTCTTCACCATCCTGCGATAATAGTCTTCCACCAGATGTTAACAACAATAATAACTACAAGAGGTTTTTTTAGGGCAACAGGCAACATGAGGGTAATCCACATGGTGGCAACTCCCCTTTAATAGCATAGGAAGGGATCTGAAACGCGGGATGCGGAAGGGTAGAGGAAGGTAGCCAAGGGTTAACTAGGGGCCCCCGGGCTATGGTTTAAGGATCCTACCCGGCATTCGCCTAAAAGTAATGCAGGCAAAACCCTAGAAAAACCTGCATCGGGTAGGTCTGGCATTGGGTACTTGTCCCACGCCCTTCAGATGACGAGGGAGGAGTTTGCTGTGGGGACGCAGCATTCTCTTCTCCGTGCCTCGTCCAATTTAGGAGGCAGCTGGCCGACTATTCCAATGGGAACAGCGAACAACTTTTACCGTATGCCGAAGGTCTGTGACCCCGGAAACATACACCTCTCAGAACAGGCCTCGGCTTGTGGGAACCTTAGTTCAAAAACGTAGAGAGGAAAAGGCATCCCCAAAGGTAGCCCCTTGAAGGTTCTGCCTGCGAGAGAACATCCCTCGCAGACCTCCGATCAATAACTACAAGAGGTTTTTTTTGGCAACAGGCTACATGAGGGTAATCCACGTGGTGGCAAGTCTCCTTTAATAGCATAGGAAGTGATTTGAAAGGGGGGATGCGGAAGGGTAGAGGAACGTAGCCAAGGGTTAACTACGGCCCCCGGGATATATTTTAAGGATCCTACCCGGCAATTCGCCTAAAAGAAATGCAGGGAAAACCCTAGAAAAACCTGCATCGGGTAGGTCGGGCATTGATAACTACGAGAGGTTTGGGATTCTGTATAAAAAAAAATATATTCTACTCAAAGGCACTGCTGCCATGTTTTACTCAGTGCAGGAGTCTCTTGATCCTTAGTTTTGTTTAAAAACTGCCACAAGTGTTGAATGTGTGGCTAATAGCAACTACGTATTCCATAACTTGCTTAGTCTCTGTCTGTCTTTTCTGCTTTTTCGTTTGTTTCATATTCGACGGCCTGCACTTTGCAGATTCCTCTTCCCTTCCGTTTCGTGACGTCACTTGTCCATCGTTTGTGTTTCCTCCCCCCTAGTGTGTGCGTGTGCGTGTGTGTCAAGTTTTCTGTTTACATCTTTTGTGTTGTGTGTGATTCTGTATTTTATGGTGGTTACTTCTCGAATCATGAATTATTTTAATTTTTCGTGTAACTATTATCTTATGCCCTTGGTATAGTTAAATAAGCATTATTATTAATATTATTTTACTTTTGTTGGACAGGGAAATGTCGGGATGAGACATGTCTACCATCCCCAGAAGCGGGGGTGCACGGGAGTTGAAATACTTAAACATTATAAAACAGCCGATATTTTAGTCGGATAATAATTTTTAGGGGTCCAAGATATTGATGGTGTTTCTACCGATGTTTTCTGAATATAATTTTCTTCCCGAACACCCTGGGAAAAGGGCACCCTTAGGGTTTGGGGTGGAGAATACAAATCTATACCGGTGGATCAAATTTCACCAAATTTCGTACACGTGTTCTTTGCGACCAGGAAAACAACACTGTTGGGAGTGAGACGCGTCTACCACCCCCAGAAGCGGGTCGGGATTATCAGTAGAGCACTTTTAGGTGTTGGGTGGAGGAACGCTGCAATAAAATAACGCGAATACAACCGAGATTGGAGTCAAATCCAAGGTTATGGATGTCGTCCAGTTCAATTATAGCATCAAATTGGCCATTTAGCCCCAAGGGGCGGGAATGGATGGGATGGAAATTTTCTAACATGTTAAATCATCGATATTAGCGTGGAATAAATAAATGCCGGGACCATTGACGTTGATAGTATTTCTACCGATGTTGTTTGTAGGCGTGATAGGGGTGGGGCTGGAGGGGATTTCCTTGAAAATAATGGGAAAACAACCGAGATTCGATTCAAATCGAAGGTAATGGTATTTATGACAATCTGGACATCGCGCGGGTATCGGCTGGGTTGGGATGAGTTGACCGGCTGTTTTTTCGTCAATTAAATATATTTCGGGATGAATTAGATTAATAAAATTTCCCTACATGTTCTCTGTGTATAATTTCAACCCCTTTCGGACTCGGAAGGGTGCACCCTTAAGGGTGGGCGTGGAAGGAGCATTAGATAAAAAGAAACCAGAAACTATCAGGATTGCCACTGAGTTTAATTATGACATTAAACTTGACCGTTTAAGTCCCCGAAGCGGGAGTGGTCGGGGGTGAAAAATTACAAACATGTTAAACGGTCGATATTTGCGATTATTATTTCCTGGGGTTAATTACTTTGATAGTATTTATACCGATGTTGTTTGTGTATAATTTAACCCCTGTGAGGGGAGCAAGCTTAGGGGTGGGGTGGAGGTACGTTAAATAATAACAACCGAGATTCGAATCAATTCCGAGACTATGACATCTTCACGTATAGAAAATTATGATAGACGTGTCTCCACCTGAAGGCTTCAAAACTTAGCGACGAAACGTCGTACTATTTCTATTGGAAATCATTTCCCCCCATGGGGGTCGTAAAGTGCGTAAATAACGTGTGATGACGTACGAAGGGAAAGGGGTTGGCTACCGTACATGTGTCAGAGAGACATAATGGGCTTTACTCCCCCCCCCCCGCGGGGAGGGGGAGGGGGAGAGAAAACCGCAGCGCATTTGCGTTCCTCGGCAGTTGTAATCCCATTGGCACATGGTCGGGTTACAGAACTGCCCCTGAGTCACCAATTACGTGCCATTGCTGCGCACGACTGAAATATGATAGTCTCTGGAAGCTCGTAACAAAGTCAGCGATCACCAGTGCGAAAATCCTATTTATCCCTAATCTTCGTATCCGTCGATGATAATTTTCCTCCCATATTTCCTTAAAGTAACCCCCTGGCATATTAGACTTGACCCCACGCATGCAACACTTCAAGCAATATCGCTGGAAAGGCAAAGATGATTTAATACGTGACGCTTTTAACTGAGGTGGGATGTTCCGCACAATAATTAATCATTTAAGTGTCCGAGTCCGTATGACTTCAACAGAAGCAACGATATTGATATTAAAGCAAAGAAGGTAGCTTGAAATTGTGCTGCGGGTTTTTTTTATTGGTCCTTATTTACATTATTACCCTATTTACATCTTAACAGCTTAATTATTAATGACGTTCTCCTTGATCATGACACAATTGTTCTGAACTATTTATTTGTATCACTTGATTTGTTACTTATTTTTTTCTTATTACACCACCCCTCAGGTAAGTCTTAATTTTAAACTCATGCAGACGTTGACATTAAAGATTATCTGCCAATTTATAAGCTAAATATCGTGATTTACGCCCAATAAAGTTAATTAAATGACTTAATTAATAAAAACTATCCTTGACATTTAATAAATTAAAATAATAAAAATATTTACGTCTGACTGAAAATAATGCATAAGAAAAATAGTCAATTCAGACAAAAAAGGGTAATATAAATACCATTATAAATATATATATATATTGTAATGATTAATTAGAAGGTCGATTAATTTGCCCCACGTTGTGGTAGCCATTTATGTAGAGATCAACAAGTTAGGGTTAATTAAAAGAAATGATTAATTAAAATTATCTCTATCTCTCTCTATCTCTATCTCTATCTCTATCAGTATCTCTGTCTCTCTCTCTCTGTCTCTCTCTGTCTCTCTCTATCTATCTGTATCTCTCTGTGTCTCTATCTCTCTATATCTCTCTCTACATCTCTCTCTATCTCTCTCTTTCTCTATTTCTATCTCTGTCTCTCTCTGTCTCTCTCTATCGATCTCTATCTCTCTCTATCTCTGTCTCTCTCTATCTATCTCTCGCTATCTATCTCTCTCTCTATCTCTGTCTCTCTCTATCTATCTATCTCTATCTATCTCTCTCTTTCTATATCTCTCTATCTCTATCTCTGTATCTCTCTGTCTCTATCTCTCTCTGTCTCTATCTCTGTCTCTATCTCTCTCTATCTCTAGCTGTGTCTCTATCTCTATCTGTGTCTCTATGTCTATCTCTGTCTCTCTCTGTCTCTATCTCTCTCTATCTCTATCTCTGTCTGTCTCTCTCTATCTATCTATCTCTATCTCTATATTTCTCTATCACTATCTCTCTGTATCTCTCTATCTCTATCTCTCTCTACCTCTGTCTCTGTCTCTCTCTATCTATCTCTATCTCTCTCTATCTCTATATCTCTCTATCACTATCTCTCTCTATCTCTATATCTCTCTATCACTATCTCTCTCTATCTCTCTATCTCTATCTTTCTCTATCTCTATCACTCTCTATCTCTGTCTCTCTCTATCTATCTCTATCTCTCTATATCTATATCTATCTCTCTATCTTTCTCTATCTCTCTCTATCTCCATCTCTCTCTTTCTCTATCTCTCTATCTCTGTCTCTGTCTCTCTCTGTCTCTATCTCTCTGTCTCTATCTATCTCTATCTCTCTCTTTCTCTATCTCTCTATCTCTATCTCTGTCTCTCTCTGTCTCCATCTCTCTCTATCTCTATCTCTGTCTGTCTCTCTCTATCTATCTCTATCTATCTATCTCTATCTATCTCTATCTCTCTCTCTCTCTCAGCGTCTTTACTGGGCCTTTAAATAAAGAAAATATTAGTTAACAATCCAATCTTCTATGAAGCTATTATCGACTTCAGTGTATTATTTACAATGAAAACATAAAATTGTTAACTTTAAATTATAAACGATATTGGAAAACCGAAATCTGGCGATAATTACCTTTACCTAATGGTTTACAAAATATGAATTCAGTGAGGATTTTAACTTACAGTTGCTGGTAATCACTGCAATCAGGCTCGTTCTTTCACACGCTCACTGCACTTTATAACAGGCCATTCTAAACACTGACTCTAATTATCACTCTGTTGCTTTTACAAACGTACGGCAACAGCCTACAATACCTTAACCTGTGGCATTATTGCCCTGTCTTGTGTGCAACTTGTGTGTTTTCTGCCGCTAACAATTAGAGTCCAAATTAATTATTAATTAATGATTTCCTTTGAATTACCACAATATATATTATTTATATTACCCTGATTTTACCTTTTTTTGTCAATTCAGACAAAAAAGGGCAAAATCAGGGTAATATAAATATAATATATATATATAATGGTATTTATATTACACTTTTTTGTCTGAATTGGTTATTTTCTTATTCATTAAATAAATTACATTTACAATGGAGAGTTAAAGATAAAACCACACGACGTTTCATCCCCCCAAAATTTTGTATTGAAATATCATTCGTAACCAAAAATGGATAACTGATTTAGGTTAAAAATATATCAAATACATTAACCTCAGAGTCAGAAAATAATTTGTTTAACGAGTTTCATCCCCCATTTTTTTGGACTTATTCAAGTGGTTTCTAAATACTAAAACATGTTAAATTGGTAACTGTAATATTTAAAATAACGTCTTTGACGTGACGTGGCAACACCGCGGCCTACAGTTCTTTCCTTTACCGTCGGCCTATTATCGTGTTCCCAGTTTGTGACGTCATCGCGGGTTCCTGCGCGATTCCTTTCGTCCCGTGACACATTTTCTCTCTTCCAGAGAGCTTAAGTTGACAATGAAATCTCACGATCTGTGTTTGTTGTAAATTAACCGCGCGGCCTCGTCTTTAAACAACGCTCGAGTCCATTGTAACTGTAATCCTAAGGGAGGGCACTTGGGGGAGGGGGGGGGGTCGTTTAACTCGCTTTCTCCGACATCGACGACGACGACGCCACGAGGCGTAAGTTCAAACTAAATAACATAAAATAAGGGCAAATATTGCGAGTCATTTTCTGTCTACCGCACGGTAAAAGCAAAGACCATAAACTCGTCAGTGACAATGATTTACGGCCAATTAAGCCGGAAAAAGTTCCATTGAATGAGTTGATAAAAATTACTATTAATCTGTCATCTTCTATTAAATAAAATCGCCTGTGTGTGTGTGTGGATGTTCCTCATACAAATCTCCAGCCGTGGAGAAAAATTTCACCAAATTTCGTACACGTGTTCTCTGCGACCAGGAGACAAACACCGTTGGGGAGGGGGGGGGGGGGGGTGAGACGCGTCTACGAACCCGAGGGGGCCGGCGGTAGAAATTTTCCAAACATGCTCAACACAGTTTATATTTCAATCAGATAAATAATTTTCGGGGTGTCAACGAGACCGATAGCTTTCAACCCCTATCTGTGGGGGGTGGAGGGGGCGTTATATTAAAATAACGAGAATAAAGCCGAGTTTGGAGTCAAATCCGGGGTTATGGATGTCTCTGAGTTTAGTTATGCCATTCAATTTGCCGTTTAACCCATCGGGGTGACAGTGGACGGGGAGGATATTTTAAAAAATGTTTAATAGCCGACATGTTGCGTCGATCAATATTTTTTGGAGGGTCAAAGATATTGATAGTATTTCTACCTATGTTCTTTGTGTATAATTTCAAGCCCTTTTGGCATAGGTGTGGGTTTGGAGGGTCGAAAATAGCGCTAATACCACGGAGATTGGAGTCAAATCTCGAGTTATGGATGTCGCTGAGTTTAACTTGCCGTTTAACCCCTTAGGGGAGAGGGTGGACGGGGGGAGGATATTTTAAAAAAATGTTTAACGGCCGATGTGGTGCGTCGAATAAATATTTTTTGGAGGGCCAAAGAGACTGACAGTATTTCTACCGATGTTCTTTGTGTATAATTTGTGGTGGCACAGGAGGGAGCAACCTTAGGAGTTGGGGTGGAGGAGCGTTAAATAAAGATAACGTAAAAAACAACCGAGATCAAATCCGGGGTTATGGGTGTCACTGTGTTTAATTATGACATTCAACTTGCCTTTTCACCACCAGGGGGCACAGGCGGGTGGTGGACGGAGGTGGAAATTATTAAACGTGCTAGAAAAGGTCGATATTTGCAACGGATAAATATTTTTTGGAGGGTCAAAGATATTGATAGTATTTCTGCCGATGTTCTTTGTGTATAATTTCAATCCCTTTTGGTATAGGAGTGGGTTTGGAGGGTCGTTACTAGAAAATAGCGCGAATACCCCAGAGATTAGAGTCAATTCCTCGGTTATGGATGTCGCTGAGTTTAATTATGCCATTCAATTTGCCGTTTAACCCCTCAGGGGTGAGAGTGGACGGGGGAGGATATTTTTAAAAAATGTTTAACGGCCGACATGTTGCGTCGATTAATATTTTTGGAGGGTCAGAGAGATTGACAGTATTTCTACCGATGTTCTTTGTGTATAATTTCAACACCTGTCGGCACAGAAGGGAGCAAGCTTAGGAGTTGGGGTGGGGGAGCGTTAAATAAAGATAACGTAAAAACAACCGAGATCAAATTCGGGGTTATGGATGTCGCTGTGTTTAATTATGACATTCAAATTGCCTTTTAACCGCCAGGGGGCACAGGGGGGGTGGACGGAGGTGGAAATTTTCAAACGTGCTAGAAAAGGTCGATATTTGCGACGGATAAATATTTTTTGGAGGGTCAAAGATATTGATAGTATTTCTACCTATGTTCTTTGAGTATAATTTCAATCCCTTTTGGTATAGGAGTAGGGGTGGAGGGACGTTACTAGAAAATAGCGCGAATGCCACGGAGATTGGAGTCAAATACTGGGTTATGGATGTCGCTGAGTTTAATTATGCCATTCAACTTTCCGTTTAACCCCTCAGGGGTGAAAGTGTACGGGGCAGGATATTTTAATAAATGTTTAACAGCCGACATGTTGCGTCAATTAATATTTTTTGGACGGTCAAAGAGATTGACAGTATTTCTACCGATGTCCTTTGAGAATAATTTCAACACCTGTCGGCGCAGAAGGGAGCAAGCTTAGAAATTGGGGTGAAAAGGCGTTAAATAAAGATAACGGAAAAACAACCGAGATCAAATCCGGGGTTATGGATGTCGCTGTGTTTAATTATGACATTCAACTTGCCTTTTAACCACCAGAGGGCACAGGCGGGTGGACGGAGGTAGAAATTTTCAAACGTGCTAGAAAAGGTCGATATTTGCGACGGATAAATATTTTTCGGAGTCAAAAGATATTTTTAATATTTCTACCAATGTTCTTTGTGTATAACTTCAACCCGATTCGGCATAGGAGTTGGGGGTGGAGGGTCGTTACGAGAAAATAACGAGAATAAAGCCGAGATTGGAGTCAAATCCCGAGTTATGGATGTCGCTGAGTTTTTATGATGACAACCCGGACGACGCCGGGCACCCAGGTAGTATTTAATAAATTACGATAAACAAACCGACCAACATGACAAAAAAAAATAATTTAATAAAAGGACACAACGTTTCGTTAGTTTTCTTGGAAAAATCCTCAGGTCAACAAAGTATATAAAATAAAATAAAAATTGTATAGATAAATTTGTGAATATAGTTTTAATTTATCTGGTTATTTTTTAATGATAATAATGAGAGGAATTGGTAGAATACCAACTTTATTATTTTACATTTTACGTGTCTGAGGAGTTCCAAGAAGAGGAACGAAACGTCGAATTATTTTTATTTTATTATTTGATGCGTTTTGACCGATTTATTTATAGATTAATGATAAATTACAATTCTAATGAAATGTTTAAGTAAAGATGAAAACCACTCGACGTTTCATCCCCGACATTTGGGACCTCTTCAGGTGTCTCAATATTATTCATAAGCAAATATAAAGGAGAACTAACTGTAAATGCTTTTATTTTTGCGAGTGCGGTTGTGTCGCTCCTGGCTCTCCTGTGGTGGTGTTTCTTTCCCTCCATTCACCTGACGAAAGGAACAAGGACCGCAGAAACGTTGTGGTGTGGTATTGACGTAATCACTTCTGTTTTTGCGTATTTGTATGTATGTATTTATTTAATGTACTAATAGGGCAGTTTTCCTGATGCATGAAGTGACAAATTAAATAAGAGAAGTTACAATAAGGGAAAAATTTTGAAAAAGTTAAAGAAGGAATTAATATTGCACAGGGAAAGAAAAGTGGACGATGCGAACTGCAGGGCAAATCCTGCATATATTTTCCCTCAAGACGCGGGAATGCAGAGCAGAGGCGGAGAATAGTCACCAAGCAAGCCTCCGTATCGATGGACTGAATCCCCGCACTCGGTGGCCGCTCATTGTGAAGCTTCTCCTGCGCCGTTTAACTCGGAATCTTTTTACCCGGGCCTCCCGAGATTGATAAATGATGTTTCAAGTCGAGAGCTTGAAATGCGATGACGCTGCAAGTTATCGAAACGCAAGGGAGAAAGCACAAGAGGTAATTAATCGCTGTCGCTCACGACAGAGCCGCGGAGGTGACTCGGGCTCCGACTGACTACGTCTCAAGCGTGGTGCTGTGGCTTCAAACAGTGACAATGATGAGGTGACAAAATTAGTTACATGTTTCGGCAAGGGAGTAGGAAGGTCACCAACAAAAATACAGCAAAGAAAGGAAAAATAAAGAAAAGCAAACAAGAAAATCAGAAAAAAGGAGTTTCTTATACACTGCCTCCCTCTTTATTTGTTTTCCTTGTTTTCTGTCCTTTTCCTTTTTTCTTTTTTTTCCTTCCTCTGCTTTTTGACTTTTCTGTCCTTTACGGAACGATAGAGATTTCTTATACAGTGCCTCCGTCTTTATTTCTGTTTTTCTTATTTTCTTTTCTGTTTCCTTTTTTCTTATTTTTTTCTTCCTTTGATTTTTCACTTTCTGCCCTTGTCTGAACACAAGAGGTTTCTTATACACTGCTTCCCTGTTTATTTCTGTTATTCTTGTTTTCTTTCCTTTTTTCTTTTTTTCCTTCCTTCGCTTTTTGACTTTTCTGTCCTTTCCGGAACGATAGAGATTTCTTATACAGTGCCTCCGTCTTTATTTCTGTTTTTCTTATTTTCTTTTCTGTTTCCTTTTTTCTTATTTTTTTCTTCCTTTGATTTTTCACTTTCTGCCCTTGTCTGAACACAAGAGGTTTCTTATACACTGCTTCCCTGTTTATTTCTGTTATTCTTGTTTTCTTTCCTTTTTTCTTTTTTTCCTTCCTTCGCTTTTTGACTTTTCTGTCCTTTCCGGAACGATAGAGATTTCTTATACAGTGCCTCCGTCTTTATTTCTGTTTTTCTTATTTTCTTTTCTGTTTCCTTTTTTATTTTTTCTTCCTTTGATTTTTCACTTTCTGCCCTTGTCTGAACACAAGAGGTTTCTTATACACTGCTTCCCTGTTTATTTCTGTTATTCTTGTTTTCTTTCCTTTTTTCTTTTTTTCCTTCCTTCGCTTTTTGACTTTTCTGTCCTTTCCGGAACGATAGAGATTTCTTATACAGTGCCTCCGTCTTTATTTCTGTTTTTCTTATTTTCTTTTCTGTTTCCTTTTTTATTTTTTCTTCCTTTGATTTTTCACTTTCTGCCCTTCTCAGAATGAAAGAGGTTTCTTAT
The DNA here is from genome assembly GCA_037074705.1 of Zhengitettix transpicula. Lineage (NCBI taxonomy): Eukaryota > Metazoa > Arthropoda > Insecta > Orthoptera > Tetrigidae > Zhengitettix > Zhengitettix transpicula. The sequence goes on along the minus strand of CM073591.1, from coordinate 10,882,602 downwards.
ACACTGCTTCCCTCTTTATTTCTGTTTTTCTTGTTTTCTTTTCTTTTCGTTTTCCTTTTTTCTTATTTTTTCCTTTCTTTTCATTTTCACTTTTCTGTCCTTCTCACAACGAAAGAGGTTTCTTATACACTGCCTCCCTCTTTATTTGTTTTTTTTTTGTTTTTTTTCTTATCGTTTTCCTTTTTTCTTATTTTTTCCTTTCTTTTCTTTTTCACTTTTCTGTCCTTTACAGAACGAAAGAGGTTTATTCTACACTGCTTCCCTCTTTATTTCTGATTTTATAGTTTTCTTTTCTTTTTCCTTTTTTCTTCTTTTTACCTTTCTTTGCTTATTCACTTTTCAGAAGGAAAGAGGGTTCTCATACACTGTCTCCCTCCTTTTTTGTTTTTCTTGTTTTCTTGTCTTTTCTTTTTCACTTTTCTGTCCTTTTCAGAAGGAAAGAGGTTTCTTAAGCACTGTCTTCCTCTTTATTTCTCTTTTTCTTCTTATATTTATAATGACGTGTCATTACTTCCTCGATGAAATAATAATAAACGTAATAAATGTAAACAGAAAATCAGTCCTGGAGTTGATGAGAGTGTGACGTGATCAACGTAATTGTTACCTTGATGTAGTTTATTCTTTGATTTGATCTGTAATTTTATTCAGTTTCACCTGAAGATGACTGACAGTCGAAAGCTACTATTTAAATAAAGACGAGGCGTTGATGTGACGCTGATTAACTCGAGGACTGATTTCTTTTTTTTTTGGTTTAAATTATTTAACAACAACGTTAATTCTTTGTTGCAGTAGTAATTATTATTATTAGCCTCGTATATTAATAATGACAAAATATCTCACGTATGTAAACACGTAATAAACGCACGGAATCTCTGATTGCAGCGGCCTGCGATATTCTTGCTCCAAGGAACGTTACGAGACGTAACCGAGGCCAGCAGGCTGCAGGACGCTAGATGCTACTCTCTCTGGAGTCAGAGATGACCTTTCCCGTTTCCCCCGACGAGCGTGCGTGTCTTTAAAGTGGAGCGTGGCATTGCGTAATCGAGTTACGAGCTGTCACAACACAGCAGCGCCGCCCCCGCAGCTGTGCCCCTCAAGAGCGCCGCCGCCTCCATTGTGCTGTCCGAGGGACTCAATTCAATCCCGACTATTCATGGGACCGCGGACATCGCTCATGCAAGTCAGGGAGGGATCCAACTTAACGTCAGCGACACAGAGAGAGAGGAAAGAGGAAGATTTGGAGCTAACCCTGTGCGGAACCGTTCCTTATATATATATATATATATATATATATATATATATATATATTGTAATAGAACGACCTCTGTCGACCTTTCGCCGCGATTTTATAGGGCTACACATGTGCTCGTGGGCGTGGCTTATTTCCAGAGGACAAACTTTACAGTTCCTTACAACATTTTCCAATAATTCTGTGTTCCAATGTTTTTGATCTCTTTCCTGGAGACTCAGCTCCAGACCACGACGAGGCCTACAAGGGAACTGTCGTCCTAACACTACGACGAGCGAGCGCCATCATCCGCCTCAACTTCATAATGCCCAAAAATAGACGGCCCGGCAAAATGGAATAATTTATACGTTACAATATATTGTAATGCATTGAGGGAATGCATTGTTTCGGAACAGCGCACATGTGGGGGTGAGGATGCAAGTGCAAAGTAATTACGGGTCCTGTCTCGATGTGACAAGACAGAGCGGCAAGACATTTTCTAACTGGGGAGCAGCTGCAGAGTGTAAACCTCGGAGTAATGGAGAAACTGTCAATGCAATTGCGACGTAGTCTTGGAACAAAGCAGAAGATAGAAGGGTCGGTTATATATAAATGGAGTGAGTCGAGGAGTTGGAGTTAGTCGGAGTGGAGTGTCAGAGCGGAGGGGGAGCTGTGAGCATCCAGTATGGAGAAAGAATGCAGCCTGCGAGAGAAATAGAAAATTTATGTCAACGATAAACATTTTCATATGCAGAAGTTCAATCTGTTGTAATATCAAAATTTGACCACTGTCTTCGATGGTAGGAGACCAGGACACAGCATCCACGAGCAACTGGGATGTCCTTCACCGAGTATGGAGAATCAGCTATCGTCGAACCAGTAATATGTGTTAGAGTCAGTGTTGTATATAAAGTGTGTGTGTGTAATGAACGAGCCAAATGTTCCTGAGGAATCGTGAGTTGAAATTTCATGGTATTAACATGTGTAAACGTAATTAAAAGATACAGTCAGATATCGTTCTCTTCTTTTTGTTAATAAAATAAACTCTTTTAAATTTAGAACCAATCTGGTAATTCTAAGTTCGTTAATAAGTTTCGTCGATGTCTAGACGATTAAATATTTCTGTTTGATTATTTAAGTGTTCTGTCCGTTATCAAACCCAGTAAAGACCCATGAGAGAATGAGATGCTTTTTTTATAATATTAAATTGGATAATTGTAAAAGTTATGAGAATTAAAGAAATATAATTTTTTTAATTTTTTTATTGTCGACCCACGGTTGTTTATTACAATATATATATATATATATATATATATATATATATATATATATATATATTGTAATGCCAATTAAACAGGCCATTAATTTTCTTTTAATTACAATTTAACGTCGCATTAACCTTTAGGTCTCATTAGCGTCTTACATCTGTAAAGTTCTACATTTGTATGACATTTAAATTACTTTAAACAAATCAATTTTCATCGTAAAGTCTACGAGGTTGTTTATTGCTGCTGATGAGTTGCAAATCTCCGTCATTGAATGGGCGACTACGGTTGATCTTCTTATCTCGCTATATTTGAGGCATGAGGAATTGTTGTGGGCTCCTTGCATGAGCTGCATCCTCGCTGCGGAGAATGAGTGAGTGAAATTGGAGTGCAATGTTGTTTTAATATAATTAAATTGTTAGCGGTACGAATGCGTAAAGGCGGCAACGAAGGCGGGTTTTTCCTTTGTTCAAGAATGGAGACCCCGCGCGGAGGAAACTCTGTCTGCGCTTGGAGAACGGTCAGTCTGGAATCGGCGATTGAAAGGTGAAGGAGTCTAAAATCTTCGTACGAGAGATGAAACTGTTAAAAGTCTACGGGGAGATATAATACAGTAGAGCAACAAACAGTAAAGTCTGCAGATATAAAGTACGAATGGCGAGATCCTGTACTTCTACATGAAAGCAGGCAAATAGTTGTACAGAGAGATTTACATAATAATTTGCACACGTGGGAAGCACATGGTTGCTTCACGCTGATTGAACAATTTTCGCATAGAGGAGACCAGCATCCACAAGGCTGACCAATAGGGGGGCGGCTCATCCGAGGTTCCAGATAGCAGAGGACGAGGATTTCAATGAAGTGTAGAGTCAGTGTAACTAAATAGCATTCTAGTGTGGTAGTGTTGAAGACACAAGAGAAAGATCTGGTACCAGACAGACGGACATTACGTGAGTAACCAAAACTTTGGTACAAACTTGTAAACGATAATTAAAAGGGTAGAGTCAGATTTCGTTCAGTTTTCTTCTGTTTCACTTATCTTCATATTGTTTATATTAGAATTGTTGATTGTCAGGTTACACATTGCTTGTGTTCTAATTAACAAACACAGTAGTGTCCCTGAGATAAGAGATGCGACGTACTTGACTGTAATGTTGTAAGAACTGTACGTTCATAGATGTGACGGATTAATTAATGAAAAAATTAAAGTATTTGTTGTTAACTGGATGAAATTCAGCGTGCAAAATAGGTCTTCTACATTGTAAATATATAAACAATAGATATTTAAATGTAAATAAATTTTCGTTAACTGTTGTTTATTACATTTATGGCTTCACCAACGTGAGGGCCAAATTAATCGTTAACCTGTTGTGATTATTACAATATATTACTCTTTTAATTATGTTGGACAGGGATTGTAGCTTACAATAGTTACTAACTTTTTTTAGGGCAATAGGCTACATGAGGCTAATCCACATAGTGGCAACTCCCCTTTAATAGCATAGGAAGGGATTTGAAAGGGGGGATGCGGAAGGGTAGAGGAATGTAGCCAAGGATTAACTAGGGACCCCGGGCTATATTTTAAGGATCCTACCCCGCGGCAATTCGCCTAAAGAAATTCAGGGAAAACCCTAGAAAAACCTGCATCGGGTAGGTCGGCATTGGGTACTTGTCCCACGCCATTCCGCTAGCGGGAGATGAGTTTGCTGTGGGGACGCAGCATTCCCTTCTCCATTCCTCGACTAGTTTAGGAGGCAGCTGGCCGACTATTCCAATGGGAATAGCGGACAACTCTTACCGTATGCCCAAGGTCTGTGACACCGGAACATACACCTCTCAAAACAGGCCGAGGAGCCTCGGCTTGTGGAAACCTTAGTTCAAAAACGGAGAGGAAAAGGCATCCCCAATGGTAGCCGCTTCGTATCTCTCCTACAAGGTTTTGCCTGCGAGAGAACATCCTTCGCAGGTTACCTGCGAGAGAAACCTCTCGCAGGCGTTTGGCTTCCGTTGAGTTAATAACCTCTTTATTTTTTGTGGGGTGTAGACAGGCTATGTATGGGGTAATCCACAAAGTGCCAACTCCCCTCTTATAGCATAGGAAAGGGATTTGAAAGGGGGGATGCGGAAGGGTAGAGGAATGCAGCCAAGGATAACTAGGGCCCCCGGGCTATGGTTTAAGGATCCTACCCGGCATTCACCTAAAAGAAATGCAGGACAAACCCTAGAAAAACCTGCATCAGGTAGGTCGGGCATTGGGTACTTGTCCCACACCCTTCCGATACCGGGAGAGGAGTTTGCTGTGGGGACGCAGCAGATTCTAATAATTATATTGTAACTTTTATGCAACACCCGCAAGTCACGTCCCTCATTCCAGGACTAATGGAATAAATCAAAATCAAAAATAAAACAGACGCGGTCTGACCGCAATTGTGACGACAGCACGGGCAACAACATGGCGGCCGTGCTCAAGTCTTCCCACATCTCACGAATCGAGATCTTTGAAGGGGAAAAAAAAGGATGATAGACGTGAAATTACGATGACGTCACGTCGTAGTTTGTAAAATGCACGAAAGAGGGGCACAGTTTTCCTGATGCTGGGGATTTAAATAAAAAAACACAGTCTCGTTACTCGAATACGTAACGTTGTATTTTATTAATTACCTTATTGGTACAGCCGATAAATAATTGTTATTATTCCTACCTAGCACTTTTGATCCATATTGTTTATTTAAAATTTAACTTTGGTCTGAGGGTTGAATAAAGCTTTGAGTATTTCTTTTAATTATTCTTTCCTTTACCCTGCAGTGTTGAGCTGTGTTTGAACACTGAAGCTAATGTGACATGTTTAAACGCCTCCCTGTGTGTGTTTTGCAGAGTCTAAACAGCGCGAGTGAGTCAGCCGCGGACAGGGTGACAGGGAAATGACGGGTTATTGGGGAGTTTTGGCGGGGGCACAATGGCGGCCCTGCGCCCCGTGATTGAGTTAGGCCGCGCTCTGATTCGCACTTGTCTCAGGCCGAGCGGACCTAACAGCATTACGGCATAGTTTACCTCTTGTTTGGGCGCCCCCTGCGTGCCCTGAACCCCGACGAGCAGCGGCCGACGGTAAACATGCATATTAACGGACAACCTCCACGGCGCCGTCCATATCCTGCTGTACGTAAACACACACACGGCGACAGGTGACGGCATTGTGCAAGTTTGCAGCGTCACCAGTTCATTTACTGTCCTCACAGACGATCCTCGTTCCTGTAATTCGGAGTTAAAGGTGCAGCGCTTCTATTCCAAAGACAATAAACGTGTACCCAAATCAATTAATCGCATTGGAAAATGTAAATGAACAAATACACTACCCTTAAATCAGAAAAACCTTGCCTCTAAATTATTATACAACATTATTAATAAGAAAGATAGCCAAATATACCACACAACGTTTCTGGGATCCTCCTTGTTACTTTCTTCAGGTGGCTACAAGAGCCTATTAGTGCGTGATTTTTTTTTATATTTATTAAAACTAAATTTTTAATACGTTTTTTTGTGAATACAAAACCGTAAAAAATATGGTCGAAATTTTTATAAAATCATTTGAACATTTCTGTGTGTGTGTGTGTGTGGGCACGGAAGGGGGGTTTAGGTGGTTGGTTTTTGAGTTTTGTCAACTGACTAGTGCAGTTGTGTCTCTCTAGGCTCTTCCTAGCACCTGAAGAAAGCAGTCAAGGATCCCAGAACCCTAGTGTAGTATTTATATCACCACTTCTGCGGTCGATATTTGGTTATCTTTCTTATTATCAACATTATTAAACCTGAAGAGGTCCTCAAATAGGACGAAACGTCGTTTATTTAATGTTTCGTTACTAAACTAAATTTTATGACGTAAGGCCGGGTATTTGTTCATTTATATTACTAGCTGGGTGCCCGGCGTTGCCCTTGTTGTCATTATCAAAGTTAGCGACATGCATAACCCCGGATTTGACTCCAGTCCCGGTTGTAGACGCGTTATTTTTACGTAAGGTCCCTCCACACCCACCCCTAAGTGCGCTCCCGTCCCCTGCCGAAAAGTGTTGAAATTATACACAAACAACATCGGTATAAATGCTATAACCCTAATTAACCCTGAAGAATATTTATTCAACGCGATAATCGGCCGTATTTGCATGTTTATATATTCAACCCTCGACCACCACCGCGTTGGAGGGACGGGGGAGGGGGGAGTTAAACAGGGTCAAGTTGAATGTCATGATTAAACTCAGCGACATCCATAGCCCCTGGATTTGACTCCAATCTCGGTTTTACTCGCGATATTTTCTTGTAACGCCGTTCCACCCCGACCCCTAAGGTTGGTCCTTTCCCTTGCTGTAAAGGGGTTGAAATTATACACATATAACATTGTTAAAAACTGTCGATATTTTTTACCCCTAAAACAAAATTTATACGACTCAACTATCGGCCCGTTTTGGCATGTTTGAATATTTCCACCCCGGTCCAACAGTGCAGTTGTGTCGCTCTATGCTCTGCTAAGCACGTGAGGAAAGGAACAGGGCTTCCAGAAACGTTTCTGTGGTATTTATATCATCACTTCTTGTGTCTGTATTTGACTACATTTCCTTTTATTAGTATTTAATTTATTATATGGAGACGAAACCAATGAACAATTAACCAAAACTGGGTTAATTGGTTGTTTAAGAATCTCAAATAGAAATTATTTTGTTTGGCTTGACAGGAAAATTGAAGAGTTAACCGTCCTAAAGGGGTAAATAATTCCTTATTTTTCATGTAACCAGAGGTGATAGTAACTTCCTTGGCGTGGCGACATTATCGCCGGGAAACGATCGATTAACTCGCAGCGCAGACGTAAATTATGGGAGATTCTCTTACGATATGGCGGACACAAGTGTAAATGCCACGAGACTGATAAATCACCACCGAAATTAATTTTGCAAGTTAACGGGAAGCCATTTACGAAGTTGACCGCCGTCGTAATTGAGGCCGATAAATACTTTGAGAAACCACGTGGCAGACTCGTACGTGTATATAACATATATATATATATATATATATATATTGTAATAATCATTTTAACGATTAATTTGCCCCACGTTGGTGAAGCCATAAATGGTAATAAACACCTAGGTAGGGTTAAATTAGATGTATCAATTAACGACAATTTATTTATATTTAAAAATTTATTGTTGATAAAGTTACATTGTATAAGGTCTATTTTTTTCATGCCGAATTTCATCCATCTTAAAACAAATACTTTAATTTTTAATTTATTAATTCGTGGCATTTTATGAAAAATACAGTTGTTACATCATTACAGTCTCTTATCTCAGGGTCACCACTGGGTTTGATAACAACAACACTCCAAATTCATTGAAGTTAAAGGAACATAAAATTAAAATACTGGAAACAACAGAAAACGAATGAAAAGAAAAACGCGAAGGAAATCTGACTACACCCTTTAATTATCGTTTACAGTTACTAATAAGTGTCTTGTACTCACGACACTGCTTCTGGTACCAGCTTGAAGTCAACACTCACTAAAACAGGCCATTTATTACTCACTGATTCTACACTTTAGAATTTGAATACACGTGGTCGTTGCCCTCTCGTGTCTTTGCTATTCGGGAACCTGGATTAGTCCACCCTCAGCCGGTTGCCGGATGTAGATTTCCTCAAAGTCTCTCGATGCAGCAAAAACTTCTGCTTCCAAATTGCGATTCTTATGTGTCACTCCGCCAAACTGCTTACTCGCGTTTTATATAAGCTGTCATATCACGCCTCCTGGATGACACTATTCATGCTTTTATGTTAGCAAACTTTACTGTGTTATTACTTTATGTGGACCGTTCTGTCTCGTGTCTCCGTGCAGACTGACTGCTGTTCTCCAAGCGCGCGGTTTTTCAGTTTCCATTGTTAAACAAAGGAAAAAACCCGCCTTGATTGTCGCCTTTACGCATTCGTACCGATAATAATTAAATTATTAAAAACAATTAATAGCCTGTTCAATTGCTATTACAATATATATATATATATATATATATATATATATATATATATATATATAATAAAAAAGGATGTATATTTGTATGTATGTATGTATGTATGTACGTATGTATGTATGTATGTATGTATGTGTGTATTTACGTTGTTCTTTATACAAATTTTATCGCGTGGACAGAATGCAACAAAAATTGGTAAACGTATTCTGCCAAAATCGAGAACCGGTACTGTGAGGGTGAGAAACGCCTAGCATACATGTGGAAAGAATTATAATTAAAACCCGTGATCATTAAATATTAAATTACTGCGCGCCAAGAGACAATGACGTCACGCGAGAGAAAGACGTTACTACGCAACGAACAAAGGAAATATCTCCTTTATTAGGAATGAAATAAAGCAGAAATATTTTCTTTAAATAAAAAGTATAATTTTATACAGCAATATTCCATCGAATGATAATAAAGAAAAATACTAATTACTTTACCATCCTTGGGGAAAATGTAAGTTAATTAGTTGTGAGTCTAGCTAACAATTTCATCAATGTAATATTTCGTAATGTATGAAGACTGAGTGACGATTATATCCTGAAATACTCAAGGAATATATTTAAGTATTCAATTAAATACTTTTTCGAGTTTATATAAATAAGTACACGAGCAACGCCGGGCACCCAGCTAGTATATATATATATATATATATATATATATATATATATATATATATATTGTAATATACAAATTAAAAAGGTCGTTAATTAATTGAAAAATTATTCAATTTTACAAACCAATAAATTTATTATCAACGTTTAAAAACAATTACACAATTTCAAAAATATATCTCAGGGTCTCTACTGGGTTTGATAATGGCGAATCATTTTATTTCTCAACTTAAACAGAAATTCCAATTTAAAAGAGAAAAGATTTACTCGCCAATTAACTACGACGAAATTTACTTGTCAACAAAATTAAACTAAAAAGATGGATTCTAATTAACAAATCTTTAATCAAAAGAAGAGAACGAAATCTGACGGCTATCTTTTAATCAGGTTTACGTAATTCGTTGTTTTTGTATTGTTACTCACGGCTGCCCAGCATCCCAGGATGCCTTGTTATTGTCGAAACACTATGGCGGGGTTTTGCACAGCATCTAAAAAAACTCACAGATTCTAAAACTAATATTTTTAGATCAAAACTCAGGTACCAGGATGATCCTCCTTTCGTCTCTCTCTCTCTCGATTGACCTCGTATATTAACCCTGCCCGGCTGTGTTCACAAGACTATTTGTGTTTAGCAGGTTTAGTAGTTCTGCTCAAGTGAATATTTCGTCTTCAGCAAACTGTTCAGGGACCAATCAAAGCTGTTGATTGGTAATTCTCGATGTTTCTCTGCCAATTTCCCTTGAATATTTGAAATTGTCTTGTCTATTTCAACTCGACCAATTTCTGTCGTGTCTGACTGCTCACTGCTTCTACTTAACTTTACTTTTCAAAAGAATATCTCGTCTATTTTAATACGACCTGTACTTGACCAAACCTTCCAGCCAACTGAACAACCGTCTCGCAATTTTGAGCGCGCGTTGCTTCTTCCGACAAAGGAAAAAAATACCTGGCTACATTGTTGCTATGTTCTGTACCGCCGTCAAGAATAGATTCCTCAAACAATTTATTTTTTTTAATTTCTCAATTCATGCCTTAATTAATTGACATTACAATATATATATATATATATATTGTAGTGAATAACAACCTTAAGGGCCGCGGGCCTGAGGAGGCCTGAGTATGAATACATTAAACGCGCACGTGTTTCTGCCTGAGAAGGCCAATAGAAATCGCGGGTTCGCGTCCCTTTTTTTGCATCATTTGGGGGGGCGGAGTTCGTATAAATACTCCGAACCCGGGTGAGAGTCGGAGACGCAGGCAGACGGGGACGGAGACGCAGGGAAAAGCAGGGAGACGGAGAGACGCAAGAAGAGACGCAGGCAGACAGGGAGACGGAGACGCAGAGGTTTTGAGGGACGTCCATCGCAGGGAGGCCGAAGAATGAGTTAAGTAAGCATCACAATATATGTAAAGTACATTCAAAAGTAGAATTCTTTTACACAGTGCGGAAATGGACTCTGTTCTTGAATAGCCACCGAACCGCCCACATTACCCTGGTGAGAAGGAGAACTTTTTAGTCAAGCCGGAGCTAATTTTAATTTTATGCAGACCAATGTATAGCTGCTGGCGCCCAATAATATGTTTTTAATGTACTTTTGTATTTACTTGTAATAAAGTTATTTTTTAATATTAAGTGATAAAAAGCGAATCATTACAATATATATATATATATATATATATATATATATATATATATAGACCGTCGTTGGCACTTGTTCAGCGAAGATTCAAAATATCCATCTCTCGACAAGAAAAAGAACCTGCGTGAAAGAGAGTTCGTTATCCACGGAAGTGCGCTTTAACGAGCTGCAACAAGAGGTTAAGTATTTTATACGCGGACATTAAATTCCACACTCAGGACAAAACGTGGTCTCAGAACAAACAAAAAAGCAAGTAATCGAATAATCTGCTTAAGTTTTCTTTAACGTTTCAAATTAACTTAAGTTTTGTTTTTTTTTCCACCTCGGACAATTTCAGCTGAACCGTCATATTTACAAGTCTCCTCTTTATTTCTTTTCGCCAACATATCTCTGGATTTAAGAACTTAACAGCTTCTCAGACATGATCGTTTGTTTGCCCTGTGATTTAACTGTAAACTGTAAATAATTGATATTTTACAAATTTATAGCGAACTTGTGATGTAGAAATTTGTTATAAGAGACCACAAGAAATATTTTGGAATCATATTTGTGACACCTGAAGACCTTCCCGCCCCCGCCCCCCCCCCCTTCACAAAAACCCCAAATGTAGGGTATGAAACGTCGTGTGGGTTCCTCATTACTCATATTCTTTATTATTTGTAAAATTTACGTTAATCTGACCTCCCCTTAAATAAAATAAAAAAGGATGTATGTTTGTATGTATGTATGTATTTACGTTAATCTCTATACAAATTTAAACGCGTGGGCACATTGCAACATAAATTGGCCCACACATATATACGACGGTGATCTGAAAACTGTTCGGACCCAACAATGAGAGAAGATATATTTTTTTTTGGAATATTTTATTTTATTTCATTTTATTTTTTTTATTTTTCAACACAGTCTCCTTGTAAAACTCTACACACTTCTCCCCCAGCGACGATCCCCATCTCCGTAAATTCACTAGCTTTTATTTACTAGTGCTGCCACCTTCACGTTGAGGTCGGAAACTTTTCAGACCACCCTCTTACTTCAAACGACGGCAAAAGGTACTGTGGTAGGGGGCGGGGGGGGGGTGAGAAACCCCTAGCATGAAGGTGGAGTGAATTATAGTTATAACAACATGTGATCATTTTGGGTTCAATCATTGACCGCGCCATGAGACCGTGACGTCACTCTACTGAGAGAGAGAGACAGGGAGACGTTACTACGCGACTAACAGAGGAAATAGTTCCTTTTTTCCAGTAAAGCAGAATTATTTTCATTAAATAAAAAGTATAATTTTATCCAGCAATACTCCATAGAATGATAATTAAAAACAATACGAAATACTTTACGATCCTTCGCGGGAAAAAATGTTTAATTTTTCGTCGCCATGTTTAGTGACTCCAATATGGCGGCTATTTGTTTACATTGTGAATCTAGCTAAGAATTTCGTCACTATTAATCTTTCGTGATGTCTGAAGACTGAGAGGGACAATTACGTCCTGCAGTACTCAAGGAGTATATTTAAGAATAAATTCAGAGGTATGTTTGTTGCGACTGATGAAATAAAATTCAATGTATTTTACATCTGTTCAATTAATGAACTATCGGTGGAAAGTGTGTACGGAGCTAGGAACAGTTAGATTTAGGTTAAATCACTCCTTGACTAAAGATTAAAATAGAATTAAATACCTATTCAGGTTTATATAAAACAGTACACGTGGCAACGCCGGATACACGCAGATAGTCCTTAAATAAATAAACCGGGCAACACTCCAGGAATATATTTTTTTTTAGAAAAATCAAAAAATGACACAACGTTTCTTCCCTTCTTTCTTGGAACCTTCTCAGGAACACAAATTTCATCATCACGTCAAGAAATTTGGGAGATTGTCATTCAATTATTTTTTTAAAAAAGAGATTTTTAAAATATGTCTAAAAATTAAAAGAAATTTATGTAACATAACGAATAAAAATCTAATGAAAATTGCAAAACAAGAGTCAGGTAGAATGACGTCATAAAGTAATGGCTGCTGGAGATTGCTGATTTGACGGTAGAGTTAGGTGATACAACGTCGAAGAGTCTTTTTCTTCCTTCTAAGAGTAAGAAACAGTCCTGCGTTTCATGGAGTATCTATATATATATTTTTTTTTGCAAGGAACAAAGAATAGCAAACAGAACTGAGTCCGATCACTTTTGCTATTCTTTGTTCCTTGGGGGGGGGGGGGAATATAGATACTCCATGAAACGCAGGACTGTTTCTTCCCCTCTTAGAAACAACGATACTCTTAGACATGTTAATATTCTCTGCCACACAGACAAGTGACGTCACTCAGCGCCATGACATCAGCCCCGTGTGTGCAGACAGCAACATGCGTGTATCTGCGACCATTTTGAACGGATTTTCTTAAAAACCAGATCATGCGTTGGAAAGAGAATTAAATCCTCCACGACCTTTACTCCGTGACTAATGATGTCACTGGCGGCCATTTTGTAGATATCAGCACTGGAAACACTACAACCTGCATTCTATTAGGAAAATGTCGTGACTTTGACGCAGAATTTCTCCCACTTCCATGGACCTAATTCCGTCCTCAAGTCCACCATAACATGCAGAATTTCATCCTCTACAATTTATCACTGAACGTTATTTTCACTAGAATGCTTCGTGCTTTTGCTATCAGTGAAAAACTGAAAAGTGGTGCAAAATTTCGTAGTTTTTCAGGGGCCCTCGAGCCGAAAAACATGTTTTTTTTAAAAAAAAAATTACGTTTGATAGAAAACAAAGAATAAGGAAGATAACCAATACAGACAAAAAAGGGGTAATATAAATACGACAGCACCTGACGATAGGCACAAGGATCCCAGAAACGTTGTGTGGTATTTATATTACCCCTTTTTTTGTCTGTATTGGCTATCTTCCTTATTCAATGTATTGTTTTTGTTTTTCACTAATTGCCCCAAGCAAAGTGTCCCGGGTAATTTTCCTTGTACGCGTCCGTGTGTGTATTGTCTTTCCCCTTGAAGTAAGGATCGAGGTCGCGTGACTGCGCTGTTTGCCTTCGTTAGAACTACGAGCAGAGTTATTTACAGCGCCCTGTGAAGCCTATCATTACAGAGACATGAAAGAGGGACATAAAGGCCGCGTACACACACACACACAGGAGCGAGCCAGCTCCCTTTTTTTTTATGCGGACCGAGGGTAATAAGCGCGCCGGCCATTAAAGCTGGATGATGGCTACCGCACATCTGGGGGGGAATCGGATGGAAAAGGACCCGACCGTGGTCGTAGTTGGACCACGAACACTCCAACCTCAAAATAATAATAATAAAAAAAAAGGGAGGAAAAATAGAAGAAGAAACCTACCTTCCTGTGGCTTAATCGCGGGCGGGCTCGTCCGCCATTGCTGCCGACACTCTTCATGGCGACGACACAACAACTACGACTTAGTCCTCAGGCTTAAAACACTCAAGTAAATGTCGTAGTCCCTCGGGTGAACTCTGCGGCCAATAAACAGTTGTCATACAGAGACGAGTGTAACAAATATTATTAATATATAAATTATACATCAACACATTTTAAAGTCAGAAAATAAAATTAATTTATTAATGAAAAACTCAGACAACGTTTCGTCGCTTATTTTGCGACCTCATCAATAGGTACATTAGGGTCAGATTAGATACAATAACAATTTACAAACTAAAATTGACACACAACTAAAGGTGAAGTAACACAGTTTTTCACCTCACCATTGCTTGTTTACAACACAAATTAGTTGCAACTGTTAGAAAAGAATAGGGGAAAATTTTATTTTTAAACCTCACAACTGTTTAAACACAGTAAAAAAATTTTAGGGACAAAATCGAATATTTAGAAAGAGCAAAATGTAATTTTGTAAAATTAATTGTCTGGATTGTCAAGCCACACGCATGCTACATGGGACGAACCGAGCGGTTTAAGCACTAGGTTCAAAGGACATAGAAATAACAAAAATAGCAGTATTCAATATTATTCTTTTTTTCCAAACATATTCACTTAAATAATCACAAACGAGATTGGTGGACGAGGAAAACTGTTGATACTGAGCATGACACAGAAAATTTTTGCTTTTGAGTGCTCGTCAACTGACAAGTGCAGTTGTGTCGCTCTAGGCTCTTCTTAACACCTGACGAAAGGCACTGTAGTGGTAGGTTTTTTTTAAAATGATGAAGTAAAGGGATATTTTACAGAATTTAATAATCATTTAACTGAACATGAGAAAATAAAATACAAATTATGAGTGTTGAGTCAGCCGGGCAAAACAATCGGATCCCTTAAATCCCAAGTTAAACCATGGTTTACAGGTAATTCCCCCCACCCCCACCCCCAGGCGCGTCAAGGATTGAGACACTTGGCAGTTTACCTCGCGTTGTTGATCTCTGGCCGTGGTCATGTGGCACCCTCGATCTCTCAGAGTCCTCTGTGGATGATGCAAGTTTGAGGGCTTTACCTCCGTCCTTGGCGACGGTTCGTCGAGGAGTCTTACTCTTCACTTTCATTACAGCCCCTTCGCTGGATGTGAAATATCAACGGTCTCGATAATCATTGGATCGATCTTTCCTGAACCAAGAAATGTGATCGGTTCAGGTTATTTACGTGTTAATTCAATTTCTGGAATTTTTGGTGAGCCTTTTCCCACGGTGTGACGACAGTCCAGGTAACTTCCGAGGGTCAACATCCTACGTGCCTAAAACCAGACCGAACGGATTATCAACACGCCACGGCGGCGCCTGGTCAAATTCCAACTTGCCAAGCTCTCAACCCCTGCTAATATCTAATTATATTAAAATGAAGTATACAAATATATATACCAATAATAAAACTATCGCGCAACAGCACAATGATCCCAGAAACGTTGTGTGGTATTTAAATTACCTTTTTTTGTCTGATTGGCTATCTTTCTTATTCAATAAATACAAATTATTAACCAATTGGTTGCAACATATTCAGGTAGACTTCTCAATCACATGTCCTACACTATCCAACAGCAAGCAATGGTGCACTGGCTATCTGTCTTATTCAATAAATTAATAACCAATTGGTTGCAACATATTCAGATAGAGTTCTCAATCACATGTCCTACATTATCCAACAGCAAGCAATGGTGCACGTGTAGCATAGTTGATGATGAAGCTGTTCAATTATCACACATCAAGCACCATATTGGTAACTTAATTAAAGTCAAGAAACATTCTTTTACTTAATTCATGTCCCCTTAAGATTATCAATGAGTCCATGAGGGTCACATTAAATAATATCACTATTTACATACTAAAACTGACCACCAATAAAACTAGTAGTTCCATGGTTTCTCCTCACCATTGCTTGTTTACAGCAGAAACTAGTTGTACTGTTAGAGAAATTATTAGTAAGCCTCACAACTACTTAAACACTGTAAAAAAAATATTAGGCACAAAATAGAAAATTTGGATAGGTACAATTTAACTTATAAAATTAATTGTCTGGATATTTCAAGCCACACACGTGCTACACGGGACGAACCAAGCGATCATTAACAACTAGGTTCAAAGGACATAAAAATAATATAAATAGTAGTCTTCGACTTTATTCTGTTTTGTCTGAACTTGTTTGTTTTAAATATTCACAAATTAGGTTGGGTGTAGAGGATCAATTGTGGTCAAGGAAAAGAACTACTCCTCGAGATTAACCAAGGAGTGCTATATACATATATATATATATCAGATCCTGTGCAACAGCTGTTAACATAAAAAAATATACCAACAATTTGAATAAAATTTATGACAGTTTCCTCTCGTAATGTTTAAGTTATATATTGTTATAATTTCAAATTATAAAATGTTTCCATTGTTAACCTGCACCCAACAAAGTATATTAATTGTTACCGGTCGGCCTCGTTTTAAATTGTCACGTTTCGGCCACGGACATTCACCCGGCTGGCAACATTTACATTGTTTCTTTGTTATCTGCCATCGTTGTAATTGTTTCGATCTTTTTGTAGTTTTATACTTGAACCTGAAGAGGTCGGCATATAAGCGACGAAACGTTTAATTTTTACATTATTTTAAATTATTTTGTCTGACTTAAAATTGGTTGATGTCTATTTATTTATTAGTTTTGTCAATACTCAGAATATATATATATATTGTAATGATTAAAAGGAAGATTTAAATAAATTAATTTGCCCCACGTTGGGCGCCATTTATGTAATGAACAAAAGGATTAATTAAATTAGATTAGCCCCACGTTTAGGAAGCCATTTATATAATGAACAACATGTTAGGGTTAATTAAAATAAATGATTAATAAAATTATTAATTATTTTAACCCCACGTTTAGGAAGCCATTTATATAATGAACAACATGTTGGGTTAATTAAAATAAATTATTAATAAAATTATTAATTATTTTATTAATAATTTCTTTTAATTAACCATAGCATGTTGTTCATTATATAAATGGCTTCCTAAACGTGGGGCTAATCTAATTTAATTAATCGTTTTGTTCATTACAATATATATATATATATATATATATATATATATATATATACATATAGTCGTTTTTGAGTTTGAGGAGGAGCTTCTGGTTGATGCTCGACGTTGCAAGCGCGGGCTGAAGGAGCGCAATCAGGGATTGTGATGACTGCGTGATCCAGGTAAGACGCTGTTGACCTTGCTAATTGGTGGCGCTAACGAGCGTCGCTGATGCTGTGTCGGCGCCGGAGAGTTCTTTTGAGCAATCTTGGAGCCCTCATTACGGCTATTAATTTGTTGGTGCTGACGCGGGCGATTCCTCTCTCGCTCTCTCATCCCATTCTTGGGCTTTACTTTAATTTCCAGCTGCAGAGTCCCAAGGAAGAATTCCTCCGCCTCCCGCCGTCTTCAGGCAGCCAACGCGGGGGAGGAAGTAATCGTCTTTGTCGCGGATTACGACGGTGCGGGGGAACCAGAATCTGCAGCGCTGGTCAAAAAATCCCTGCAGATATGAGATTATTTAGTGTTGTAGTTGCGAGTCCTCGGGAAATTGTAAACGTTCTAACTTTCATTATAAACTAGCAGGGAGCCCGGCGTTGCCCGGGTCGTCCATAACCCTTCTCGGTTAATTTTTCGTTATTTTTATGTACAGTCCCTCCACCCCCACCCTTAAGAGTGATCCCCTCCCATGCCGAAAGGGGTTCAAATGATACACAAACAACATCGGTAGAAATACTATCAATCTTATTAACCCTCAAAAATATTTATTCATCGAAAATATCGGCCGTGATATCATGTTTCAAATTTTCAACCCTCGATCACCACCGCCACGCGTGTATGTGTGTGTGTGTGTGTGGAGTGGGGAGGGTGATGGGGTAGGGCAAGTTAAACGGCGAACTGAATCTCATGATTAAACTCAGCGACGTCCATAACCCCTGGATTTGACTCCAGTATCGGTTGTACTCGCGTTATTTTCTCGTAACGCCGCTCCACCCCGATCCCCCTTTCACATTCTTTAAGGAGTAGAAATTATACACAGATAACAGCGTTAAAAAACTATCGATGTCTTTGACCCCTAAAAATATTTATCCGACTGATATATGGGCCCGTTTTGGCATGTTTTGAATATTTCCACCCCCGCTCCTTGGGGTGGCAGACGTGTCTCATCCCGACAGTGTGGTCGTAAGGAAATTTGGTGAAATTTTCGCCGCGGGTGTAGATTTATATAAGGAACATACACACATTTCATTTATTAGAAAAATATGTGTAGCCGGAAAAATTAACTGAAAGAGGAAAGTAGAATCGTGAAATAAACTTTTTCTTCTTCTATGGTTTTACAGCCCGATAACGGGCCTCGACCTGGTCCAGTAGTAGCTTCCTCCAAAATTCTCTGTCTAAAGCTATTCTCCTCCAGTTCATCAAATACATGAACCTTTTTTTGTCCTTCTCTACTTCGTCTGTCCACCTGTTCCTTGGTTTTACCTCCCATATCATTGTGTGATGCCTTTCCTTTCCTTTCAAATGCGTTGCACGCGTCCTGTCCATTCTATTCTCTTTAACCTAATAGCTGTTGCGATGCTTGGTCATATATTGCCTTATTACATCCTTATGTCTCCACATGCCATTTTCATTTTTGGGCCCCCAGATTCTTCTTAGGATCTTCCTTTCAAAGATGTTAATCGCTATCTCATCTTTCTTGTTTAGTGTCCAGCCCCTCACCTTCCACAGTATAGTGTTGGCCTGATCATGGTTTTACGTATCCTCATTCCAAGTGTTGTTCTTAGTTTGAAAGCTGGTAGTAGTGATTTATTTGCCAAGTTCGTTCTTCTCCATCTTTGTGGAATTTGGATTCCAGCTATAATATAAAGTCATCGCTTATTTCTATCACATTTTTTTTATTATTATTATTACCTCGGCCTGTTTTGAGAGGTGTATGTTCCGGGGTCACAGACCTTGGACATACGGTAAGAGTTGTCCTCTATTCCCATTGGAATAGTCGGCCAGCTGCCTCCTACACTGGTCAAGGCACGGAAAATGGAATGCTGTGTTCCCACAGCCAACCCCCTCTCGCGCCATCTAGGGAAGGACGTGGGACAAGCACCCAATGCCCGAACTACGTGAGGCAGGTCTTTCTAGGGTTTTCCCTGCATTACTTTTAGGCGAATGCCGGGTAGGATCCGTAAACTATATCCGGGGGCCCTAGTTAACCCTTGGCTACCTTCCTCTACCCTTCCACATCCCCCCTTTCAAATCTCTTCCTATGCTATTAAAGGGGAGTTGCCACTATGTCAATTACCCTCATGTAGCCTCTTACCTAAAAAAAAATTTTTAAAAAAAATATTTCTATCACAACTCCATCTATGTCCATGCATCCTTTTTTCCTAAATTGCCTGCGGGACTGAATAATCTTTTTTTTTTAAGTTTACTTCCAGACCAAACTAGATATTGAAATTATCGTTAGCTATATATTTGGTCTTGAAGCGGAATAGGACATAGAACGTAAATCATGGACAGTGGAAGGATTAATAAGCAGCGCCGCCGACTAGTTAGCGCAGAGATTCCGATCCGTGACTGTAAACTCACATAAAGTTACAGTAATGGACGCGGCTCAAGAGCGACGAATAATGAAGGTTTACAGCTGCGCAAATTACTGACTGAGGTTGAAGCAGCTGCCAGGGCTCGCGCCCTCAACCACGATCACGTCTCCCTCTCTGACATCGCAGTGGTCGTCGCTCATAAACAGTTCCTTCGTAATGCAGGTTTTCTAGGGGGTTCGTCCTGCGTCACTTTTAGCCGAATTGTCGGTTAGGATCCTTAAACTTGACAGCGCCGGGGCGCCCGTAGTTAACCTTTGGCTACCTTCCTCTACCCTTCCGCATCCCCCCTTTGAAATCCCTTCCCATGCTACTAAAGGGGAGTTGCGACCACGTGATTCACCCTCGTGCAGTCTGTCACTCCACACAAACAAATAAATAAACGTCAGCCAATTTTAAGTCAGCACAGGCAGTACCTGCGAGGGCTATTCTCTCGCAGGCAGAACCTTGTAGGAGAGATACAAAGGGGCTACCTTTGGGGGATGCCTTTTCCTCGCCGTTTTTGAACTAAGTTTCCCACAAGCCGAAGCACCTCAGCGTGTTCTGAGAAGTGTATGTTCCGGGGTCGCAGACCTTGGGCATACGGTAAGAGTTGTTCGCTATTCCCATTGGAATAGTTGCCTCCTAAACTGGTCGAGGGACGGAGAAGGGAATGCTGCGTCCCCACAGCAAACTCCTCTCCCGCTATCGGAAGGGCGTGGGACAAGTACCCAATGCCCGACCTACCTGATGCAGGTTTTTCTAGGGTTTGACCTGCATTTCTTTTAGGCGAATTGCCGGGTAGGATCCTTAAAATATAGCCCGGGGGCCCCTAGTTAACCCTTGGCTACCTTCCTCCACCCTTCCGCATCCCCCCTTTCAAATCCCTTCCTATGCTATTAAGGGGAGTTGCCACCACGTGGATTACCCTCATGTAGCCTGTTACCTAAAAAAAAGAAAAATTGTATTCGTAACTTGCTTTCGGCAACTAGCGTGCCATAGTCATTCTATTATTCTATCGTTTTTTTATATATTAAACTAGCTGGGTGCCCGGCGTTTCCCGAGTTGTCATAATGAAACTCAGCGACATCCACAACCCCCATGATATGACTCCGACCTGTTGTTTTTTCATTATTCTTATACAACGCCCCTCCACCCTATACGTATAGGTGGTACCTTTTCATGCCAAAAGGGGTTGAAATTATACCCACAAAAACAAAAACGTCGAGATTAACACTATCAACCTCTATGACCCCGAAAATCGGCCGTTTTTAAAATGTTTGAAAATTTCCACCCTCGACGCCTGGGGGGTGGTAGACATGCCTCAACCCCACAGCGTTTGTTTCCGGTTCGAAAAGGAACACGTGTACGAAATTTGGTCAATTTTGCTCCACGTGTGTGTAGATTTGTATTCGAAACACACACACACACACAGTCTATTTTATTTATTAGATAAGTATAATTCATTTTCCAATACCTTTTTTTAAGCATTGATGTCAACCGTCTGCTGTGTCCATTTCTAGTCAGTTTATTGATTGATGATATGTTTGCAATTTAATTTGCCCCCAATTATATGCCATTATTATTGCGAGGAAAAATCAATTTCTCTTTTTGCGGTAATTTTATTTTACATTAATTTACATTATAAGTAAAAGTTATATTTTTGTTCTGCAATTTAATACTCAACTACAAGAAACTGACCGTCAATCTCCAAACTAGCCTCGCACTAGGTTTCACCTTATTCACGGACACGCACCTTTCTGCTTTAGTAATGGCGTAACGCTAAATTCACCACATGTCCGCATGTCTCGGCAAGAAAACTTACAACACAACAGATTTCAAGTTAAACACTTACCCCACAATCAGAGTTTGTAGACCAGAGTATGTTTATAAACTGGATCAAAGACAGTTAGTAGGCCGTGAACAGAGACGAACATTACCATAAAATACAATGTCATCGCTGACTCGAAACAGTTTATTTATCATCATTTACACAAACCGTGCTTTAAATAAATTCATTCAGCCGCATTTATTTTTTATTGCGTGCTGGATATTTTATTAACTAACGTTTCACACATTTTTATTTGATGTCGTAAATCAGAACCTTGCTTGTTGATTTAATATTTTAAATTATTTTCTGCGATCACGGCTATTCAGAGTAGAATGTCTTTAATACATGACGACAAAGATTGTAATCTCTGACTTGTAGTAATATAACATTTTTTTTATAAATGTTACAGTGAATATAAACTTTTATTAGAGGAATGTTTGACATGTTGAACGATAATGTAAGTTATATATGTAATGTACCTGTATTTTCACGATATTTTCACATGTGAACGTAAGTAATGTTATTATTTATTATGTCTGTGAGGTTATGTCGTCAGCGGAAAAGGTATTCTGGAGAAAATAACTAAATATTTTACTGTCACATTTAATAATATATTGAGACAAAACTACGCTAAATACTAGTTTAGTGACGTCATACTCCTTTCCCTGCCAGACCAGATTGTGAATTGGCATCAAGAATATATCCTTTCATTTATTGTATTTATGCATTCAAAAATATTCTTAATTTAGCATTGTTTTTTCCGTCATTTCAGTCGCACGTTTAAAGATAAATAAGAAAAGCAAAGCAATACCTATTTTCATCTACATTAAATACACCGCTTCATTGGCTCGCAGGGGGAGTGACGTCACTTGGTGCTACTAAAATCGTCTTGTTCCACAAACTACTGGTACGTACGTTAAAAATTATTTCATATTTATTTTTTGTTTACTTTGCGTCAGAAATTATTAACAAATTCTTATAATATACCTGATACGGTGGCCTCGATCCCTTCCTATGTTATGTAACGGGGAGAGCTACCTACCGTGATGTCTATTTTCAATTATGATTTCCGTGTCAGTTTCGAGAGGCGTATGCTCCGGGGTCGTAGACCTGAGTCCCCCCCCCCTCAACAGTAGTTGGCAGGGCGTGGGGACAAATAATAAAGAGGCCGACCTCTTGGTTTTCTTTTCCCCCTGTATCATATTTAGGTGAATTCCGGGCAGGATCTTGGAACCCGATTTAATCCTTTGGTTACACTGTTCTACCTCTCACATACCCCACTTTCTATTCCTACCTATGCCACTAAAAGGGAGAGGCCACCACGTGGATGACCCTCGTGTAGTCTGCTGCTGAAGAGTCAAAGTACAC
Source organism: Zhengitettix transpicula (assembly GCA_037074705.1). NCBI lineage: Eukaryota > Metazoa > Arthropoda > Insecta > Orthoptera > Tetrigidae > Zhengitettix > Zhengitettix transpicula. The sequence continues at coordinate 10,859,552 of CM073591.1, read as the reverse complement.
GTACCACAGTCGGCCTGCTGCCTCCAAATCTGTGTAAATTCATCATCAATCTAATTCAATATGCAAAATATATATATATATATATATATATATATATATATATATATTAAAGAGCCTTTGTTTTCATTATTTCAATGGCAGCGAAACAAAACTGTCGTGATCTTATATGATCTCTATCCAAGTTGAATAAATTAATATTCCAGAAGGGTCATGACGGATTACGAAACCTGCCCGGCGTCGTACGTGACGTTTAGGGCTGCCATCTATTAGCAAAATGTGAATTTACGTGCGCGAGTACTCGACAAAACACGTTAGTTGTATTATGAAATTTGTTGTACTCGTAAATAGTTGGAAAAAATGCCACCTCCTGCTTTCGATGCATTTGTAATCACAGCTCACAACTCTTAATAACTTTTAATAATTGTATTAAGTAAAAAATTCAAAAACAAATCAGTGTTGTATAAATATAGGATATCCCATTTGCTTAACAGTCTAGAATAATCATACTATGACTTAATATACCCACATGTATTATAGTCTGAGAAGATAAAAGTCTACATATATGTAGGCCTATTAGAATTATACATAAGCTGAAAACACTGGCTAGCCCTGGTTGAAGATCAATTTTTACAAAAGAAAAAAAATATTAACAGCCAATATTTTCTCAATTATTTACAAAGTCATAATATTACTACTCAAGTCAAAACGCAAGACAATTCTCTCAAATGAGGACATTCACAAACACAACACCAGAAATAAAAACAGACTGTTTCCAAGTAGGGTACAATAAAAAAAATCCTCAGAAACGGACCCATATGTTTTACAATAAGCTTCCACTTGAGATCAAATTGTCTCCTGAAAATATGTTCAAGAAAAAATTGAAATCTTACCTATGTAATAGGTGGATCTTACATCAATAAATCAATATATAAATTGATTGCTTCTCTAAATAGTGCTTGAAGTCATACTTAGAAATTTGTACGCTTTAAACCCAATGATTGACGTTACGTATACAAGGCTATTCAGAAATATTTGTATATAAAAATACTACTCAAACTAGTGAAAAAATTATATTGTAATTAAATAAGAAAAATTGATAATAAACTATGGTCAAATCATTATGTACTCAACTGACTTTGCTAAAAAAAAACATGTTTATTCATGTACTTCTGGCAAATAAAACAATATAATTATTTTTATATCGATGTTAATAATTGTGGGCACAGCCAGAACTCATGGTTGCTGAGGAACCCAGTAAAGCAGCTGCAATTAGACGAAAATAGGTTTTCTGAGCTTCTTACTTATCATCTGATATCTCACCAAGCTTTGTTATTTTCTGATAACTGTTGAAAAAATATGAATTACTTAAGCCCTTTCCCGCCTATGTTAAATTCAGAATACCAACCCCACTTATTCCACAGGTATAAAGCATGTTTCCTCTGGTAATCTCATTTAATTTTAATACTTCACATAATAGTTTGGTTTTACCTGAATCTATAGTGGAAAATGGAATATATCTCATGCACAAGGCAAGTAGGATGTAATAATGAAACAAATTGGAAATCTGAAATTACTGAGTGTGTTCTGAACTGGAACCAACTTAATCTTCAGGACAAGTCCTAACAGAGCTCCAATAATATTACCTCAGATAAGAATAAATTGGGCGGAAGATTTTATATTTTTTACATTTACATTTATTTGTTGCATCCATTAGATCTCTAGTGAGAAAATAGGACAAGCCAATAATACAAAGAAATACAAAAAAATTATATTAATACATTACATATAAGAAAACACAAACAAAATACATGACTGAGAAATTAAATAAAGTAAACTAATACCAGGAAATGTAAAGTTCAGGTAAAATGAAAATGCTTGTAAAATAAATTAAGATTCACAATTACCACAAACTTTTACAATTAAAACAGGTCTTTTCACATTGTCATGTGACTAAAGAAACCGCAATGGTAATTAATGAGGAGATAAGAAAATATACTCTACAAATAGAGTACCATTGCAAGAAAGTGGATTTTAACAGGCTGCAGATGATAACTTTAGAAACAGACTAACATGCACCTTGTAGTAGATTTTTACAGGCATTGATGTGCTTGTTACAATAATAAAAACTTTTTATATCTACTGATAGACTGTTATAATTTTTTTATCCTCAAACAATGGAAGAGGTCCGATAGAAGAGAACAGAGATACGAGTCAAAACTGTATAAGTAAGTACAGCGAAATATCTTGTTAGTGTTACTCATTGCCTGGTTTTAAGTGAAAAATACATTGTGCTCATCGGTCCCAGATTTGGAATCTGCAAACGTGTATCATATCACAGGGTCCTATATAGGTTCCTTTAAGGAACAGAAAGTGTAAATGACGCAAACCACTGCAAGGCTTAACAACCCAACTGCTGCTGACTTGGTAAATGGACATGATGTATCTGCAATCCAATGCATCACTGTCTCCCTGTCAAAGTCTTGGTAAACTGTTTGCCCCTCTCTCTTTGCAGCGAGCCGAAACTCGCAGTGCCTCCGCCACTGAGCTGTGAGAGATTGTACTTGCTTGCAGAGCTATCTTAGATAGTTGGCATTTCTCAGGATAATGAACCATTAAGTTCTCTCTGAGACCTTTACCAGCCTTTGGCTGTGGATGGCCTGACAGGGATAAGCATGCAAGGGCTGCAAGATAATAGGTTTGTGATCCGATCTTTAATATAAGCAACATGTACTACTTACAAATAAAACATTATCCTTATTTTTATATTGATTAAGAATAGCCAATCCCAATGGCTGAATAGAATGGGAAGACAATCACACTGAATTTCATGTAAACATAAATTGGCCAGAAAAAGCACTATTGGGCTCAGACGTAAACAAACTACACCACTCAGTTCGAATGTTACACTGAGACTGTGAGCTTTGCAGGCCAACGCAAAGATATAAATAACCCTAAACTACTATATTCAAACTATAGCCTGACTTTCATAAATCATGGACAGCAGCACCACAATCATGGCAAACTATGGTACCAAACATTTATTTACAATATATAAAGAAAAAGTAAAGTGAATGAGATTGCAGTGTCAATACCAATTTTTCTCTCATCATTTAGAGGGAACAAATAGGATTGTTTCAGAACACAAGCACAAAAGTTTCCAACCCTCTAAGACCTGGACCTACTCTGTTCAACCCAGGAAACCTATAGGTTGTCGATGGCTTTCTGAATCCAAGAGACAGCCTGGAATGTACCAAGTGGCTTTTATAACACGTCAGCAAGTTGGAAATTGATTTAGTGTCCTGGCTATTTGGAATCACAGGCTGTGTAGGCTAGAAATGACCTGACTTAAGACTGAAAACAAGCGAGTTCCAGATGTCAGTGATTGTGAAACTTTGCTGTGACATTGTGTTGATGCTTCTAACAGTGAAAGTGTTAGTAAGGGATGCTATACCCCAGATATTGTAACACATGAGTCTTAATTTATGGTTTTATATTTTATCAGTGTAAATTTTATTTTAACTTTATTAGGGAAATTTCATAAAGGCTTGAAGAGAATTGTTTTTACTTCTGGCGGCATAACAGTCGAACTGAAGACCACCTGGCGCTATTGTCCATGGATTTTGGGAGAAACCCAAAATTGATACAGTGGCCTGCTGTCCCACTCAATTCTCCCTCCAGACAATAAATACGGAAAACTGGGGAAAAAGGAAGAGCATCGAAAAACAGAATGGAGAAAAAGAGGGTTCGGTCTGAGGAGGGCCTAGAGAGTGGTTGGAGAAGTGAGAGAGAGAAATAAGGAACCTGGTAAAATACGAGCAGCAAGTCACGAGGAATCCATTGGGAAGCCAGGAAAGAAGTCATCGCCAGAAATACTGGGAAGGGATGACCGCTCCACCTGACATTGCAAGAATTAAGTAGGTCCATCATTCTCTGTTACGCCATCAAACACGAAGATGGTAGAATACAATTTTTTATGTCTCTTGTTCAAACACTGAGCATATATAAGTGTATAATGTGTAATTAGATTAAATATCATAAAATAAAATAAATATGCATTACAATATATGGATTAGATTGACTGATACCCAAACGAGTATTTGATGTCCCAGAAAAATATTATCAGTAATCTGTCAAGTCGATAAATTAAAAAGTAAATTATACAATGATTTAAGGCAAATAATATATCTACAACATGATTCTCAAAATTTATTGAACTTTAGATTCTTCCAAAAATACAAAATCATACACCATACAAAACATGCTATATTCAATAACAAGATACAAGATTATACATAAAAAAAATCTAGATTGTATATATTTTACATGATCAAACCATAATTTGATCATGGAATACTATACATATCATAAACTCTAATAATAATGACTAATTCAGAATATGCAAATAATATATTTATGGATATTTTAAAATATTGCAGGAGGCACTCTAAATTCATAATCTCTTCTCTCATGGCACGTTCATTTAATTGACAACTAAATAAGTAATAAACTCCATGAAAGACTTTGTAGTAAACTAAAAATAAAATAACAGAGTATAATATTAGGGACAAAAACAAATTGTATATAGTTTCAATACAGCTATAAAAGCCAGAGGAGGAAAGCTCTACAACATAAGCAACCAGTTACATTAAAAGGCCTCATTTCCTCTCACAAATAACAAGACACGTAACTTATTAACAACTTTTCTGCCAGTCCAAACTCAACTATTAGCTTACATGAAAATATGAGAACCATACACTACCCCACGTTGTTAAGAAGTTGGTGGGGAAAGAAATTTAACAGAGCTACAAAAACCATCAGTGACTCAGCATTGATACTCGACTTCATTTATTATTACTAAAAACAACATTTAGAAATAATTCTCACATTTTCACTTTAAGCATTGTGATTTATCAACACATTAACTTTTAACATAGTACAAATACAGAAACCAAATTACAAAATCATAGAATTTTTTAGTAAAATAAATAAAGTACTAAAAAGCTGTTTTACTAAAAAATATAAAAAGTGTACTAATTTATTACACATTTAGTTCAGTAATAAATTGTGGTACTTAAACATTCACACATGGGAAAAAATACTGAAATACTAGGAAGAGAAGACATTCTGAAACTGTCAGGTTGTGTGGAAATATTTAATTAAAGATCTCAAAAAGCTGCTCTTGGAAGCCATTTAACAAGATGAAAACTACAATTATATTCAGGTACATCAATAGTTACAGATATTCTATTAAATTCTGAAGCCATAATTCCCCGTCAACGTGAAATGCAGACATCGACGGGCTTTGTTGACAAAATGCCGATTGGAAAGCCTGAAACTCCTTCAACAACAAATTCACTGGGAAAGCCTGCAAATTTAATGAGGAAATTCTGTTTGAATTGTATTGTTACAGTTGTAAAGTTACAGTGTTAGCTATTTTAATACTCTTGCTTCAGGAAGAACATGTTAATTAGTCTGACAAAATAAGAGAAATTACTCAATTTCAAAGAGAGTCAGGAATGCTGTCTAGTTGACTTCCATTTTCAATAGAAAAAATATTAATTTCAAAGTTTAGACATAATATTTAAATCATTAAATGAAAACCAATTTGTAAAACAAATTACTATTGAGTCGTCATGGATATTTTTTAAATATGTTTTTGGTTTATGATTATCAACTAATCAGAAATTTAAATAATATTTTTTTGTAATTAAAATTAATCCAAGCAGGTAATTTCTGACTTTATCTGCTTGAAAAGTTCCCCGCCCCCCTCCTCAATACTAAAAAGTCTGATAACTCATAGTCTTTGAGATTACTACATTTGATGGTGACATAGAAAAATAATAAGTTTTTTACAGTAAGAGCACTTTCTTAAAATTTTCTTTGAAACCTCTTAATTTAACAAAGAATTCAATACTGCTACTCAGTTGATTAAAAATAGCATTGAGAACATGTTGCGAATGCATTTACTTCTGGCGACCAATGCCTTAATCCAATTTCTTTAAATTACAGTTCAAAAGAATTGAATATATGACAATAATAAAGGAAAATGCCATAAAATTCTAACAGATAATGAGTGACGTCAACTGAACACAATTCCCAACCTTTACTCCTCGTACCCCTTCAATTATGTGCTCAGTCAGTTGGGTAAACTATTTGAGTACTAAACAATATTAAATTTTTAAACAAATTGGATTTCTCAAGAGTAAAGCATCGTAGCATTTGAAAATTAAAGATCGAAGAACATGATCACATCATACACTATTATAAACACAAAAATTATTGTCATAATTAACAAAAATAGTACTTATATCTATTTTGAAAGTTTGTATGGGTAAAGATGGCTCAAGTTTGTGGTATATAACAATAAAAAATTATATACATACAACTTTCCCTCTCATTTTAAACTTCATCATGAATGTTTGAACCTTTAGGAACAAGTTGATTTAAGTACCGAGAGAACATATGAACAGAGTCTCCGAGGCAGTCTTCCGTTACTTAAAAAGGAAAAGAAAGCATGCACCTTGCATCACTGCTTTCAATGTAACCCAAAATCTTAATTACTCTCAATCAAAGAGTACAAACACCATCTATTGGTAGATACACACAAAGGTAAAACACTAAGTAAAACAAAGCTATATAAATTGAATTCCATTCCCAATTAACAGAAACCTTGTTAGATTTAAGTAGTGCTATATTTATACAAAAATAATACAGCAAATTAATTTAATAACGAAGGAATAGGATACATTCTTTAAAAGTTACTTACATATAAAAATGTATTTCAAAATCACCTCAATAAATATTTCTATTGTTCAAAAAGAATAACAACAATAGATTATGGCTGCAAGGAACTATTTCTTGAAGGAAAATAAAAAGATACATAAAACATTACGGGAGATATTTGTGCACAAGCTTCCCGTATTTTGGAGTTTTGTGAGTGTGGCCAAGATTTTCCATCAAATTGTACACGGTTCTAGAAGTATATGTAGATCTTAGAGATTTCATTACATTTTAAGTAGGCAACTAAACAAAACGGGGTAGAAGGATGAATGAAGAGAACAGAAATGTTTTGAAATGTAAGGGGCTCGCTCCTGTCGATTTCACCTTAGTTATGTATAACTAGTCAATATAAATTAAATTAAGCACTGATTAAAAAAATAATAGAACCATGTAAGAACATCTTCCAATTATTTATTGTTCTTTCATTATACATTGGAAGCTTTTGACTTTCAACATTCATTGTTTAAAAACATACATAATGGTGACATAACAACAAAATTGTCTTAAACAGTGATACACCTATGACATTGACGTCTATGATTATTCATTATATGATCGTCACTTATGTTTTCAAACAGAATGAGTTTCATTGTTGAAAAACATACGTAATGGTGACATAACAACAAAATTGTCTTAAACGGTGATACACCTATGGCATTGACGTCTACGATTATTCATTATACGATTGTCACTTATGTTTTCAAACAGAATGAGTTTAACCTGATGTATAATTATGAAACAATGAACAATTGGAGTCTGCTTTCCACGACTTTATAATTTAATACTACTCATGACAATAAACAATTCAGCTTCATAACAATTTTTTTTTATCAATAATCAACTGCAGTTGATGAGACAGCCAGGTTCAGTAGAACATTATTACTAATTAGCATTCAAAAAAAATGTAAACTAATTTATTCTGAAAATTCTTGGTAGGAGATTCATTTAAATAAGTTCTCATAATTAATTTCCCATAATTGACAATAATGACAATGTAACAGTTGACTGGGATTCACAAGTAGAATTACACATTATCAGAATTACACACTTTCTTTAAATTTGCTACACCACACAAAGTCAACTAACTTAAAAAATTCATATAAAAACATTTATACGTACGCCAACGGTATACTTTCTAGCTATATCGTATAACAAGATATGTTCTTTAATATTATTAAATATATATTTGAAGAAATGAACACATTGAAGTTTGAAGATTCATGGAACATCTCTAGTCTCTCATCTCTTCTTATCTTAACCAATTAAACAAATCTTTTCAAGACCTGTGTAAAAATATTAATTAGCCACACCAATCAAAAACTGCAGAACACACCAATAAGGGTGTGTAGAGTAGTTGTTCAACATAAGAGAGAGAAAAAAAGGCACTAGACAAATCTCAAAATATTGCTTTGAGCTATTTTCTTTTTTTTTTTTTGTATTCCTCTGCACATCTTGTTATTCAAATGAAAAATATCACATTCATTTTATATTCAATATATAACCATCAAAATGGTTGCATCTTGAGAATTGTTGATTATATTGCAAGGGTATTCTCAAGGGTACACAGAGAGAATTCAACTTCATGTAACATTTCATATAGCACCAGTTGTGGGGCATCAAAACTGTGTAATTAATATACCAAATAAAGTAACATTCTTTTTCTTTAGTTTCCTGAAAATACAAAGTTCAGCTTTAAAATTCACAGACCACTGAAGACACGTACAAGCAAACTACCAACTACTAAAACATTAATATTAGATAATTGTTCATTTGTGTACGAGATAGAATTAGAAAGTATGAAATTTAATTGAATCTCATCACTTAAGGTGCCTGAGAAAGGTAAACGGAAAATCATAGCAAATCCTTTATTCATAAAAAAGCACATGCAACACTCGAGACATACATTACCAAGTCAGATAGATTTAATCTGAGATTATATATAATAATTAGATGAAGATTGCACAATCCAGTTGACAAACTCACAGCTCTTGTGTGTTTTAATCACCTGATCAAAGCAACAAAGTTTCCGGAAACCTTGTGTGGTATTTATATCAACATTTCACTTTTGTCTGTAATTTTTCTATTTTTATCTAATTATTATATTTCAAAACAGATGTATTATATTTTCATATCAATAATTATATAAAACCCAAGCAATTAAATAATGTCAAGAATAAAATTCTCTCTAGAGTGCAATAAATTTTTGTAATGCATGAAGATATTTTGGATTCTGTTTACTTACATACTATACAGCATTTCCACTTTTTAAGCTGGACAATTCTGCTGCTTTTGACAAAACCACTTGAATGTCTATTGGAGGGAAATTCTGCAAAAAAAAAAGCCAAAGGGGTAAAATGTATTCAAAGGTTTATAAGTATTCTGTATACAAATTCAAGCGTTAATGGACAATAAATCAAAACAAATTATACAAAGTAATTATGTTATTTTTAAGTAGTTCAGAAAAGCAAATCCATACACAATAAAATAAATAATAAATTAGAATACATAAATTGAAATAAAAAAAAACTATATAATTTAATTCAGCTCTTGTCCTGTTTTCACTCATAATTACAATTTGCCGAGGTTTATATACAAGGAAGAAATCTTATAATTATTATTTTTACTTTTTTGTCCATAAGAGTAACTTGATATAGAATTTAAAAAGTTAGTTGTATTATAAATATGTGAAAATTAAATAAAGTAAAAAATAATAAATGTCCTTTTCATAAATTGATTAATTACACAAGAATAAACAGAAATAACTTGAATGTGTGATACTAACTGCTCTATGTAAATAATGGTAAGAGGTGTGTGTATTCTTTGGAACAATAAAGTATAAAAGATTACACTTAATTTCGACAGTAAGCAAAACCAGTTGTAATTTAGTAACATGAAATCAAATCATTAGAACAAATGTTATAAACTCAATTAAAAGTCATATGCACATATTAACAATAACAAAGTTCTTTATTCACCCGTTCGAATTAGTCTTCTCTCTAAAACAATACAACAAGCACACACACACACACACACACATTTTCTTTGACGAAAATATTCCACACCTCTCTCTCAAATGCTTTTTATTAATATTAAATTAAAACACAAATAAATAACATAATTGATTTACTAAACAAAAAATTGGTACTCAGCTCAGTGGCAGTTAGTGGGAAAACTAAGCATTGCTAATATTAAAATAGGTCAAAGTCTCGGGTCTCAACCCGGGCCAATTGTTTGTTGACTAACAACGTTTCGACAGCAAGCTCCGCCATTGTCATCAGGTTAACTGACGATGGCGGGAGCTTGCCATCGAAACGTTATTCAACAAACAATTGGCCCGGGTTGAGACCCGATAATTTTATCTAGAACAGATTCACCGGGAAAGCCGTCACTCTGTAATATTAAAATAATTAAAATAGCAAAAGAAACATCAGTCAAAATTTTGTACAACATGTATAAGTAGGTCCTCCACAGCGTTAGTAAACAGTTTCACTATCACTCCCACTTTTTTAAAATTTACCCTGAACATTGATCCAGAAAGAAGAACTGTATCAAATAACTACAAGTCAATAATATCCAACTGATCAGTCTTTTTCCAAGGGCTAAAAAAAGAATAGACAGAAGTGATTACTTAAAGACAAGCTGTTAATCAATGTCCAATAGTTTTTTCTCCTCATAAAAAATCTGATAAAGTAATGTCAAACAAGAGAAACATTAAAAATAGATCAGTGGTTGAAAATTGAGTGTGTAAATTACATGACTTAAATTACAGTATGAATTAATTATTTGATAAGAAAGAAGAGATGGAACAATATTTCAAACTATAATGAAGACTCAGAGCAACTATGCTAGAATAAGAGTTTCAACATTCCTACATACCAAATTAAGTATGTGGTGTTTAGTTAAAAATGAGAGACAAATACAATTGAATAAAAGTGTTTATGTAATAATACAAATATCATCTACAAGGACTTAAGTTAATGGGCTCTTCACATCGAAAGTTTGCCTTTTATTATTTTTACCATTATCAGTCTTCTAAAATAACTAGATCCTAAAGACTATGACAATCCTTTATTAAACACTTTCAGAGTAATAATTAGATAACAAAATCAAATACGATAATTTGTATCAAGTTTTTTAAGAATTTACCTGAAGCAGTTTCACATTAGCTGGAAAATCACCAGTCAGCAATTGTTCTCTCAGCAATCTGAAGGCCGACAGAAATACAAGAAAAAAAATATTATTTTCAAAGGGGAAAAATATGGTGTCCTTCATATTAAAATAATGCAACTAATTAAAACTAAGAAATGATAACATTCTAACAACTTACATTATCATTGCACAGCATATGTAGATTAGGAAATCAAAACGATTTCCATCAGCAAATAATGAGTCCCATATTCGAAGAACATCAGGTAAGGGAAATTCTTGCGAAAGTAGTAATGTCAACCATCTGAAAGAAAATGAAACTCAAATTTAGGATGTTTAAGACCAAGGAATTACATAATTAATACGGACAGGAAAGAGAGGAAGGCTGTTCAAGCTTAATAAATGTTAAACAAGAAAGAGTTCAATTTTCAGAAGTGCTAGCTTTCTTCCCAAGGACATAGAAGAAATGTACCTCGGGGCAGTCACCTGACTGTGGTCAACCATCATCTATCTCCTGAAGAAAGAAATTTTGAACTGTTTCATGTTCAACATGGTGATGCTGGCCCTATATTTCAGGTAAGCCATCATCATAAAATTAACTCATCTGGACTGGAAAGAAGTATAGAGAGCAACTGACTTCCCTTAAATCAATAGTTGCCATCGACAGGCTTATACATCATAAAAATGTGTTAAAAAATTATTTTTGGAATAAATTTAAATTTATAAGGAAAAACTTGCACACGAAATAATTTTCTGTTCACATATACCTGAAACTATAGTATTGAGGACGAAGTTCCTGTTGTTGCAATCGAAACCACACTTGACTGTCGCTGTTGCGTAGTTCCTCACCGAGTCTGTGCATCATGCCACTTATACCACACTCCGCATCATCAAGAGACTTGATAAAAAAGTCTCGAATTTCTCCCATGAGATTAGTGAAACAGAAGAAGGAATCAGCTTCTGCAAACTCTGAAATGTAACAAAAACAAACAAACACATCTTAGAAAATATGGTGGAGGTGTGGCATTTAATTTCAACCTGACCTCATTTTCTTCTAGTTTGTTAAATTTATAATACAAGATTTTTGTGAGAAAGGCCCTAAACTAACTGTCACACAATTATACTGTGTCGACTTTGTGTTAAAGTATTTGTATCATATCATTGATCTCTACTTTTATTATTTACTACCCGAAAGCCCGGCATTGCCTGGGTTGTCATAATTAAACTCGTGACATCCATAACCCCGGATTTGAATCCATTCTTGGTTGCTTTTGCTTTATTTTTATATTATGCCACTCCACCACACCCTCAAGGTTCCCCCCTACCCGTGCTGAAAGGAGTTAATTATGCAGAAAAATATTGGGAGAAATACTTTCAATCTCAGTGACCCTGAAAATTATTTATCTGATGCCAATATCGCCCATTTGAGCAAATTTGAAAATTTCCACCCTTGCCCTTGGGGGCGGTATTCGTGTCTTACCACCACAGTGTTTGTTTCCGGTTTGAAAGTAGGAAGTGAACAAAATTTGGTCAAATTTTCTGCACGGGTGTAGATTTGTATGTGGAACTTACACACAAGCTAACAGTCTATTTTATTTATTGGACAGATAGTAATAATAAATTGTACATGATTAATAAGAAGATAGCAGCGGTTATCACTATACCGAAGAATAATTACTTTTAGCTTCGATAAGAAGGAAAGTGGGATGTTTTGGCATAAAAACACAAGACAGTTGTTAATATACAGATTGTTGTTGAGGCAAAGCAAAAGGACAAAGATAAATTTAACACGCGAGTGTGGTGTCTGTTCCCTGGATTGTGAAGTGAGTATGCTAGGTTCTGATAACTTATCATCACATACTGCTATAATGTTTCAGCTACTGTGTATTACAATGTTGGTTTTCTGAAATAAAATGAAAAATTTACGTCTGTTTGAAAATTAATCATACGAAAGACAGCCAAGTACAGACAAAATAAGTGATAATATAAATACCACACAACGTTTCTGGGATCCTGCAGGTGTTAAGAAGAGCCTAGTGATCAGACTAGTGCAGTTGTGTCGCTCTAGGTTCTTAAGAGCACCTGAAAAAAGGAACAAGGACCCCAGAAACGTTGTGTGGTATTTATATTATCACTTATTTTATCTGTAATTGGCTGTCTTTCTTATTATTGTTTATCTTTTGTTAAAACATTATGCTTAATTGAAGCTAACAATTTACCTGGAATCCACAGAATAATCTTGCTAAACAATCATAGTGAAGGTTCATTAAACATGTCCTTACTTTAATTTTACCATATGGTGCACTTTCTAGCACACAATTTTAAAACTGAATAATTTAGAAATATTATTTTGTCTGGAGACATGGGAGCATGGCTTGTCGACACGATACAATTGCAGACCAGATTAGGAAAAAACAAGGTCAAGAAAAGGTAGACGCTGGAGAGGGTATGGTCCATTGGTGGAACCTAAATTTGAAAGAAACCACAGGTCACGTGTGTGATATGATCACCAATCTTGACACAGTGATTTTTGGGGTTCGAGAGTGAGACACCGGGACAGTTAGTTTTCGTCAGCCTAGGTCTGCAGTCAGATTTTTGCAGTCTATCGCGCCAGTCTGTGTTTATCCAGTCTGGTGTCAACATTGTCTCGGTGGTGTGTTTCTGCAGCCATACAACAAGCTGAGGACCAGAGGCCACTTACTAACATCACTACAGAGATCTCGTAAGCCACGAGTTCACGTTTCGATGTAGCGCACTGGTTTTTAACGGGAAAAAAACCACGATTAATCCTGGGAGAGGGACTTCACGTGTTCCTGAGTATGCTGGCAATTAACAATCCTTGTTAAAATATGGGCAAATGTAAATAGACACATTTCTTTAATATGATAATTTTTTTTATATATAACTTAAATCGTTAATTTAATTATATTTACCTTTACTGTTAGTGCATTGCATGTGGTGCCCAATCAAAGATCCTAATATAAATAATTACTCCCAAATTTTAAGATATCCCACCACAATCATATCATTTGTTTATTTTTACTCCCAATATTTAATATACTGTAGATATAAAAAATTTCACTCACCTCGCCACTCTGAATCAGGGTTGCATGCAAAAGAATAGTAAATTGGTCCTATGATTTCATTCATTCCTTGCACATACCCTTGCCCGGGATTGAGTTTGGCGTACAGAAACAGGATACGTTCAACAACTTCCCAATGTGCCTCCATTCCTTCCGCCATGGGTGCATAATCTTCAGAGGCTTTCTTTATTGAAAGTGCTATCTGCGAACAGGAAATTAAAAATATTTTATAAGAGTGAATAAAAGATTGTTCACTGTTAACGAACAAATATATTCTTTCAAATCTTCGTTTAATTGAAAATGGCATTTCAATACCTTCTTCTAAAGTTACTAGTCCTATTACATTCAAGAATAATGACAACAATAATATAATCCTCTAAGTAAATATTTGATAGAAAATTGTCAATGTTAGAGATACTGAGAGAAAACGGGGATACTTAAGAGAAAGAAATGAAAAATGCCATACTGACCTGCTGCTGAGGAAGCATGCAATGAAAGAAAAATGTTGTAAGTACAACATCAAAATCAATTAAAAGCCTTAAAGCTATGTTTTTAAATTGAAAATCAACATTTGCTTTAATTTCAATTATTGAATATAATTTTTCATACACATCCAAAAATTGTTTACTCAAACCTATAGAAAACAGATAGTAAATTGTTTTACTACCATTTTGCTACGTGGTCCATATCCTCCATACTTCCTTCCACACCGCACACTGTGAACATGATTGTGTAGAAGAAAGTATGAAAGTAATACCAAATTAGTCAAATAATTTTTCTGCAGCTCATACCTTAGTAATTCCAAGACCTTTTCTTTCAACATTAGCAGATTTCAAAACTGTATGGTGAACACGACGATGAAGGCGTTTCACTCCTTTGCTATGAACCACCTGTTGACAGGGAAAATCAGTGGCTTGCTGGAAGAATGATATGTCTGGACATAATCTCCTGCAATTGGAATTACAACGTTTTTTTGTTTTGTTCTTTTAAAATCATTTTATTATTCACAGTGAAAGGATAAAATTTAACTACAGTAGCACTGTAAGTATGTAATAAATTGATGAGGTTACAACTGTGTTTTGCAATTTATGCAGCACATGGTACGAGGCATGTTCTGAAAGAAAGTGAACTGAGACCATAACAGGTTGTGACTATTTTGTTCTTTGAGGGTTGCAACACTGAGTAGTAGAGGTGTGAATCTCCTGGCGCAGCGAGCATTACAGGAACACGATAGTACACAATCTCACATTGTAGTATCCAGTTGTGTGAAAGATGGCACCAAATGCAAGCCACTTCCTACTCGCAGAAGAAATAACACCTACTGAAATTTTTTTGTGAATTAAAATTATTTATGGTGATTTATGAACAGGACGATTGTGTTTAAGTGGTAGAGGGAGTTTAGTGGAGGCAGAAGAACAGAGGAGTGGAAGACCTTCCATTTTGACTACTAAGTCGGTGCATGAAACTGTTACTGAAGACCACCAATTGACAGTGGATTAAATGTCCCTCAACTCTCCAGAAGTCACTTATACAAGACAGTAACGGAAACATTGGGATACCAGAAACTGGGTGCAAGATGGATCCTTAAACAGCTGACAGAGCAGGAAAAATTGGATCAATATCGCCCACGAGTTTCCTGATCGAGTTGAATTGTAAGGTGAAGTTTTCATCTTTTCACCTCCCTGAAGGCACATGTCGGTTAAATTAAATTTTCAACTTACAAGCAGGTGCAGAAAGAGGTTCTGAAGTAGAGGAATGTGCTGGTGGGAAAGTTCTTCAAACATAATGAAGCTTGTACCATGGCTAACCACATGCACTGACAAATAGTCAACAATTGGATACAATATCCTGTAATTTTTTTTCAAATGCACCACTTCTTTTAAAAAAATATAAAAACCTAGTACACTTACTTTCTGGACATGCCTCGTATTTACTGTGTGTCAGTTCAGTAGAATTACCAGGTAGCAGATTGGTGCCAGTCCATCAGAACCAACAGTTTGGGGGGGTGTTCACAGGAAAGGGAGATCAGACCCCAGGCTAGTAGTTGCAGAGTGAAAAATAAGCATTCACTGACCTCAAACAAAGAACACCTACCTGGCAAATTTGGTGACAATGATTCACTGGATATAATAAAGACTGTGTACTTTTTGTATAAACAATCCTTCATGACAGGAGATGCAAGTCATCGAAACATCACTCTACATTAATTGTACTCAATTGGTTGAATATGTTGTGAGAAGAAGGGTAGATTTGGGCCCAAGCGTAAATTCTGATTGGAGGAGGAAGCAGAAAAAAGTAAAAAAAAATGGAGGCATGAAACAGCCAAGTTTTGAAAAACGCCTCTACAGAACCAAGGAGGCACAGGTGTTTGGGTAGAAGGAAGTCTATATATATGTTGCAGATGAAGATTGAGGATAGATGAAGTGAGGAAGACTGGAGATTCCAATGTTCACCTACACAATAGACCATGGCTGCCAAAAACAACCAAATATTCCATCCTGCATGCTGTCAGAAGAACAAACCACATGTGTACAGTGTGAAGAGGAGGTACATATGTACTTTTGAACCAACTTATTTAAAATTATGTATATTTATCTGTCTTATATGTAATGTAATTATGTTATAACATAAAAAAGTTGGACGACATATTAAATTATTTCTGACAAATTTCGCTGTTTCATTAATTTAAAATCAGTTTCTCCACTATATTTCAATCTACATAAATAATTCTTTACAGTGCATTTTGGATTATTTCCTGTGGCAAGTCTGAAATTAAGTATAGGTTCAAAGTATATGCATTTAAAAGTAATACCTGACATCCTTATCAATTTGGAGGAGAACTTCATTATCCTTGAAGAAAGTCTGCCACTGGCTATCAGGGTTTAAGTTGAGGGGATGATCAGCAAATGTTACATCAGTCCTGCTGCATTCATCTTCACAGGCGCCGGGCATCACAATCATTTCCTCTGAAAAAGAAATCAATAAATTTGCATTGGAATATTTAAACTCATACCCGGCGGCAACACTGTGAAAGGCTTGCGGTAAGGAAAAATGACAAAGTATAAGAACACTGAGTTAGGGTCTCAGTACAGATGTAAACAACTCACTCGTACCAGGCTTAATGTTTATAAATGAAAAGTGAAAAAAAAAATTAAATATTTATGTCTCAATGAAAATTAATAATGAGAAAGATAGCCAAATGCAGGCAAAAGAACCTGTGATATAAATACCACAACGTTTCTGGGAGCCTTGTACCTTTCTTCAGGTGCAGAACAACTCGAAGAACCTTTTGAGTTTTGTCAACTGACTAGTGCAGTCTAGACTCTTGCATTTTTTCTGCAGCTGAAGAAAGGAACAAGTCTTCCCCAAACTGTTGTGTGGTATTTATATCATCAGTTCTTTTGTCTGTATTTGGCTATCTTTCATAACACTTATTGTTTATAGTTTAAGTGAAATACTAACACCAATTAAGATCAAATTTGTTGTCGATTGTGACTCACACAAATCATAGAGCCCCCGTAATAAACTATATTAACTTCAAACAGACGCTGAGGTTACATTCTCTACTGGATTTAGAATATTTTGACAGATTTAAGCAGGAATATGAAGAATATGTTGATATAAACACATTATCACTATATGGGAAAAATCATTAAATAATATTATTATTTAATTTTCATAACATTCAACTCTATTAAGTTAAATAATCACAGAAACAACAATATTTCAGGAAAAATACCGTGGGCTATTAGAAAACAAATTATTTTCGAAATTAATAAAATAAAGCTGTGAAAATCATTTCTCATAACTAGATTTTAATGGTTACATATTTGACAATAGTAAATATTTATTTTTTCAAATTTACCTATAAACTGTCTATATAGTTCTCTTTTTCTGGTCAATGTTTCACTCCAGGTACAGCGAGTGTTTGGAAGATAATTCAGCATAAGTTTCCAACATAATGCTCGCCTACCTTGCTCATCTGGAATTCCTGAAATTGGTTTATTGAAAACATGAATTGCACAGATAATATCATTAACACAATAAAAATGTTAAAAGCTTTACATAATTTAATAGTTTAAATAAACAAATCGCTTTGCCAAAGGTAAAGTTACACATCAAGAAACTCTTTACAGATAAACCTACGGATGTGTTACATTCGACCACTCTTTGCAAAATCACACAGACTTTTAATTTTCATTATCAAATGAGGTTGAGAATTTAATTTTGACTACCATCGTCTGTGCTGTTTGGAAGGGGGAATTATATATAAGTAATGTGGGCAGGACAGTGACATTGAGACTATCAGGCTTACCTTAATAAAATAATATAACCAAAAGCAGGTAAAGTGATGATACACCAATACCACACAACGTTGCTGGGACCCTTGTCCCATTCGTCAGGTGATAGGAAAAAACATGAGAGCCTTGAGCTGTTTTTTTTTCCGATCACCTGACGAAAGGTACAAGGGTCTCAGAAATGTTGTGTGGTAATTATATCAACACTCAAAGTTGTCTGCTTTTGGCTATTTCATCTAATTATTTTATTTTATACAGACATATTGTATTCTCATTTGGCTTATCTTAACTTGAAAGTTAGTGGAAGAAGCATGTCAAAATTGTCCAGAGGCTGAAGCCTTCTTCCACTGTACCTTGTGCCATTCGCCTGGCACACAGGAAGAAGAGGATTAACACCTCCAAAAATTTGAAGAACTTTCTCCTGTCTAATAAGGTGACACTGAGCTTTAATTTCAGATAAGCTCGTGCTATCTCTGTTTCCTTTCCATACCAATTAATTATACAACCTTAACTTTCAGACACACTTTAATTTGAGAAACAAATATATTTTTTTAACAAACAGTCAGATGTTCCCACAGAATGATTCTGTATTGAATTACTTTTAGAGGAAGGTGCAAAGTTGAGTTGAAATGTCCAGCTGTATGTGAAAAAAATTCAAATTAAAGTTGGTTATATAATTAATTATTAATTTATATCAGACATTAAATCTACATGTATTATTATTATACATAATATTCATGTGATACATTTTGTCATACATAATAATGTTGAGCCTACTGGTATAAAGGAAATTGTAAAATAACAGCAGGAGGAAGAAAAATCCAACATTTCTTCATTAGAAACTCAGTTTCTCTTTAGGAGAGTCCAAACACTCCTACACAAATAAGCCAACTAAATTCAGTCGATTCTAGGGAGTCGGCTATTGAAAGTATTTGCCAGTGAAATAAATTTCTGTTTAATTTGCTTTTAGTTTAAAATTTAAATGAAAAGAAAAGATAGCCTAATACAGACAAATTAAGTGACACACAACGTTTCTGGGATCCTTGTCCCTGTCTTAAGGTGCTATGAAGAGCCTAGAGCAAGCGATCAAGGATCCCAGAAATATTGTGTGGTATTTATATTATCACTTAATTTGTCTGTATCTGGCTATCTTTCTTATTATTAGTTTAAAATTTAATTTTGTTTCAGATAAATCTCATTAAAACTGTCGTTATTTCAAGTACTGTAAACAATGAACATTAATATACCGCTGCTAGATTTTTGCAGACAAAATAAAAAACACTCTGCATAATCTATTGGGCAGAACTGATGAGTAGTAGGTGAAAAATTTTATAAATGCTTGTCTACAGCAATGAAAAGCTTCTAGCTGGAATAGGAACTCTTAGAGGAAATTAGTAAGGGGCTAGAATGTTAACGTTATGTAATATTTACACACAATCCAGCAGCGTCATTCAGTAAGCAATATGATTCTACAATGACGAGAAATATGATTAAGATATATTATATTTATGACGACTACAGCAGGAAATGGACAAATTTAATAACTTTGGATTGCGTACTTATACCCATTTGTTTATTGATTGACAATCAACAACAATTATTAAGACTATACGCCTGCACGAGAAAGATTCTCGAGTATCTGATCAAATTAAATGTGTGAATAACCCATAATACAGACACAAATTACTAGAATGTAAAGACCTGTGTCGCTCACAGAGGCAAATTGAATATGATGAGAATATTAGGATACTGGCTACTGTAAAGAACTTCACCATTTACACTGCCCTGAAGGGTATCGTGTATTTTATTAAACTCGTCAAGGTAGATACACTGAATTGAAGCAATGTCAATTAATTAACACAAAGATATTTGAACATAAAAGTGAATACCAAAAGTGGCATTCATATAAAATAATTTATCTGTGTTTTACTTTCGCAAAATAAATCGAATTTGTAGTACAACAAATCTGATTAAGTTCTATATCATAAATATGGAGACGTTTTATATAAAAAAAAATTGTTACGAGTAAAAGGATCCGTGATTCAAAAATCGATAGGTCACGAGGAAATGGTTAAATATGGTTAGAGACATACTTGGTTACAAAGGAGGCGTATCTGCTGAAATGTCGTAATCTTTCAAAACATTGATAAAGGAACGTAATGTACCTTCAGAAAATTCTGTTAATGAGGAGACAATGTGAGTGTTAGTATTACACTATACTCAAGCATTTTAATCCATATCCGCGAAATTAATTTTTTTAAAAAATATATAAAAGCTGTTCTTTAAACTAACCATTGAAACACAATTTTTTCAGAACTTTCAAATTTATTTCTTCTAAAGTCAATGCGTCGTCGAATTCCTTCAACCTGAAAACAAAAATGTGATTCTGACATCTAAAACGAAACGACATTTCACTAGTCTACGGCCAAGTATTTTGATGACATTTGTACACCTTGCCCGATATGCCGCCATTTCCAGCTGTGTTGTTCGCGTGACAAGTGACAGGCACGGAGCGTATCTTATGTTAATGGTGGTCGTAAGGAACATCTGTGCGAATCGAGATTCTTCGGTACATAACAACAGTTCAAGAAGTTGTGACTGTATTAAGTACTGACAAAATGTATACTCATTCGTATTATTATTTAATTGAATAACAAACGCTTTCCGTCTTCGTTTTTAGTTTCTTCGTTGTACAAAATCAAAGGTGATCATAAAGTCAAAATTGTCATTCTCTTAGAAGTACTTCATTTATGCATGATTGATTGAAAACGAAGGAGAGCATTTTCTTGTATCGTTAAAGCAAATTCGTGACACATCATAATTCGTCTCCTAATAATCATCCTTCGTTGCGTTAATTTGAAAATATTCGTCATGTAGTGATTATGCAATTTTCTAGGTTTCTGTCAAGTATCTAATTCTCTTTCTTTTTTGTTCTAGATTTAATTGTCACAGAAAAGAATACACATGACTATGTTTCCGTTTCTCACTGCGTATAAAGACAGTGAACCTGAGACATTGTTGGAGCTGTGCTTCAAATACATTGTTCGACATCTAGATGCTTTGTGCACAATAGATCCTTTTACTAAAGACTTAAAACTCAGAGAAGGATTGTATCTACCGAATGAAATTTGTGAAAAAATATTAGAAGTTTATCAACAAAGTGGTCATGCTTTAGATGATAAATTTGTCAACATTTTTCAAAATCCACACTCGACGAGGTTGAAGAGAGTTCGATTAAGAAATTCCACTATTACTGATGATGGATTGTGTACACTATTAAATCACAAATTAGTTGAACTAGATTTATTTAACTGCACGAATATTACAGAAGGCTCACTTGCTCATATAAATGAATATGGAGATAGCCTCTTGTCTCTATGTCTTGGATCTTCGGTTCATGTGCTGCCTGATTTATTATTTCCAGAGGATTGTCATAAACTGCATGATGGAAGTGTTGTCAGTGCTTATCATAAAAGGGGTTATGTGCTTCGTGCTCCCAATTTGAGAAAATTAGCAGTGAAAAATCTCTATGTTTCTGGAGAAAAATTATACTTCCCCCTTCTATTACATCCTCTTACAAATTTAGCACATCTTGATCTGTCTAATTGCTTTGATTTAGGTGATTTATCATATTTGTGTGAACTAAAAAATCTTGTTTCACTTGTGTTATACAATGTGCAGAGACTTCAAATTGCGTTTGCTTCAATCTGTAAATTAAAAACTCTGAGGTAAGTAGATACTTTTTCACTTATCCTATATTTGTACTATAAATTGACTTTTCTAAGGGTGACATTCTTTAATGAATTAATCAATAATTTTACATTTTCTGATTGAATATAGTATTTTTGTCATTTGTTGCAATTCAAAATTATGTGACACTCAAAACATCAAATGCTTTAAAAAATACAATCTTATAATTAATTTGTTGTTAAAAACTTACATTAATTTTTATTTTACTCCAAATTATAACTTAAACAGTTACCTTCTAAAAGACAGTAAGGAATATTTTTAAATTAACATATTCTATATATAATTCTTTTCTAATTTCAGTTTTATACACAAGAAGCGTGTTGATTTTGTCTGTTTCATAGCATATTTTGTGTTCTGTAAACAGCCTTCATTCTGTACTTCTGATTTCTTAAGCCTCAATTATTATCTATTTTTTACATAAACTAATTTCTAATTTTACAAGAACCCTTTGTTTTACACTATGGTTCAAGCTTATCTTACAAGTCACGCATTTCAAAATTTTCTTCACTGAATTATCTACTAAATTTGTTATCTCTCACATCTTTAAAAATAGGTTAAGACTTTATGCAGTTGCCCTTGAGATTGAAAATGATGTTGAAGAAGTTCGTCCAGATTGTCAGTGTTGAGGGTCTTTCAACATTTGTGGAACAAGTACTATGTGAGGATACTAGTTGTTATATTTCTTTTGTGTTTTAAGTTGTAAATTTTAACAATGGTGGCTAAAGATTAAGCATCACTTTTTCTTTTATCATCATTCTGTTAAATTTTCTAACTTAAAACTAACTCATAAGTCTTAACCTATTTTCCAAAGGTGTGAGAGTTGTCAGTATTAGATTATATTCCATCGAGTATCGGGAAGCTGGGCTTGGATGAGTCCTGATTTTTTAGAAATTGTAATGCCTTATAAATATTTATTTTGCCCTATAAATTTAATAACTATTTATGGCATGTTCCTTTTCAGAAAATTCTCCTGCGAATGTATCGTAAAAACATTTCTCACGTTTCCAACCAAATTGTATATATTAACCATGACTGTTCGGGTAATTTTCCTGTCACCATCTTCTAAGGATATAATTTCAGTGTGTTGTTGATGAGGAATCCTATCTGCTTAACCCATCTTGAAAAATTGTATAATTGAAAGAAACAGTGGAATTTTTTGTTAAAATGAGTTCAATTTTGTGTTGCAGAAAATTGGATATTTCACAATCAGTAGAGAAGCACGGTACTTTCAAAAATGAAAACCAAACCCTAGCAAACATTGTAGAAAGTCTTCCGCTTCTTAGTTCATTAGATATATCTGGAACTAATTTAGCAGGAACTGGTAAGTTGTGGCACATTCTGTGGCTTAAAACTTTAGCACGTAAAAATTTCTAAATGACATCACGCTTCAAACAGGAGTCGCAGAGCACAGCCCATCATCACGGAAAGAAAATGAAAAACTTTTTCCACTTTCTGATATACCAGGCTTAAGTTCACGTGTTCATAAACCGTTTGATTTCCTGGGACTCTATCAGACGCAACATTCAGCTTGTCGGAGACACGACATCCCAGCAAAGATGGTTGGTATCTGACAACTTAGGTAATATGATTTGAAAAATAATTGGAATGATAAATGTTATCATCTACAGATATCCGGTGATGGATCGGAGGAACAAATTCTCGTAGCAGCAGCAGCATATATCGACAGACCAGATATTCTTCAGAAAGTACTTAATGACCTCTACCATTTATTCCGTTACGAAACTTGTAAGAATGTGAACACTGCTCTGAATGTTGTTCTGGAGGCTATGGATAGACATATTAATGAGAAACATATTCAAATTTCAGGAAGGTAATACAGCCTCAATATTTATAATTACTTTATCATTAGACTGTCTATTTCAAACTGTGTTTTTACTCTGTTTTCAGCGCCACTCTATTTTATATTGTTAAAGGGAAGGATAAATATTCGTTTGTGGTTAAAATAAAAAGGCGTGTTATTTGTACTCTTCTAAATGGAATGAGTGCCCACAGGGATGACGACACCATGATGCGAAATGGTTGCTTAACACTTTGCCAGTTCAAAATTCCTGAAGATGTGGTATGTAGTAAAATAAATCAATGTTACAGTCATTGATGTTTTAGAAAAATTGGTTCTTTCATAGTGAAGGCAACAAATAGTTTCAAACAGCATTAATTAAATATTTTAATAAACAGTGTTAAATTATTATAACCAAAAGGACACAATGATTCCAACTTGAGTTTCATAAAAATTTATATGGACGCAATTCTTCAGTGTAAATTATGAACCATTATGTAGATTTTTTTTTATACTTCAGTCATCATATTTATGATAGGAGGCACCTCGTGTCACTCAGTTTTAAATATATGCATTGTAATGTTGTTTTTAACGTGTCAATTTTCCCAGTTTGTTGGACAAATGAAATCAAGTCAGAGGGAAAGAAATTGAGTTGAAGAAAACTATTTTCATATATAGTAGATTATAAATACACATGTTTGAAAAAAATTGTTTGGGTTTTACCTTTTCTACTTCCTGAAAGAGGAAATAAATGTAACTTTATAACAAAAGGTAAAGATTCAGAGATAACTGTAGTATTGAATTGATCTGTCAAGTCTTTGTATCCTGTAAATAAACGAGTCTTCTACATCTTTCTCTTCATTTCTCAAACTATATATGTCTGAGTTGTGAAAATGTTTGAAAAATTATATTTGTATATTTCATAATAATACAACATGTTCTTCCAACACAGTTGTTCTGCATTTTTAAGTTTATTGGTTAAGAAGTGGCTTCGGCTGTGTTTATTCACATTTTAAGATTTTATTGTGATAATTTACATAACTTCAAATATTTTATTTTTGCAGTTGTTTGATTACGAACGTCTTGTGCACATTCTTCTCCACATTGTCTCGGAAACCGAACAAGAGGGATTTGTGCAAAGAATTGGAATTTACTTGCTGAATTCGCTCGCTTGCCAAGTTGATGGATTCCAGAAGCAGTTATTAGGTGATTTGGGTGCTATAGACGTAAGTTGTGTTCCAGCATAAATTTGTTAAAATTTCCTTTCCGTATAAAGTTGTTATTCAAGCATTGTTCATCACTGCCTAATATATATATATATATATATATATATATATATATATATATATATATATATATATATATATATATATTAATGTGGTAATTTTAGAGTTACTTGAAACTATATACCACTGTCATTAGAAAGAATGTAAATGTACCTTGCTTCTTCCTATTTATTTTCCATATATCTGAATATTTTTAATATCGCTTCTTTTTTATATTAGTTCATAGAACTATGTTCAAAGCAAATATCCACCATATTAAACCACTGCTAATATTTTTTTGTTTCCAAGCAATTAAACAAAAATTTTATGAATCACAGTAATTGTACTTAAATGCAATGTTCTAGAATTTAAACCAGTTCATCATCTTGAATGTCCCTATTTACTAAGTTCATAATTTCTGCCATTCCCAATGTTATTTTAACTGAATGTTCTCAAATTGTTCTCGTCATGACTCTTGAGCAGCCACTGTAATGTGTCGACTACTCTCTAGAATCTCAAAATTGAAATTATATAAGAAAAACCATTAGTGTCATTTATATTATTCATATTGTTTTGCCGTTACATTTCATTTTTCTGATTTACTTCAATTCTTCCTTTAATCAGAAAATTTATTTGTATTCTTGTACTTCTGCCAAGTATGTTTCTCTCTCTCTCTTCAGAGAATGTTATCGCTAATCGAAGACAGGCTTACGCGGAAAGTTTGTGATGATGTTCTGGAGGTAGCATGGTCAACCATGTGGAATGTTACTGATGAAACTGCAATTAACTGCCAGAGATTTTTGGACGGTCGAGGCATGGAGTTTTTCTTGGGATGTTTGAGTGTGAGTGAAAACCATTTTTTTTACGATAACACTTAAAAATAGAAATAAAACTGAAGACGATTTGATAGAAGAAGGTTCATGTTTGAAGCTATAACATGTTTCTTATTTTTAGTTTTTATTATTATATTGTTGTTTTTGTTGTTATTTTTAGACATTTCCTGACAAGGAAGAACTTTTACGAAACATGATGGGTCTTTTGGGAAATGTTGCAGAGGTGAAAGCTTTACGTCCTCGTCTTATGACTACTCAGTTTGTTACTGTATTTGCAGCACTTCTGGATTCTGCAAGTGATGGAATAGAGGTAATGTTAATATTGTGTACATTTCAGTCCGGCAATTTGCCTAAAAGTGATGCAGCAAAAACCCTATAAACACCTGCATCAGGTAGGTCGGGCATTTGGTACTTGTCCCACGCTGTTCAGATGGCAGGAGAGGGGTTATCTGTGTGGTCGCAGCTTTCCCTCGCTATGCCTTGACCAGTTTAGGAGACAGCTGGCCTAATATTCTTATAGCAATAGCGGACAACTCTTACCGTATACTCAAGATCTACGAGTCCGTAGTCTGCAACCCCGGAACATACACCTCTCAAAACAGGTTGAGGTGCCTCGGCATGTGGGAACCTTCGTTAAAAATAAACAGAGAGAAGTGAAGGCATCCCCAAAGGTACCCTCCGCCAGATCTCTCTGGAAAGGTTCACCTGCAAGAGAATCCTCTAGCAAACTTGCCAGGACCTGTTTTTTTTTTGGCGGTGTAGACAGGCTATGTATAGAGGGTAATCCACATAGTGGCAACTCCCCTCTTATAGCATAGGAAAGGGATTTGAAAGGGGGGATGCGGAAGAGTGGAGGAAGGTAGCCAAGTGTAACTAGGGCTCCCGGGCTATGGTTTAAGGATCCTACCCGGCATTCGTCTAAAAGAAATTTGGACAAACCCTAGAAACACCTGCATCAGGTAGGTCGGGCTCTTGTTACTTGTCCCACGCCCTTCCGATAGTGGGAGAGGAGTTTGCTGCGGGGACACAGCATTCCCTTCTCCGTTCCTCGACCAGTTTAGGAGGCAGCTGGTCTTCTATTCCAATGGGAATAGCAGACAACTCTTACCATATGCCCAAGGTCTGTGACCTTGGAACATACAGCTCCCGGAACAGGCCCAGGTGCCTCGGCTTGTGGGAACCTTAGTTCAAAAACTGAGAGGTGCCAGGACCATTCCATTTCACGTTATATATACCCTTCGCCGGATCATCACGCTGCGAGAGCCAATAGCGCTCCGTCAACAGCCCGTCCTAATATATTATACCCGTGTGAAAACTGAGAACTGTTCATCCAGACACAAAAATAATTGCAATTGGAAGTTGTTGGGATTGCTGTACCTTCAAAATTCTACCGTTACTTTCTCACAAATGCAGTAGTTTACATTATAAAATGTTTCAGCATTTTATTGAATGATTTTATCAAGAAACATAAGTTTCCTTTATATCACATAAATAAATCGAACAGTATTTATAATAATAGTATTATCAAATATCGTGCACTTTAGAAATTGAGAGTAAATATCATTCAGATAATGAAATTTTCATTCTCAGAATGTATCTTTGGATGCATATTCCAAAAAAATCTATAATTCCAGTTAGTCCTTATTTCTGTTTATATGTATTGTTATTTCTCACTGAAATTAAATGCTGTTGTTTTGAACATTCTTCTGTATCTGTTCTTTGTTTATCAGATATTTTTGTATCAATTTTGAGGTTTATATTTAATAATTCTTTCAAAGATTTGTCCTATAATTCCTGTAAATTTAGATCACCTGTTCCATTAAGAGCACATTGTCTAATATTTAGGTTAGCTACAATGCTGCAGGAGTTCTTTCACACATGGCTTCTGACGGACCAGTGGCGTGGACGTTGTCTGTTCCGAAGAGAAGCGAAGTTTTGCAAAGAATGTTAACTGCCATTGAAAGATGGGATTTGGCTACAGAAAGGAATATAAATTACAGGTCAATTAATTTTTTTCCTTCTTTTTATAGTAATTTTTAGTTCAGACCAATTAATCAAATTGGTAAAGTAATCCTCAGGTTTCATTTGTCTATAATATAGGAAATTATAAAAGAGTGAAAAATAAGATGAAAATCCCATCATTTAGAAATATAAAAAGAATTTTTTTCTTCACCTGATAAGTTGAAGAAACGGACTTGGGCACAAGAGTCCAAATACTCTTAAACAAATAAACCTACCATTTCACTTCATTCCACATCTGGCAGATTTCCCTTCTTTGATAATTTCCTCTATTAGAGACAGAAGGATAGTTGATAATATTTTTTTTCTAATTGACCATAGTCAATCTTCAAAATCACAATTAAAAACACAGTTTTTTCCTCCTAAATTATTATGAGACACAGTTTTAATTATTATGATTTTGGGCGCCACCTGCTACCTGATAATGGATTTTGTGCAGGAAAACAACTTAATAATTTAAGTACAATTGGCTTTATTGGAAAATACAGATGAAAATTTACACAATAAATTAAAGAAGAAGAAAAAATCTTTAAAAAAATAAATTAAATATGCAGCTTGTGGCAAGCTGACTCTTAAATTCCCTATTTATACTATGGGCGAAAACGCTCTCTCAAGACACATGTTTGAAGACAGGGGTCACAACAGCTTACCAGGGCTGAAACGTGTGGTGTGGTCTCCTCCCAAATTCGATGTTAATTCCTCGGCTTCCGAGTGACAAATGCTCATTTTACTTTGAGGCCTCTTACCACTTCAACTGCTTATTTTAGTCTCATTGATGGACTTATCCATGTGACCACCCATTTGGGTTTTCCAACCCTCTAGTGGACTCATCCGGAAATAGCCCAGCTACTCCAGTCACGGCCGTGTGTCAGCGAAATAACGGAGACTTCTGCAACCACATTACAAACACCTGGCGTATTGTGTAACTCCTCATCCAAACATTCTCAAAATAAAAATAATTATTAATAAAATATTATATCACATTATATTCTAATCCAATTTTTCTGTCAGCCACATACACTTCAACTCTTATTTAGGATTTCATACCATAACTTGAACCCTCGAAAACAAACTTTTCTATTTGAAGCTGGCAGATCGATTCCAGAGATTTTCGTCAAGTGTTACAAGTTTGTATTGCCAGAATCTCCTTATAATTCAGATTGTTAGTAATGTGCTTCTCATTCAATCTTTATAATATGTATTTACTTTTTCATTATCATAAACCCATGGAAAGTTAATTTTTATCTGCAGTAATTTAGGAGCAAAGAAAATATGGCTTGATCACAACAACAATTATTTTAACGGTAATTTATTTCTTATATTTTTCATGACACCCTACTAATGTTTGTTTTCATGTAACTCTTTGTTTCATAATAGTGGTAAGATGTGTTTTCACTTCTATAATTTTGCAGGTCGTTTGAACCAATTTTACATTTGGCAACCATTCATCACACCCCTGAATGTCAGTATTGGGCAATTTGGGCCCTAGCTAATCTTACAAAAGTATATCGTAAGTATTTGGTGCACTATAACATGTTTTATGACGTTATGTTTTCGGTACGTAACCTGAATGGCTTTGGGGGAAGAAAAGGGTTTGGAGTTATATAGACAGCAAGCATAAGTTAAGAGATCATAAATAATGAAATAGTAATAAAATCAGACCAAGGAAACCTCGCTGAAATCTTTGAAGGTTGTCTTCAGGTAGTATAATTTAATTCTTATGTGCTGATATGCATCTTGGCACAGATGACCGTTTTTAATTATGAAATAAACAATTTGGGTCTGTTTTTTACATTCTAATAATACTAAATACATTCTTAATATAAAAAAACTTTAAATAGAGAAACAATAACTAAGAGAATTTAGATTTCAAAGTGCCAGATGTTTTGACATAGGTGTAATATATGTGTCCACCTGAGGTGTACGTTGCCAGCGGTTACATACGTACTGACTGTGCTTGCTTCGAGATGGAACTCGGGCTAGTAAAATGCCAAGAATGTTTTTAGTGTTGGCCTAAGCGTCCTTATAGTGTCTCTAGCGAGGTCACTGAGGAGGGGGTAACATGGCTTCTGACCAATAATATTTATTTACCAATATATATGGTTTTTTTTGGGTGTAGACAGGCTATGTATAGAGTAATCCACATAGTGGCAACTCCCCTCTTATAGCATAGGGAAGGGATTTGTAAGGGGGGATGTGGAAGGGTAGAGGATGGTAGCCAAGGGTTAACTAGGGCCCCCGGGATATATTTTAAGGATCCTACCCGGCATTTGCCTAAAGAAATGCAGGACAAACCCTAGAAAAACCTGCATCAGGTAGGTCGGGCATTGGGTACTTGTCCCACGCCCTTCCGATAGCGGGAGAGGAGTTTGCTGTGGGGACGCAGCATTCCCTTCTCAGTGCCTCGACCAGTTTTGGAGGCAGCTGGCCGACTATTCCAATGGGAATAGCGGACAACTCTTACCGTATGCCCAAGGTCTGTGACCCCAGAACATGCGCCTCTCAAAACAGGTCGAGGTGCCTCAGCTTTTGGGAACCTTAGTTCAAAAACGGTGAGGAAAAGGCATCCCCAAATATCTTAATCTAACAGTGGGAAACATATATTTATTTGTTTTACAATACAACTTATTTCAGTAATTATTGAAGGCACTTGTTGGTGTAGAACAGAATTAATAAAAGTTTCTCTGCAATGTTCTGACAGATTTCGCTGTATTGAAGACGGCACTTAAAGCCACTGTTGCACGATATTACCTCGATGAAAACCTGAGATACTATTACGAATTTATTTGATGTTGATTTTGGCACGAACTCTCGGAACTTAAATAATCAGAAAAATGGGTTAAACAAATAGGATTAACATACTGGCTTTGAACAGATTGTACTTTATTTTGACCTTTTTATTTCAATGTAATGCTAATTTCAATAACGCCTTGATTTAAAATAAATTTCAACACACATGTAATCTGAGTTGTTTTGTTTAATTTTTTTTTTACAGCTGATAAATACTGCTCACTTGTTGAGACTGAAGGAGGACTTTTTCTTCTGGAAGAAATTGTCAAATTGGATACTCCTTATCCACGAATAAAGGAGTTGGCCACGATGGTCGTAACACAGTGTCGCAGTTATAAAGAGCACCAAAACCTAATAGATAATGACGGCTAATTAGCCGGGGAGAATAGTCGTGAGAAAGTGCTTAAGAGTTTGTACATTTGCTTGTATAATTTGCATTACTGTAATAAATATTGTTCATTTTTATCTAAATTAGTGTTGTGAATCTCATCCTAGTTTTTCAGTAATTCTGTGTTTGGTTTAAATTAATTTTGTCAGGTTGTTAATAGAATAATCATGCAAATGGTTTTGTACATACAGTTGACCATAAAAATTTTAATTCGAGGTAGAGTAAAGAAATTGTGAAGACTTTTATATTGTGTACCACTTTTAAATCCTAATGTAACAGATATAACATACTTGTTGTACCTTAATCACTGCTCAGCAAGCACCTAATAGAAGTTATGGACTGTTGTTTCTTTGTATATAAATATTTTTCTATTACTAAGTTGTTTGTCTGTTGGGTCTCTAGTCATTAACTATACTTATTGTTGCAATTTTGTTTTGCAGAATACTGTGTGTGTCCATAGGATGACCAGACAATAAAAGTGAGAGAATTAATTTTAACTACGTCACTTTGTCGTCGTGTGTCAGCACCACTGTCTTTCCGTATTCTCTACTTACTTGGGTTCCTAAATTAATAGTTTGATGAAATTGTGCATTTAATTGTCACTGTCGTTGCTGAAAAGTAATTGCACGGAGTAGAAAAAAAAGGCAAAATGTGGTCACTTTGAACGTATATTTTTATTGTAAAATTTTCCTATTTAAATTAAATATTGTGAATGTTACTTTACTTGTGGAACATTTATATTTATCACTGGTATAGTATGCAGTAGCGTAGTGTGGGTTTCAGCCGCCCGGGGCGGAGACCAAATTCGCTGTCCCCATATTTAAGGGCTCCAAAATTTACATTTTGGCGCCCTCCATAAGGTCCGCCCAGGGCGGGACGCCCCCGCCACGCTACGCCACTGAGTGTATGCCTTTCATTAGAGTGGATAACGTTCTTGCAAATTTGATTACTTGTTTATAGATTGTGTTACAAAATTTGATCATGAATGTTCAACCAAAGAGTAATTTGGTTACTTCTGAAAATCCTATTAATTTTAAATCTTGTTTGGTCATCCTAGTGTTTCCTGATGAGTTGAAAAAATTGCTTTGCGAAACCAGTTTCAGCATGTTCGATAAAATTAAACGCTTGTGGTTATCAAATTATGCAATGTTTTCAAACTTACATGACTAGGATTTTTATTTGGCATTATCTTTTTTTGGAGGCTAGAAATACATTGGTGGTTACTATGTGAAAAATTGTATGAAATCGTAATACTAATATATAATATGTATAAAGTTGAAGACGTACTACATATTCAAATATAGAAAATTACTTTATGCTCTTGTCATTTAGCTGTTTCTTTATTTAAAGTTAGCACATTAATTTAGCCTACAAAAGGCAGCTGATAATGATATGTAATTTTTTACTAAGACTGAATGAATGTATTAAGAGCAGTATCAATAAATTTATTATATACAAATGGTCATTTGCTTAATTTTTCCTTGAAATATTAATTTTTATCTTCCTAATCCGTAAAACTTTCCAATGTGGTGGTGTCACAGTAATCCTGACTTGCAATGTGCCAGTCTAAGAGGATTCCAACTCATGTTTTTTCCCCCCAAATGGTCCAGGAAAATGCTGGGAGGAAATCCTAATAAATACCTAGGCAACTTCTCTTTCTCTAAAAAGTATTTACGACATGTATAGCCAAATCCAGAATGTGCCACATTTGGTGACGCTGTGGCAGTCGTCTCATTTGCTGATGGTCAGCGGCAGCTGAAGCATACGTTCTACAACACACAATTAAATTTAGAAAGAAAGGTTTTTTATATATATATATAAATTTTCAGAACCTCTATTATAATTGTGTCTAACTGTGAGGAATCTGTTTTTATTTTGAAGATTTTAAACTGTTCTCCTTGTGTGCCCTCGCCTCTGCTAATGCAGCCAGCAGACTCTGCCTGTGTTACCCATCGCTGTAGCACAGAATCTGTCTGGAATGAGAAATGTGCAGTATTTCATTTCGCCCCCGCTGCACCACCCTTAAACGCCCTCCTCACCCTGCTCATTACAGCTTAGCAGGTCCATGTCGTGCTATAATTAAGAGAGGCAGCACAATTACGGGAAGGCATAAGAAGCGAAATCAAATTAAATTTCAACCATTCAACCATTATTTTTTAGTAGTTTATGTTTTCGAAATAAATATATTTTTTAAAAATCGCCAATCAAAGGTTATTTTAAAGGAAAAAAAACCGCTCCGCATACAATAATTAACTTTATTTGAAAATTGTACTAAGGAAAAATTCTTTCATTTATAAATGAGTTTCGTCTTGGTACTCAATTACTCCACTTTAAAAAACTGGAAACTATGTAGACAGAATTCCTCCTATTTTCTTTCTCTTTTATTTGTCAAGACAATTAAATGAAATATCCACAGCATAATCAGCCAACATTAATGATTAAATTTTCACTTTTTTATTCTTTCCCAAAAGGTCTTATTTTTTGTACTTGTTGTTTATTCTGTACAGATGCATATTTTTGATCCAGGTTTATGAACCCCCTCCTCTGTCTGTTGACCTTTGTCACTACTCCTTGGTCCAATTCTTGCCTGTATGACATATTTTATTCTAATGTCACTGTAATTCATTCAAATATTCTCCACCTCACCAGATTTTTCCTTTAACCTTTGGCTCCAATATCTATTATCTGTCCTTGGGAGGAGGGGGGGGACATCTTTCGATCTTTTGTTAAACCATTGACTAATATTTAAGATTGCCCTTGTGTAGATTTGTTGAACATCACCTTTGATTTACTCCTGGTTAAACTTAACGCCTGCCAGCTCACTGCTTCCATTTTTCTAATTCCTCAGTAATTCCAAATAATGGGGAATCATCAAATGCAAGTGATGTTAATATTCCACCCACCTCATCCACATCTGATATATGAGGCCACGTTCTACAGCCAACAGATGTGGCCAAGTCTGCAGAGTGATCTGTGCTCGACTTTTAGCTGTCAAGGACACATGTCCCAAAACTGTGATTTTTCGTGACAGGCCATCTTTTTATGTTCATAGGCAGCCATATCTAATCATCAATGATCACACAACTCGTTTAGAGTCTTGGCCACCTGAAGTCACTTCATCCAGGCCTTCTTATCCCAAACTGCCTTCCGCAGTCCAATTCTTCTTTGCGTCTACACATCAACGTCATCAGAGACCTCAACCTTCTTCTATTTCCCGCTGGTTTCACTGTTAACATTTTTTTTTTTTTGGGGGGGGGGGACTCAAGAGTTAACCATTCCTTTAGAGAGGCCCACTCATTCATTGCATTCTTGTTATTTGTTTGCTTCACAAAAATATTGGTATATCACAATTATATAAACAATTCTCAGGCTTGGAACTGAGTAGAGTGATGCCATCGAAACATCTCCGTAGGTAGTTCTACACAGTTAGAAGCCTGGGAAATGTTTATACAGACTGAAAAAAAACTTTAATCTTTATGAATTCATAATTATTCCATATCCTCCAGTTTTCCTTTTCCTTAATTGGTCCATAGACCATTTGTTTCTTCCAAAAGCATCCAGTAGGAGTTAAACATTTCAGTGACATTGTCCAGCTCTCCAGAGGCTATTGGCTTTATCTTCTTATAAAGCTGTATTTTAGTTTTCCTGGAGAGTATTTGAATTTAGAATACTCTTGGTAGCAGCATTAATATACTTAATTTTGCAGATAATTTTTCTGCCAAAACATCATGTCTGCTTCTTAATTTTTTTTATTATAATGTTATAAATATTTACCTATAATAAATGTCTGGGCTTAATAGACTGTTTTTCTTTTAGGTGTAGACAGGCTATGTATAGGGTAATCCACATAGTGGCAACTCCCCTCTTATAGCAAAGGAAAGGGATTTGAAATGGGGGATGCGGCAGGGTGGAGTAAGGTAGCCAAGGGTTAACTAGGGGCCCCCGGGCTATGGTTTAAGGATCCTACCCGGCAATTCGCCTAAAAGTAATGCAGGACAAACCCTATAAAAACCTGCATCAGGTAGGTCGGGCATTTGGTACTTGTCCCACGCCCTTCCCTGGATGGCGGGAGAGGGGGACAACTCTTACCGTACATACACCTCTCAAAACAGGCCTCAGCATGTGGGAACCTTAGTTGAAAAAACCAGAGAGATGTGAAGGTAGCCCCCGCCAGAGCTCTCTGGGAAGGTTCACCTGCGAGAGAGAATCCTCTGCAGGCTTCCTTGAGGGGAATAGGTCTCTTTCCCCATTTATTTAAACAAGTCAGATAAATGTTACTGTTAATAATAATTTTCTGTTAGAGTTATGAATTTTTATATTAAAAATTAGTAGGCCGCGAGCAGACGTGGTGGTCTTTGAATCCAACCAATCAGAACGCTTAAAACGAAGGGAGCTGCGACAAGCGGCGTTGCCGAACAACCGCATTGTATTCTACTGCTGTTTTCGGCGCGACGTTAGTACACGAAATTCGCGTTTGCGACTGCGTGCAGTTTGGCCTCATCGAACCCCCCCTCCCCCCCAAGAGCCTTCTAATTGCAGCATAGGAAATATCTTAACTTTTGTTTTTATGCGTATGAAATTGTTATTTCGTTGCCCAATTACCTCCATTCTTTTTTTTTTCAATTGTATGTTTTCGTTACGTGAGACGTTATTTTTTTTTGGGAGGGGGAGGGGAGGTTTATAACGGGTTCTTTCGCTAAGTTATTTTATCTCCGGAGCATATTGATCCCGGGGTGACAAAGATAACGAAGGTGATTCACTTGATGGAGTGTCAACTTGTCCTTTTCTTTTCTTGTCATGAAACGTTACGAGGTCATTGGCTGACTCGTTTCCGAAAATCAGCGACAAGCTTTCCATAGCGGAAATAAAAGAGATCCTAAAAAATAACTGACTCATTGTCCTTGACTGTTTCAAGCGGGTTAACATGTAAAAGAACTAAAAAGAAATTTAAAGAGAATCTAAATTAAAATATAATATATATATATTGTAATAAACAAATAAGAGACTCCTCCTATCTTTGCCCACCGTTGTGGTAGCCAAAATGTAATAACCACATAGTAGGCGTCGAAATAAAAATATATATTTATGAACAACAAATAAATTTTATTAACCTTCATCAGAAATTATAAAGTAAATATAAAGAAAATATAAAGTATACATGTGGAAAGAATTATAATTAAAAAATATTTCTGCTTTATTTAATTACGAAATACAGAACTATATTTAGGATGCGTCAATGTCTTGAAAACTTATGACGTCATCGTCTCTTGGCGTAGTAATTTAACACTAATTCGTAACTTATTTCAATTATAATTATTTCCACGTTTATTCTGGGGGATTCTCACCCCCACAGTACCGGTTCTCGATTATGGCAGAATACGTATACCAATTTTTGTTGCATTCTGTCACACGCGATAATAAAATTTGTATAAAGAACAACGTAAATACATACATACATACATACAGGCTATTTTATTATATAGACTAGCTGGGTGCCCGGCGTTGCCCGTGTACTTATTTATATAAAACCGAAAAAGTAAATCTAACTGTTCCGTACATTGTTTAGACCTGATAGTGCATTAATTGAAAATCTATAAAATACATTGAATTTTATTGCATCAGTCGCAACAAACATAACCTCCTAATTTCTTCTTAAATATACTCCTTGAGTTCTGCAAGATAGAGGTTGAAATTTTACACACACAACATCAGTAGAAATACAATGAATCTAATTAACCCTTGAGAATATTTATTCTACGCTAATAACCGCCGTGATTGCATGTTTCAAAATATCCACCCCCTAACCACCCAAATCCTGGGGGGTTAAATGAGCAAATTGGTTGTCATAATTTAACTCGGCGACATCAATAACCTTGGTTTTGATTCCAATCTCGGTTGTCTTCCCGTTATTTCCTTGTAATGCCCTTCCATACCCACCCCTAAGGGTGCTCCTTTACCATGATCTAAGGGGGTTGGAAAAATATAAATTGCTAGAAACATTATCAACTCTTTGACCCCCCCAAAAAATATTTATCCGAATCAAATATTGGTTGTCGTAGGATGTTAGAATATTTCATCCCCCACCCTTAAGCGTTCTCCCCTCTCACGCTGAAAGGGGGTTGAAATTTTACAAACAACATCGGTAGAAATACTATCAACGCCAATGGCCCTGACATTTATTTATTACACGTTAATATCGACGATTTTAGGAACTTAAGAGGGAAAAAATATCACCTGTAAACAAAGTGTTTATTGAATTTGGGACATAGGAGTAAAGTATTGTCTTTGGTCGATCGATGAAGAAATTAACAGAAGGGGTAAAACTATATCTCTGATTGTCTGTACGAGAAATAATTCTGAATGCGAAATAAAATATTTTAATTCTCTACCTCCTCTAATTTACTACAGTATCCTATATTTCCTCTTTTCATTCCTTACTCCTGTCTTATAATATTTTTGTCTAACGTTTTCTTTCTTATGTTTCCTTTATTTTTCTTTCCTGTCTGATCTCCTCTCGTTAACTATAATATTATCTTCCTTATTTGTTGTATTTTATTTTATCACTTTCCTTCTTATTTTTCCTTTCTTCCTTTGACTTTCCTTCCTGGTATCATATAATTTATCCTTCTTTCCTTCCATACCTACAATCATTTACTTTTTTCATTCATTCCTTCTATCATATAATTTGTTTTCTATCATTTCCTTTCTTATTCCCATTCTTCTTCTTCAGTACTTTCCTTCCCTACATCCTCACATCCACTCCCCTTTATTTCCTTCTATCATATTTCATATTTTTCCCTTTCTTATTTCCATTATTCTTTCTTTTCGTCTTTTATTCTTCCCATCGTTCCTTTCCTCCCTCCTCTCATTTTTGTACTATTTCTGTTGTTTTCTTCTTTAATTTCTTTTTCCTTCTTCCTCTTATTTTATATTAATACATGACATAATGTATTAATCATTTCATTTCTTATTTCCTTTCTTCTTCCGTTCTTTCCTCTCCTACATCCTCACATCCACTCGTTGACATCATTTCCCCTTTATTTCCTTTTATCATATAATGTTTTCCTATTTTTTCCTTTATTATACCCATTATTCTATATTTTAGACTTTTATTCTTCCCATCTTTCCTTTCCTCCCTCCTCTCATTTTTGTATTATTTCTGTTGTTTTCTTCTTTAATTTCTTTTTCCTTCTTCATCTTATTTTATATTAATTCATGACATAATGTATTA
The DNA here is from genome assembly GCA_037074705.1 of Zhengitettix transpicula. Taxonomy (NCBI): domain Eukaryota; kingdom Metazoa; phylum Arthropoda; class Insecta; order Orthoptera; family Tetrigidae; genus Zhengitettix; species Zhengitettix transpicula. The sequence continues at coordinate 10,821,171 of CM073591.1, read as the reverse complement.
ATCCTTTCTTCCTTTCTTCTTCAGCACTTTCCTTCCCTGTGTAAGGAACTAAAACGTTTCAGTGTTATTGTAGTATTTTTCAGGATGATTAACAAACGCGACATTGTACTGGCAAGTTTTAGTCGTAGCGTCTATTTTCGGGTCGCCGAATAATTCACATTTTATTTATTTGAGGTTCCTCGTAACCCACCAGCGGCGGTGTTGCCGACTTGGGGGGATGCGATGTTGCAACAGATGAGGGGGATGTCCCATCTCGTAGTAAATAGTATTAGTACATGTGACGAGGTCGGGATATCTTTAACCTCCCCCCGCCCCCCCCCCCCACGACGAGATCAGTGAATTATTTATTCACGTGAGTGCAGTGACGTCAGAGATGACGTCATCCAAGGTGAGGGGCAGACCGATAGTTGTTTGTTTAAATTTTTTGTCAGAGGAACGCTGATAAGTTGGAATGAATTTTGTTTTATGTTAAAGAAATAAATCGGCATTGTATAGAATCTCCTTAGACAGAGAGAGAGAGAGAGGAACCTCTCTGGAACCCTACAACAGCTTCGTTGGTCCGTGCTCTTTTCTTCGGATTAGTTTTTTTTTTTGTTCTCATCCATAGAAGTGAGAGTTTTTGTTGCCTAGAAGCGTCGTTATCGTCTGCGATATTGCTTGACCTCTATACACGAGTCCGATAAAATAGCAGTTGCCATTTCTGGGCCACCGCCGTTCCCAGTACTCGGGTCAGCGTTGCTGTCCACGGCAAGAAGCAGCAGACATTATTCCTAAACTGTTTGCTGGGGGGTGGAAGAAGGGTGCAAAGAAGCTTCTCTGATATCCATTGGGTTAATGGCGCGAAAATAAATTTATATTTAACTCTGTAGTGGGAGTAAAAATTAGCTAAAAGATGAGTTAAGGGACCCCTGGGTTTGTCTAGACGCACTGCCCACGTCACCTCATCAGCCTTGCTTCTGCCTGCTAATCTATGGAAAGTGTAATCTTATGTATACAAGAAGAAAAGAAGAATGTGAGTCGAGATTAAAGACGAAAACAACACAAAATTAGAGGAGGTAGGAAAATAAAAATGGGAAGAATAAAGGAAATGATATAAAACAAATTATATGATAGAAGAAAGGTAAACAAAGTAAATGATAGTAAATGATTGGATGTAAGGAAGGAAGGAAAGGAAGAAGGAATGAAAAATAATGGAAATAAAAAAGGGTTGAAGAATGAACAAATAAGAAAGAAAAATATATAATATAAAGAAGAAAAGGCGAAGAAATAATAGTAAATGAGAGATAGTGACGAAAATAAAATAAAGCAAGACGAAAAGAAAGAATAAAGGAAATAAGAAAGGGAAAAATAGGAAAACATTATATGATAGAAGGAAATAAAGGGGAGTGGATGTGAGGATGTAGGGAAGGAAAGTACTGAAGAAGTAGAATGGGAATAAGAAAGGAAATAATAGAAAACAAATGGAAGGAAAGAAGGATAAATTATATGATACCAGGAAGTAAAGTCAAAGGAAGAAAGGAAAAATAAGAAGGAAAGTGATAAAATAAAATACAATAAATAAGGAAGATAATATTATAGTTATAGAGAGGAGATCAGATAGGAAAGAAAAATAAAGGAAACATAAGAAAGAAAACGTTAGACAAAAATTATAAGACAGGAGTAAGGAATGAATAGAGGAAATATAGGATACCGTAGTAAATTAGAGGAGGTATAGAAGAAAATAAGGTAACAAGAAATAAGTATGATAATGCTATAACAAATTAAATGATAGTACGAAGGTAAGAAAAGAAAGAACATTTTTCAAGGAAGGGGAAGGAAGAGAGAGAGAGAGAGAACTGACATCTTGACCACTAAACTTAGACCAGAAACGTAGGCAAGGAAAGGAATAATTGTTCACCATTACTGTTAGTTTATTCTTGTAATACCTCACTTATACCTGCAAATAATTGTTAGTTTTCATTTGGGTCTGCGAGGGATGTTCTCTCGCAGGCAGAACCTTGTAGGAGAGTCAGGAAGGGGCTACCATTGGGGATGCCTTTTCCTCCCTCCGTTTCTGAACTAAGGTTCCCACAAGTACCGAGGCCTGTTCTGAGAGGTTGCATGTTCCGGGGTCACAGACTTTGGGGCATACGGTAAGAGTTGTCCGCTATTCCCATTGGAACAGTCGGCCAGCTGCCCCCTAAACTATCCGAGGCACGGAGAAGGGAATGCTGCGTCCCCAAAGCAAACCCCTCCTCTCCCGCCATCCAGGGAAGGGCGTGGGACAAGTACCCAATGCCCGACCTACCTGATGCAGGTTTTTCTAGGGTTTTCCCTGCATTACTTTTAGGCGAATTGCCGCGTAGGATCCTTACACCATAGCCCGCGGGGCCCCTGGTTAACCCTTGGCTACCTTCCTCCACCCTTCCGCATCCCCCCTTTCAAATCCCTTCCTATGCTATTAAAGGGAAGTTGCCACTATCTGGATTACCCTCATGTAGCCTGTTGCCCTTTAAAAAAAATATTTTATTCATCTGTAGCATTATTTAAATTTTTCCCTCTTGTTAATGTCTACAATTGTGATTTTTAGGGGGTTTTAAAAGCAGTTTTAATAATCATGATTTAAAAGAATTAAACTGTACCTGACTCGGATTAAATATGACCAAAAAAATAAAACTAAAATATTTAACGTTTCATCCCCTTAGTTTAGGGACGTCTTCAGATGTCTGTTATGAAACAATTGAAATATTTTCGTAAATTAATAACTGACTAGTATTGCTGTTGATTTTGTATTGGTGCATGTAATGATGATAACTCACCAGAGGTACAATTACCGTGCTCCTCCTCCCTCCATCTTGTGGCTGGCTGAATGCACAGTAATTAACAGGGGGGAGGAGGGGGGAGGGGAAGGTGACTGATGGCGAGTCCTGCCGGTCTTGATCCGCCTGACCCGTCACGTTCCTCCAAGTGGTCGTGGAGCGTGAACATTTAACCCAATCAATCAATGAATCATGGAAAAGGAAAAGAAAAAATCCCCGCAGCGGGGCCGATGTCGACCGTAAACACCGGCAGATCATTACCGTAGCACTAATAACATGCGCGGGGGGATCCCACAACACCGGGGAAGTGGAATATGACGTCAGAAAGAAAAGAACAAAAGACTGGATTAAAGACACGAGTCAAAATGGCCGCTGTAGAGACTGTCGTGACCTTCTTTGCAGGAATAAAATAACAACTACTTGCAGGTACAAGAATAAATTAACAGTAATGGTGAACAATTATTCCTTTCCTTGCCTACGTTTCTGGTCTAAGTTTAGTGGTCAAGATGTCAGTTCTCTCTCTCTCTCTTCCTTCCCCTTCCTTGAACAATGTTCTTTCTTTTCTTACCTTCGTACTATCATTTAATTTGTTACAGCATCATCATACTTATTTCTTGTTACCTTATTTTCTTCTATACCTCCTCTAATTTACTGTGGTGTCCTATATTTCCTCTTTTCATTCCTTACTCCTGTCTTATAATTTTTTTGTCTAACGTTTTCTTTCTTATGTTTCCTTTATTTTTCTTTCCTGTCTGATCTCCTCTCGTTAACTATAATATATTTCTTTCCTTCCTTATTTCTTGTATTTTATTTGATCATTTTCCTTCTTATTTTTCCTTTCTTCCTTTGACTTTCCTTCCTTGTATCGTATAATTTATCCTTCTTTCCTTTCTAGATACAATCAATACCTACAATTTACTATTTTCTTTCATTCCTTCTTTCATATAATTTGTTTTCTATCATTTCCTTTCTTATTCCCATTCTACTTCTTCAGTACTTTACTTCCCTACATCCTCACATCCACTCCCCTTTATTTCCTTCTATCATATAATGTTTTCCTATTTTTTCCTTTCTTATTTCCATTATTCTTTCTTTTCGTCTTTTATTCTTCCCATCGTTCCTTTCCTACCTCCTTTCATTTTTGTATTATTTCTGTTGTTTTCTTCTTTAATTTATTTTTCCTTCTTCCTCTTATTTTATATTAATTCATGACATAATGTATTAATCATTTCATTTCTTATTTCCTTTCTTCTTCCGTACTTTCCTCCCCTACATCCTCACATCCACTCCCCTTTATTTCCTTATATCATATAATTTTTTCCTATTTTTTCCTTTCTTACATCCATTATTCTTTCTTTTCGTCTTTTATTCTTCCCATCGTTCCTTTCCTCCCTCCTCTCATTTTTGTATTATTTCTGTTATTTTCTTCTTTAATTGCTTTTTCCTTCTTCCTCTTATTTTATATTAATTCATGACATAATGTATTAATCATTTCATTTCTTATTTCCTTTCTTCTTCCGTACTTTCCTCCCCTACATCCTCACATCCACTCCCCTTTATTTCCTTATATCATATAATTTTTTCCTATTTTTTCCTTTCTTACATCCATTATTCTTTCTTTTCGTCTTTTATTCTTCCCATCGTTCCTTTCCTCCCTCCTCTCATTTTTGTATTATTTCTGTTATTTTCTTCTTTAATTTCTTTTTCCTTCTTCCTCTTATTTTATATTAATTCATGACATAATGTATTAATCATTTCATTTCTTATTTCCTTTCTTCTTCCGTACTTTCCTCCCCTACATCCTCACATCCACTCGTTGACATCATTTCCCCTTTATTTCCTTCTATCATTTTTTTAATGGGAGAATTTGGCAATGTAAGGAAATTCTATGTTAAATATATTTAATTACCAGCTCAAGGTGCCCGGCGTTGCCCGAGATGTCATTTATCATTTATCTGTAACCCCCCTCCCCCCCCCCCGCCGATATGACTCCAAACTCGGTTGTCTTCGCGTTATTTTCTTGTAAAGCATCTCCACCCCCAAAGCATAAGGGTGCCCTTCTCTCTCAGGATGTAGGGGATGAAAATTATATTCAGATAACATCGGTAGAAACACTATCAATATATTTGATCCCCTAAAAATATTTATCCAAATCTAATATCGGCTGTTTTTGCATGTTTAAATATTTCCACCACCGTCCACCCCCGCTTCTGGGGGTGGTAGACGCATCTCACCCCGACAGTGTTTGTTTGCTGGTCGCAAAGAACACGTGTACGAAATTTGGTGAAATTTGCTCCTCCGGTGTAGATTTGTATAAGGAACATGCACATATACATACATACATAGAAACAAACACTCTGCTTTATTTAATACTCTAATAAATATAATTTTTATATGAATTTCTAGATCTTTTTTTACAACAAATGCCGACCAAGACCTAAGGTTGACGACCAAACACTTGTAATATAAATTTAAAATAACCTACTTTTAATAAGAAAGACAGTCAATTCAGACAAAAAAAGGGTGATGTTATAAATACCACACTGCAACGTTTCTGGGATCCTTGACCCCCTTTCCTCAGGGTGCGCAGAAGAGCCTAGAGCGACACAACTGCACTCGTCAGTTGACAAACACTCAGAAGCGACGAAAACGGAACGGCAATGAGGAATCACAGCAACCCCTTTTCCTACTTGATTAAAAACCCCACAAAGGACCCAACTCGACGCCTACAGCAAAACATTGTGTCGTTGTTTTACAAAAATCTCTTTCCTCCAATTGTAACTCCTGCTACATGGGGCGAACGAAACGTTCCCTGAAAACCGTCCGCATCAAGGAGCATAGTGTCCAATATCATACACAATCTGTTGTTAGTCTCTAAAGAGGTCATCAATTATAAACATACATTTGATGAGGGGGGGGAAATGCTGAGATATTAGTCATTGACAATTCCAGAGATGCTTCACGTTAAATCAAACATCGCAGCTGTTAATGTACCAGCAGTCAAGAATTGCTGTGATCCCTTATTGTTACTCTAAATCTTCTGTTTTCCCGTTGTCGTTGCGTTTTTAGTCGCTTTTGAGTGTTTTGTCAACTGACCAGTGCAGTTGTGTCGCTCTAGGTGGCTCTCTCTTCTTAGCACCTGAAGAAAAAGGGACAAGGATCCCAGAAACGTCGTTGCAGTGTGGTATTTATAACATCACCCTTCTTTTTGTTGTCATAATTGGCCATATTAGTTATTTATTGTTATTAAAACGCCTGATTTTATTAAAAAACAATAAGAAGAAGAAAAATAGCAAAACACAGACAAACCCCTTTGCTACTACCACAAGGACCTTGTGCAGTCTCTTCCTCTGCAGACCGACATCACATAATTTTGAAAAATGTCGCCCCTCTTCCAAACCCACCTACCCCCCCCCCCCCACCCGTAGGGCTTATCTTAAAGGGTTTGTTGCAGCTACATAGGACGAACGCAACGTTCCCTCCATTCCCCAGTAACAAGGAGCGTACGTCATGGACAACCTGTTAGTCTCCAAGCACATCATCAGTTAGAAACATACACGTGACTGGCAAAATGCCCAGATTTTCTCGTCTTGAATTGCCTAACTTTCTTATTCATTACTTTTAATCAGACGTAATATTTTTCTTTGTAATTGTAACGCGATAGTTTTATTATTGATATATATATATATATTATTTTAATATAACTAGATATTAGCAGGGGTTGAGAGCTTGTCAAGTTGGAATTTGACCAGGCGCCGCCGTGGCGTGTAGATAATCCCTAAGGTCTGGGCGTAGGCACGTAGGCTGTTGACCCTCGGAAGTTACCTGTACTGTCGCACCGCCGTGGGAAACGTCTCTGCAAAAAATCCCCCAGAATTTGAATTAACACGTGACTGCCTGAACCAATCACATTTCTTGGTTCAGGAAAGATCGATCCAAAGATGATCGAGAGCATCAATATTTTCACATCCAGCGAAGGGGGCTGTAAAGAAAGTGTAGAGTAAGACTCCTCGACGAACCGTCGCCAGAGACGGTCGTACAGCCCCCAAACTTGCATCATCCAGAGGACTCGAGGGTGCCACATGATCACGGCCAGAGATCAACGCGAGGTAACTGACAACTGTTGCAATCCTTGACGCACCCTGGGGGGAATTACCGTAGACCATGGTTTACCTTGGGATTAAGGGATCAGATTGTTTTTGCCCCCGGCTAACTGAACACTCATAATTTGTATTTTTTTTCTCGTGTTCAGTTAAATGATTATTAAATGCTGTAAAATATCCCTTTACTTCATCATTTACTAAACCTACCACTACATCATTTTTTTTCCCTTTTAATACTTCATGCTGTTGCAATTTTTACAAATGTGCGTGTGTGTGTCTGTGTGTGTGTAGCATAAACTGTCATAATATACCATTCAATACAACTACTTTCCAACAAGTTGAGGGTCTGCTTCTGTCAAATTCTATCTAGAATCTAGATGATGCCCTTCTTGTAGCTCCCAAGATTCGTAGCCTTCAGTAAAGTATTACTGCACAACGTCCCTGGAAACCTTGTTCCCTTTCTTGGCACCTGAAGAAAGGAACAAGGTCTCCAGAATACTTGTTCGATAAGGCTGGTATATTTATATTAAAGAGAGAGACGAAACTTTTCACCTTTCGCGCCATCGTTGTTGTTGGTCAACGTGATCCTTTCAAAGATATTCCTAACATATGCCAGCCGTAGTTTATTGTTGGCAGGCTTCTGTAGCGTTAGATGCGGAGTCGGTCGGAGACTAAGTCACTCTGAGGTGAAGGTTTGGACAGCTGCGCGGACTCTGCAACAGCATTGAAGACCATTTGCTTCTGGATTGAAGAGTTTTGTAACGGTGCTCCAACGGTGGCCTCCATTATTGTCTATACTGTGCATCCCGCCAGCACAGCATAGAGGAAATTAACGAATCGTCCTCGATTATGATTGCCATCCAGCGCGGCGTTCATTTCTGCAAACGCACACGCAGCAGTCGCAGAACTGGAGCAAGCCAGTATCAGCCTTCGCTATTGAAGGGATCGTCTCCGACTGGGCTCCTTCCCTAGTTGTCTTCCTTTTCCCTCGCAGCCAAAACCTTGTAGGAGAGATACGAAGGGGCTACCTTTGGGGATGCCTTTTCCTCTCCGTTTTTGAACTAAGGTTCCCACAAGCACCGAGGCCTGTTCTGATAGGCGCATGGTCCGGGGGTCACAGACCTTGGGACATACGGTAAGAGTTGTCCGGTATTCCCATTGTAATAGTCGGCCAGCTGCCTCCTAAACTGGTCGAGGCACGGAGAAGGGAATTCTGCGTCCCCACAACAAACTCCTCTCCCGCCATCCAGGGAAGGGCGTGGGACAAGTACCAAATGCCCGACCTATCTGATGCAGGTTTTTATAGGGTTTTCCCTGCATTACTTTTAGGCGAATGTCGGGTAGGATCCTTAAACCATAGCTCGGGGGCCCGAGTTAACCCTTAGCTACCTTCTTCTACCCTTCCGCATCCCCCCTTTCAAATCCCTTCCTATGCTTTTAAAGGGGAGTTGCCCAACGTGGATTACCCTCATGTAGCCTGTTGTCCTAAAACAAAAAAAAAACATGTTTCTTGACTGATAAAACGACCAAACCTCCGATTCCTCCCTGATAAGCCTCAAGGGAACCTACCCCCCCCCACACTACCCTCTTTCCTCAACTTATCTACACCTTTAAGCCTTCGAGATCGTTGCTAGATCTCCTTTCCTTTCTACGTCCCAAGTCAGCCTTCAACTCCAAGGAACCACGGCCAGGTTTTCAAGGCGTGAATCTGCTGACAAGGAACCCTTCATTTCTTGCAACGACTCTTCCCCCCTCCCCCGTCAACCTGTATCGACGGACGAACACGTTACAGTTTAAACGTATAGGCGTCTTTTCCTTGATTATACTGAGATTTTTGTCAGTTTGTTTAAACGCGTGAGCAACCATGTTTATCCAACATCAGCAAAAAGTACCGTTTGGTGCCAGTCAGGCTGGGGATTGTAACTGTACCTCCATCGGGGGGGTTTTCCCTTCAACAAACAGCAGGTGCAGAGGGTCTCGCTGTTGATATTCTCTACGTCGGTTTGCCTAAGACCTGTGATTGGTCCATAATAAATTAAATGAACCAGTAGAGAAAAACAGTTGGTCTCACAGGTCGGGAGAAGTGGATGCCTGGTCAGAGGCATTCTGACTGGAAAGGTTGCAGTGAGCGGTTGCTTTTGAGAATTTACCAGCGAGACTCCACGAGGCAGGCATCGATGACCAGTTGCGAGGGACGTCGCGGTGTTGCAGAGACCCCAGTCTGGTAACCAGTATCGCATGTTTCATAGTTGCGGAAAGCACTTTTTATAAAATTCGTTTCCCGGGCCTAGTTTGCCAGAAGAATCCCTGAGTTTTCATAACTGGCTGGTCAGGGGGGTCAAAATTTTAATTGTACATATCTTTAATAAATTATCTTAGTATGGAAAGGGGCTGTTGTTTTCCCCAAAGTTACTTCCTCCTACCGCAGGTACGCCGTCCCAGGAATTGGACCGTCGGAGACATTCTACGTCTGGTAGGGAAAGGACTGCCACAAACGACGTCGCAGAAGTACAAAAGATTGAGGTCACCGCTCAAGGAAAAACATCGAAAAAGGATACAATGTCCTAATGGAAGATCTCAGGCACGAGGTTTACTGCACGAGTGCTTGACATCCTCCGTGTGAAAAAAAGCTCAGCGCGATGGGTGCCGCGACCATTGTTCACATTGGGCCAGAAACGCCATGTTTTAGGCGCAACCCACAAGACTTCGTGACCGTCGATCCATCACCACACTCCAGAGAGAGCGCAAGAGAAACAATCAATAAAATGGACAAAAGCCTGGTGAAAGTGCACAAGACCGTTCTGCCAGATGGAAAGAGGTGATTTTTCGGTGTATAAAAATATTAATAGATTTATTGGAAATAGGGCACTACCATAAGCGGGCTCTATGATGCTGCTCTGTTGGATCGTTATGACAAATGTTTAAACAAATATGAAACATGCAAGGAATTAAATAAAAAAGAAGTCATTCTGAATGGATTTTAATAAAAAAAATCGGACCCTACTTTACGAATGACTGTAATACATACATATATATATATACAGATATGAAGTGAGAGATGAAGTGAGGTTCTGAGTGAGAGTCTGAGGAGGTTCTCGCAAACTACATCGACCTTGGCGACAACTTGGAGGATGCTGAGGCCGCGGGCGGATGCTCATTTCGCAAATTAAGAAGAGCTCAATTAGTTGTGAGTTGCCCACGCGCCCGGCCAGTGTCCTGCAGAGCTGCTGCCTGGAGGGACCTCTCGCAGCTGCTGGCGGAGACGGACTCAGGTAACTTCTCGTGCCTTGCTGCTGCTGCCGTCTCCTCATCTTTTTTCATTATTGTTCTTTTGACTGCGCCAGCAAAGTAGCCAGGCAGGGAATCGACTTCCACGAACGCAGCGCCCTGATTAGCTTCCTCCGACGAGAGCGGTCTTCGGACTCGCCAAAAAGCCAATCACACACTATTCCTAGTATAAACACAAGGTCAAGACCTCGCTTCTTTCCAAATTGACCTAAGGGATCACTCAATTTCCGCGGAAGAGAACGTCTCACTCGACTATGGAAATTTACAGATTGGCGTTCCTCAAGGATATATTTTAGATGTGACTTCTCCGTGCTCTTAAAGACTTTTTTAGAGTACCAGGCTACATGAGGGTGATCCACGTGGTGGCAACTCCCCTTTACTAGCATAGGAATGGAATTGAAAGGGTGGGATGCGGAATGGTAGAGGATTTTTTTTAGGGCAACAGGCTACATGAGGGTGATCCACGTTGGGCAACTCCCCTTTAATAGCATAGGAAGGGATCTGAAAGGGGGGATGTGGAAGGGTGGAGGAAGATAGCGAAGGGTTAACTAGGGCCCCCGGGCTATGGTTTAAGGATCCTACCCGGCATTCACCTAAATAAATGCAGGTAAAACCCTAGAAAAACATGCATCAGGTAGGTCGGGCATTGGGTACTTGTCCCACGCCCTTCCCTGGATGGCGGGAGAGGGAGTTTTCTGAGGGGACGCAGCATTCCTTTCTCCGTGCCTCGACCAGTTTAGGAGGCAGTTGGCCGACTATTCCAATGGGAATAGCGGACAACTCTTACCGTATGCCTAAGGTCTGTGACCCCGGAACATACACCTCTCAGAACAGGCCTCCACTTGTGGGAACCTTAGTTCAAAAACGGAGAGGAAAAGGCATCCCCAAAGGTAGCCCCTTCGTGTCTCTCCTACAAGGTTCTGCCTGCGAGAGAACATACCTCGCAGGAGTTAATATTTTTCTTTTAGGGCAACAGGCTACATGAGGGTAATCCACTTGGTGACAACTCCCCTTTAATAGCATAGGAAGAGATCTGAAAGGGGGGATGCGGAAGGGTAGAGGGAGGTAGCCAAGGGTTAGCTAGGGCCCCCGGGCTATGGTTTAAGGATCCTACCCGGCATTTGCCTAAAAGTAATGCAGGGAAAACCCTAGAAAAACCTGCATCAGGCAGGTCGGGCGTTGGGTACTTGTCCCACGCCCTTTTGATAGCGGGAGAAGAGTTTTCTGTGGGGACGCAGCATTCCCTTCTCCATACCTCGACCAGTTTAGGAGGCAGCTGGCCGACTATTCCAATGGGAATAGCGGACAACTCTTACCGTATTCCCCAAGGTCTGCGACCCCGGAACATACACCTCTCAGAACAGGCCGAGGTGCCTCGGCTTGTAGGGACCTTCGTTCAAAAACGAAGAGAGGAAAAGGCATCCCCAAAGGTAGCCCCTTCGTGTGTCTCCTACAAGGTTCTGCCTGCGAGAGAACAGCCCACGCAGACCGACCATGAAGGATTTAGGACGAGATAACCTTCAAGTAAATAAAAGCGAAATAATATACCTGTGAAAGAGAAAAACCAAAATGAAGGGAAACATATCTTTGATCCAGAGAGTTAGACGAGCCTTCGTTATCTCTGGTGTATGATGTAATTGTTTTCTTTCCTTGCATCAGTATTTCCGTATTTTACAAGGCCCAGGATTTTAATTATTTTTTTTTGTCCATTACAGTAAAATTGTTAATAGTTAAGCCGATCTGCTGATGCATAGCTTCCACCACTGACCGTCACGTGACTCTTCTGCCCCGCACAGTCAGTATTTTTCCAATTATTTTCCTCGCCTTATCTTTTCCTTCTGCGAAGCTGAACGCCTTCGCCGTCCACTTGTCGCATTACAGTAAAACCCGGGATTCCACACACACAAAAAACCGTGAGACGTGAACCTGGAAACAGCGTCGCCGTGATTCTTCCGAGTACTAATTTAATCCAGATGGTGCGCAAAAATTTGTTGTAAGCGCCGCGACCGAGTGAGACAGACGCGCAGAGAGAGAGAGAGAGAGAGGGAGAGAGAGAGAGAGAGAGAGAGAGGGAGAGAGAGAGAGAGAGAGAGAGAGGGGGGGGGGGGGAGATTATCGAAACATGGGCCAAGAATCTTGGGGAGTCGAACTATTTCCAGACAAGCGGCGCGTCAGGAATGTTGAGGGAGGTTCTTCACTCCCTCACACACACACACACACACACACAGAGAGAGAGTCGTGGCCAACGGCATCGTAAACATGTCACCCGAATTCAGTGTACATAATCGTTGACGTGAAGCTGAAGAGTGTATGCGTTCTCGCACGGGAGAGGCACGTCCGAAATAGAACCTTGAGGAACGCCTGTCTGCATGTTTGCATAACCCGTAGGAGAATTTCAAAATTGAAATTTTGTGTCCACTGTGTGTGTAATAATCATTGTAGATCGGATTAAGTTGGGAGAGGGGGAGGGGTTAAGAACAACATAAGATGAAAATGAATTATTAGCCATACAGGGAAATGGAAAACTCGGCAAAAATAATATCTACGGCATGGGAAGGGCGTGGGACAAGTACCTAGAGCCCGATGCAGGTTTTCTAGGGTTTGTCCTGCATCACTCTACAGCCCGCGGGGGCCCTAGTTAACCCTTAGCTAACTTCCTCTTCTGCATCCCCCCTTTCAAATCCCTTCCTATGCTATTAAAGGGGAGTTGCCACCTTGTGGATTACCCTCATGTAGCCTGTTACCTCAAATAAAAATTTCACATGGAAGGGAAGCACCATTAGGGGTGGCGGATGAAGGGTTTCCATAAAAATAAAGCGAAAACAACCAAGATATGAGTCGAATCTAGGGTTATGGATGTTGCTGAGGATAATTATATTCTAGTTTTGAAGTTTATTAACAATGGCCGTGTCACTAACAAAAAAAAGGACCAGCAAAACATGAGTGAGAAGCTTCAGTAATGTCCATTAGCAAAGAAGCTATTGGGATAACAATAAAAGGCGTGTATAGAGAGAAGAGCCTAGCTGTTGTATCACGGTAACAGGCTGCATTAAGGGTAATCCACTTCAATAGCATAGGGAGGGATGCGGAAGAGGAAGTCAGCCAAGGGATAACTAAGGCCCCTGGGATGTAGAGTGATGCAGGACAAACCCTACGAAAGCTGCATCAGGTGTAGGTCGGGCATTGGATACTTGTCCCACGTCATTCTGATAGCGGGAGAGGAGTTTGCTGTGGGGACGCAGCATTCCCTTCTCCGTGCCTTGACCGGTTTATGAGGCAGCTGGCCGACTGTTCCAATGGGAGCAGGGGACATCTCTTACCTTTATGCCCAAGGTCTGCGACCCCGGACGTCTCAAAACAGGCCGAGGTGCCTCTACATGTCGGAACCTTAGTTCAAAAAATACCAGTGAGATGTGAAGGCATCCCCGAAAGGTAGCCCCCGCCAGAGCTCTCGGGGAAGCTTCATGGTGACAACTCCCCTTTATTAGCATAGGAATAGAATCTGTGAAGTGACTGTGAGAGAGTATCTTTGGCGTTGTTATGAAAGAAGCACGTAATTAATTTATTTAATAAAAAAAAAGGTTTTATTATTGGGTTGAAAATTGTGCAAATAAATGTTAGTAAACTGCAGCTGATTTTACTTAAAATAATCTTCATCTGTGGGGAAAAAATACTACAGTACATATACATATATATATATATATATATATATTTCATATAGTGAAGCTGTAGTTATTTATGATAAATAAATAATTACAAAAGATTTATTATTATTATGGACGCAAAGAAACAAGTCTCGTCGTTAACGAGATTATTTAGCGATATTCAATAAACGCCCCAGGGGGAACGAAGCAGAAAAACGTAATGAAAACGCTCTTGGGGGAACCGGCGTTAGCAATTTAGTGAAGCGAAGGTCCTGATGGAATGTGACGTCCAGAGAGAGAGAGAGAGAGAGACCTCATTAGCGGGCGCATTCCCCGTCAGGCGCCACGGTCGGCCTGCGATGACACGTCGCTCGCTCGCTTCGTTATCGCTGACGGGAGTTCCAGCCGTCGCGTGCCTCCTCCCCCCCCCCCTCCTCCAGCCTTATCTGACAGGCGCGGGTGTTGAGAAGCAGCAGCCGACTAATCTGGCTTGTAAACATAATTACCCACCCTCAGGTATGGCGTCACAACAGATAACCTGGCTGAGACTAATATCGCTGGCTGTCATGCTTACTGGAGAGAATAATCGGGTGTTCCCTTATCTATGGTAGAGGAATACTATAAACCACTGTTCGTCTTCAAAGAGAAAGGTTCATAATCACAGCTTAATTCAGCTTGCTCCAGATATTCGGCTCACTGCACTTCTTGTCACTCCTTGGCTCCGTCATCTGTAGATTAGCTCAGCGGTTTCTTCTTCTTCTTCTTCTAATAAATAAAATAGAATGTTTGTATGTATGTATGTATGTATCACTGTGAATTTATTTATCATATATAAATTCTTTATTTATTCTTCCAAATCAATTTCATCCCTATCAAAGTAATCCCCGTCCCGGTAAAAAAACGCACTTTTTCCAACGCTTTTTCCTGTCCTCGAAACTAGTCGGAATAGTCTTGTTCCCTGTGTAGCCTTCAAGACCTTCTTCGATTCGGTTTTTATCTCCTCAATCGTGTCACAACGACGTCCCCGCATTGGCCTTTGGAGTTTGCTGAATAGCCAGAAGTCGCACACGGTGGTTGCGGAACGATGTGAGTCGATGCAGTGTGACGTGGTGCATCATCGTGGTGAAGGAACCAAGAGTTTCAGACGAATAGCTTCACGAAAACGACGCATAACGCTCAAATAATATTCTTTGTTGACAGTTTGGCCCCGGGGGAAGGAATTCACAGTGCACCACACCACGACTGTCAACATGACCTTGATTGGTCGGTGGTTTCAGGGTCGTAGGCGTAAATGCAAGTCCCGTCTCCAGTAATGATGCATTTCAAGTGGTCCTGACAGTCAGACAGCAAAGTTTCACACACATCAACGCGACGCTTTTCCCACCAATGGAGACTTGACGCGTTTGAGACACAAAACATTCTTCAAAATGGTTTGGGCTGAGCCAAATGATATTCCAACACCATCAGCGAGATCTCTAATTGTCCATCGACCATTTTCAAGCACCAAATCTTTGATTCTTTGGACGTGGCCCTCGTCGGTAGACGTTGATGGTCGTCCAGAGCGCGCGAGGTTCGTCTTTGAACTCGTTGTACCACTTATAAACGTTTTTTTGAGCCATAGTTTGATCACCAAAGGCCTTCAACGTGTCCGCACAAGAATATCCGTTCCGCAAACAAAATTTGATGCAAGTTCTTTGCTCAACAAAATCACCCAAATTGCAAAAAATCGAAAAAATTCACTTAATTGGTTGTTTACAAAAAAAACACACACACGTGTAACTCAGAGATAATTAAACCTTTTAACAAAACAGATGCTTATCAAATATTATAGACAGTCCTACCAACCTAATACCCGGGGAGTTTTAAATGACAATTTCACCTCACTTTGTGATCACAGTGGTGCATATTAACCGCAAACTAATCACCAAAATCCGTACACGCGTTCTTTGCGAACCAAAAACAAACACTGTATAGAGGGTAAGACAGATCTACCACACCACAGATGGGGGGAGGGGGGTGGAAATTTTCAAGAATGTTCAAACGGCCGATTTTTGCGCCGGGGAGAAATTTATATCCGGGCTCAATGAGATTTACAGCGTTTCTCCTCCTGTTTTTGTGTCTAATTTCAACCCCGCTTCGGCATGGGAGCATCCTTAGGGGTCGGGGTGGAGGAGTGTTACCAAAAAAAGATATAACGCGAAAACAACCGAGATTGGAGTCGAATCCGGGGGTTATGGATGTCGTTAAGTTTCATTGTGGCATTCAACTTGACGCTGACGTTGAACACCCTTGGAGGGCGCAGATGGACGGGTGTGGAAAATATTAAAACAAGTTTTTAAACTACCCGCTATTTTCGTCGAAAGAAATTTTTTTGGGGTCAAAAGATTGATAGTGTTTCTCCCGATGTTTTCTGTGTAGAATTTTAACCCCTTACGGTATGGGAAAGGGACCGTCCTTAGGGAGGTTGGGGGTGGTGGAGTGGCTTTACAAAAAAAAATAACGCAAAAACATCCGAGATTGGAGTCGAATCCCGGGGTTATGGATGTCGCAGAGTTTAATTATGACAACCCAGACAGTTGGATATAATGGGTGGTAATTATCTGCCCCTCTCTAAATCTACCACAACTTCCCGAAATATATATAATCATTTTTTAATACTTTTATAATGACTGTGTAATTAAAACTCTAGTGTTTGTAAACAAAAATTAATTATATTCAGACGAATAATATGAAAAAACGAAGTTAACTTTCCTCAAACCGTGTTTTAGGGTCCCGTTGGTCGCCCTTTCGGTGGAAACAAAAATTATGATACTCAACGGACAAGGAAGAGAAAAATATCACGGCAGTTGTTTACTTCAGGGCTAATTCACAGAAGGTGTGGTCTGCTGACACCGGTGGCGCGCAATAAATGCTACGAAACAACCACAAAAGATAAGACAACAACGCGCCCAAGCAAATATTCCAATTGTATCGAAATAATAAAAAATACTTAAACGACTCCGTCAGTCAAAACACCTGTCGTGTTTGCTCGCCGAACGATTCCTTATAATGTAGGAGCGACTCCCTCAGTCGATATTTGCGTTTCTCCGTTACTCTCCGCAAGACAAGTAGTAATCGGATTGGGAATCGAATTTTGGTACGCGGTGCTCTTCACCATGTGAGCTACCCAACCAGGGCAACTCCCCGTCCGTCGTATAAGCTTGAGCACAGGCCGCGTAAGAGTGTGGCTTAGTACATTATATATACCTGGATTGTCATAACTAAACTCTGCGACATCCATAACCCCGAGATTCGACTCCAATCTCGGAATGTTTTTGCGTAATTTTTTTTTTGTAACGCTCCTCCACCCCACCCCCTAAGGACGGTCCCTTTTTCCATACCGTAAGGGGTTAAAATTATACACAGAAACACTATCAATCTTTTGACCCCCTAAAAAGTGTCTTTCAACGAAAATAGCGGGTCGTTTAAACTTGTTTTGATATTTTCCACACCCGTCCATCTGCGCCCTCCAAGGGTGTTAAACGTCAGCGTCAAGTTGAAACTTAACGACATTCATAACCCCCGGATTCGACTGCAATCTCGGATGTTGTTGCGTTAATTTTTTTTTTCTGATTCATTAATTGAGTTTCCCAGCCTCCGGAGAGCTGAGCTGCGATAAAAAAAATCTTGGCTTCTGTTCTTCCATTAAAACACATAAACGACATCCTCAGTCAATACGAGATTCTTCTTTGCAGCCGAACAAGCGACGAATAATCCCATTCTCGGCAGCAGCTGGACGAGGACCGACGAGCGTCGATGTTTGTTCTCGTAATACCAGAATTTATCTTGGAAACTGACAGTGTGGCAGCCGTCAAGGTCCTATATGGGTTGTAGAGCCAAGGAGGATGAATAACGAGTTAATACAAGGAAATCTACGGTTCCAATTAAAGAAAAAGAAGAACGGTTTCCGTTTCGAACCATCACGGAGGCCATCCATGTTGAAGTCATGGTGTTTGCATGCGAGGTTGGGAAGAGAAGGAAGGGGAACAACATCGCCTCTTGTTTCCAAAGTCTGCCAATCGTGTCTCAGCAGCACGCGACTGAGTCATTGCGAACAGAGGCGCCTCTTGTTCCCGCCGCCACGTCAGGGGTGCACATTGTGTCTCTCATATTTCATCCATCCCAGTATTGCACCACAGATCATTAACACAGATTGCTACAATTAATTACGACGAGGGAATGGGGATAAAAAAACAACACACAAACATGTTAGAGAGTTCCTTCATTCGTTTCCCCCCCCCCTTTTTTTTGCTTTTTTGCGGAGGTTTTCTTGGCGACGACCGTTTTCCAGAGTTAGTTATTGATTGGATACATTAGTTTCCCCCCCTCCCCCCTACGGAAGGTTTACAAACGTGACAACATGAAAAATAGGATTACACGTCATAGCAAGAAATCACTTATTTTGATAGATTTTTTTAGAGTGACAGTAATCCACGTGGTGGCAACTCCCCTTTAATAGCATAGGAAGGGATTTGAAAGGGGGGATGCGGAAGGGTAGAGGAAGGTAGCAAGGGTTAACTAGGGCCCCCGGGCTATAGTTTAAGGATCCTACCCGGCAATTCGCCTAAAAGTGATGCAGGGTAAACCCTAGAAAAACCTGCATCAGGTACGTCGGGCATTGGGTACTTGTCCCACGCCATTCCGATGGCGGGAGAGTGTTTCGATTTTTTTTAGGGTAACAGGCTACATGAGGGTAATCCACATGGTGGCAACTCCCCTTTAATAGCATAGGAAGGGATCTGAAAGGGAGGATAAGGAAGCGTAGAGGAAGGTAGCCAAGGATTAACTAGGGTCCCCGGGCTATAGTATAAAGATCCTACCCGGCATTCGGCTAAAAATGATGCAGGACAAACCTGCATCAGGCAGGGTGGGCATTCGGTAATTGTCCCACGCCCTTCCGAAAGCGGGAGAGGAGTTTTCTGGGGCGACGCAGCTTTACCTTCTTCTTGTCTCGGGCAGTTTAGGAGGCACCTGGCCGACTGTTCCACTAGGAACAGCGGACAACTCTTACAGTATACCCGAGATGTACGACTCCGTAACACACAATTCTCAAAATAGGCCTCGGCTAGTGGAAACCTTAGTTCAAAAACGGAGAGAGGAGGAGGCATCCCCAAAAGATCTCTCTACAAAGATTCACCTACCAGAAAACCTCGCAGGCTGTTGTCTATTTTGATAGCACATCTATGACTCAATAAATGTAACTCTATGTTGTCTGCGAGGGCTATTCTCTCGCAGGCAATACCTGCGAGGGATGTTCTCTCGCAGGCAGAACCTTGTAGGAGAGACAGGAAGGGGCTACCTTTGGGGATGCCTTTTCCTCTCTCCGTTTTTGAACGAAGGTTCCCACAAGCCGAAGCACCCAAGGCACTGTTCTGATAGGTGTAGGCTCCGGGGTCACAGACCTTGGTCATACGGTGAGAGTTGTCCGCTGTTTCCATTGGAATAGTCGCGGTCAGCTGCCTCCTAAACTGGTCGAGGCACGGAGAAGGGAATGCTGCGTCCCCACAACAAACTCCTCTCCCGCTATCGGAAGGGCGTGGGACAAGTACCCAATGCCTGACCTACCTGATGCAGGTTTTTCTAGGGTTTTCATTTTCAATTATTATCTTGAAACATGGAAAAAATCAACTGCGAGCATTATACAAACTTCTTTTTGCAAGAGTTCGAGTGATTAATAATAAAAAAAGGTGAAGTCTTCCTTCCTCACATCCAGTAACGCGATGGTCAGAATCAAGGAGTTAAACTTGGAATGTCTTTCCATTTTATTTTTTTTAAATAAAAGCTCTGTAGTAAAAGGTTTGGCAAGAATGAAGAAGCGCCGTGAGATGTTGGTGGCGCCTCTGGAAGCTGTTGGAGCATCTATGGGGAAAGGAGACGACATTCAGACTGGGAGACTCTTGTACACGTGATCCTATTAGAAATTTTTAATTGAGCTTGATCGCCTTCTTGTCAGCCTCTCTCCGTCCTCTACTTTATCCTTCAGAGGAGATTTGTTGAAACCGATACGGAGGCCAAAATAAAAAAAAATGATAGATAGGTAACCCCCCCCCCCCCACTCCCGCGCCGTTTGAGCGATGGAACGTAATTTTCTCGAATTTTCAGGACCACTTTAATAAAGTACGTATGTCGCTCAAAGTTGATCGTATCCGGTTCCTGGGAATCCAAGGCTGAATATTACTGCAAAATAAATTACGCTCGTTTTCCTTCAAGGCCCTTCTCATAGCCTGAGAGAAATAAAAATATTATTTGGATAAGAAAAAAACAACAAAATATTAAGAGTGGATTTTCCGCCGCCTCAGAAGTTGGTGAAACGGTCATTCCGTTGATTTTTAGATGAAAATGGAAGCGGCTGCGCGTTGTAGAAGTGAAGCAGGAGGAGAGAGAAATTCTATAAGAAAAACGTCGACGGCGCCTGAATCAGTCAGTTGACTTCCGAACGATCCCAATACTTCCTTGTCAAGGCTTCTGCTTCATTTTCATCGTTTTCCTTAAGCCCCCGTCCAGACTGACGAGCAACGAGCCGAACCTTGCTCGCTTCGCCGCTCTCGGGCCACCGGAGACTCACGAGCACGAGCAAGAACGAGCCGAGCATCTTGAAGACACGCTCTACACATAACAGCAGTCGTCAACCAAATGCTTAGAAATTAATTATGATATTGAACAACTACGAGACTCGTTGCTACAACTAAGCTACATGTGGCTCAGAGATACAGCAACAGGAGTGAATTACTAAAATCCACGGGAGTAATTACTGGATATATTCAAGCTTTCGGCCACTTTTACGCCATTTTCAAGATTCCGAAAACACATACGTGATACTTTTTTTAAAAAAAATAAAAAGGATTCTTCACAATATCAATGAAAGTTTGTTGAATATTCAGTAGAAAATTGATATAACAATTAATAATGAAACTAACCTCGTGTAATATTACATGTAAGTAGGATGAAACTCATCAAGTTGCCTCTGGAAATGAATTTTTTTAAAAAACAATAAAATAATTATGGATTTTATGATTTTATAAGAAGTGCAGTGTTTGTTTTCCATTTATGTTTGATGTTACTAATATGGTTCTATTAGCACAGGTGTGGCCTAGGTGAACATTTTTCCACCCGGTCCCCTATATATATACATATATATAGTTTTTGAGAATGGTTTCGAAAGCTTGCTCATGAACTGAAATAACATCCACTGAAGACTAGATCCCACAATTTGATGAGTTTCATCCTACTTACATGTAATATTAAACAACGGTAGTTTCATTATTAATTGTTATATCAATTTTCTATTGAATATTCAACAAACTTTCATTGACATTGTGAAGAATCCTTTTTATTTTTTTAAAAAAAGTATCACGTATGTGTTTTCGGAATCTTGAAAATGGCGTAAAAGTGGCCGAAAACTTGAATATATCCAGTAATTACTCCCATGGATTTTAGTAATTCACCCCTGTTGCTGTATCTCTGAGCCACATGTAGCTTAGTTGCAGCAACGAGTCTCGTAGTTGTTCAATATCATATTTAATTTCTAAGCATTTGGTTGACGACTGCTGCTATGTTTGGCGCGTGTCTTCAAGATGCTCGGCTCGTTCTTGCTCGTGCTCGTGCTCGCGAGTCTCCGGTGGCCCGAGAGCGGCGAAGCGAGCAAGGTTCGGCTCGTTGCTCGTCAGTCTGGACGGGGCTTAAGGAAAAGGATGGAAATGAAGCAGAAGCCTTGACAAGGAAGTATTGGGATCGTTCGGAAGTCAACTGACTGATTCAGGGGCCGACGACGTTTTTCTTATAGAATTTCTCTCTCCTCCTGCTTCACTTCTACAACGTGCAGCCGCTTCCATTTTTATCTAAAAATCAAGCGAATGACCGTTTCAGCAACTTCTGCGGCGGAAAATCCACTCTTAATTTTGTGAGGCTGTCCCTCATTATTTGAATAAATGTAAGTGTGAATTCTTGCGACCACTCAATTTCCTTTTTCCATTTCTATTGAAGTAACGCAACAAACGCAGCAAAGAATACAAGACAAAGAGTACAGAATACACTATACTCTTTGATACAAGGCAAAGAAATTTGGTCCGCGTCCACACTAGCACCGAACTTTCCTTTGTTTCATCAGAAAACCGACAACAGCCGGAGCCCGGGGGCGAGCAATCGTGGTCCGTGTGGCGCATGCGCACTGACTAATGTTCGGCTCGTTGCTCGGGCAGTCTGGACGGGGCTTTATATCCCTCAAAAGTTCCCTACTACCATCATCTGCAGAGCCCTCGACATCAACTCTGTAAAAATAAAAACAGACTTAGTAACATCCAAAAATATCCAGTGACTGGGCCAGATCTGGTTTGTCTGATCAGCCGTCACTTGGACCACTTTTTTTTTTTTTTTGTGGTGGCCATCAATACTTCTTGTCCTTGACTCTGTGAGATGTTGAGGCACCATTTTTCCATTTTTCTGCTTCTGTTCAATCACAATCGACCAACATGCAGTTCAGACCTTCTCTCCTGACAAAGAGGCGCTCAGGCTCCTTGAAACTCTTCAGCCCAACGGGGCCCAACAGTGGTTGACTTCACCGTCTCTCTTTCCTCTCTACTTGTGCTAAATCCTCAATCTCACGGACAGTTTAATCATTCCACTGTCACTAACATCGGATGGTCTAAACTCAAGCTTTTCTCTCCGAATCCCCCACCTTCTTGTAAGCTACGGGGATCGTCATTATTTACTTTTAAAAACATCGCTACTAAATTCTCAAGATGACTGTTTTGAAAACAATAATAATAACAAACAGCCAAAGCAAGCACGGCCAAACATGGGGGTCTACCACTTTCTACACCCCCTCTGCACGTGCTGTTAGTAAACTAACTTGGCACACAAGGATTGGGAACTTGTGTTTGATCCGCACCTGATTTTTTTTTCTTTTAAGGCAACAGGCTACATGAGGGTAATCCACATGGTGGCAACTCCCCTTTAATAGCATAGAAAGGGGGGATGCGGAAGGGTAGAGGAAGGTAGCCAAGGGTTAACTAGAGGCCCCCGAGCTATGGTTTAAGGATCCTACCCGGCATTCACCTAAAGAAATGCAGGGAAAACCCTAGAAAAACCTGCATCAGGTAGGTCGGGCATTGGGTACTTGTCCCACGCCCTTCCCTGGATGGCGGTGGAAGAGGAGTTTGCTGTGGGGACGCAGCATTCCATTCTCCATGCCTCGACCAGTTTAGGAGGCAGCTGGCCGACTGTTTTCCAATGGGAATAGCGGACAACTCTTACCGTATGCCCAAGGTCTGTGACCCCGGAACATACACCTCTCAGAACAGGCCGTGGTGCCTCGGCTTCTGGGAACCTTGTTTGAAAAACGGAGACAGAGGAGGAGGCATCCCCAAAGGTAGCCCCTTCGTATCTCTCCTACAAGGTTCTGCCTGCGAGAGAACATCCCTCACAGGTATTGCCTGCGAGAGAATAGCCCTCGCAGACCTTTAGCCATCCGC
Source organism: Zhengitettix transpicula (assembly GCA_037074705.1). NCBI lineage: Eukaryota > Metazoa > Arthropoda > Insecta > Orthoptera > Tetrigidae > Zhengitettix > Zhengitettix transpicula. The sequence continues at coordinate 10,797,829 of CM073591.1, read as the reverse complement.
ATTAGAGGGCATAATACCCTTTAATACGGAGGTAGCTTGTGAGAGAGACAGAATGAAGAGCTTAGGGCTGAGGGGAAAAAGTGCCGATAATTCAACCTGAAGGGTTTCCTTACCGGGAAAAAAAACCTCAGCGATAGATGGGTTGAAGGGCACAATGGGCTAGGATCCTGCTCTTGTGCGACAGCAACATGCACATGGTGTAGTTGGTTGTGGGTATCATGCACGTCGATCCTCTTCTCGTCGAGGAGTCAGGATCTCCGCACACATCCTGCACAAGCCGTAGTCAACCGTGGTCAGTATAATCGTTATGAGCCGATCATGGGGGTTCAGGGAGAAGGAGGAGGTGCTTGGAGCGTTTGTGTTTGGTGACGCGGGTGTGGTCACAGTTACCCAGTCGTCTTATGACTAATCCCGCACTGATGATGGCTTTTATATATGCAGGTAGGAGGTAAAAGTCCACTGTTTACATTTGTCACTTGTTATTATGAGTCCAAAGTCCAGTCCGTTTCCTTCAAACCCGTCCTCGACTACTTCCTACTAAGCGTCGTCAGTTTTCACGGAAGTGATTCCGACGAGCTCAAGACAACAACAACAAATATTATTTTTATTTTCCAAGAATCTAAATGCATCGATGACAGACTTTCAAATTTGCACACGTAACTGAGTTCCCGGTAAAGTCGCAACTTCCTCCACCTTGATAGGTTTTACAGGAAAGGTGCTGCAGCGGGTCGTGTTGTAGTCAGAAGACGAAGACGTGGCCAGGCAGGCATCGAAACGACGCGGGAGTTCCACGAAATTACTCAACTGGAACCCCAACTCTGTTTCTGAAAAGACTGGAATTTTCCAGCCTATTTTATAGTTGTTCTTAAGAATTTTTTTAACTTCTAATTATTTAGATACAAAAATAGCCAAATAACACAAAAAAATAATTGCTAAATTAAATACCACAAAAGGTTTCTGCAATCCTTGTTGTCGAGGCACGGAGAAGGGAATGCTGCGTCCCCACAGCAAACTCTTCTCCCGCTATCGGAAGGACGTGGGACAAGTACCCAATGCTCGACCTACCTGATGCAGGTTTTTTAAGGGTAGGATCCTTAAACCGTAGCCAGGGGGTCCTAGTTAACCCTTTGCTACCTTCCTCTACCCTTCCGCATCCCCCCTTTCAAATCCCTTTCTATGGTATTAAAGGGGAGCTGCCACCATGTGGATTACCCTCATGTAGCCCTAAACAAAAACCCTTCCGCATCCCCCCTTTCAAATCCCTTCCTATGCTATTAAAGGGGAGTTGTGGTTTACCCTCATGTAGCCTCTTACCCTAAAAAAATAAATCAAGTAGATTAAGCTGTCTGCGAGGGATGTTCTCTCGTAGGCAGAACCTTGTAGGGGAGACGGCAGGGGGCTACCTTTGGTGATGCCTCCTCCTCTCTCCGTTTTTGAACTAAGGTTCCCAAAAGTCGAGGCACCTCGGTCTGTTCTGAGAGGTGCATGTTCCGGGGTCACAGACCTTGGGCATACGGTAAGAGTTGTCCGCTATTCCCATTGTAACAGTCAGACAGCTGCCTTCTAAAGCGGTCGTTGCACGGAGAAGGGAATGCTGCGTCCCCACAGCAAACTCCTCTCCCGCTATCCAGGGAAGGGCGTGGGACAAGTACCCAATGCCCGATCTACCTGATGCAGGTTTTATAGGGTTTGTCCTGCATTATTTTTAGGCGAATGCCGGGTAGGATCCTTAAACTATAGCCCGGGGACCCGAGTTAACCCTTGTCTACCTTCCTCTACCCTTCCGCATCCCCCCTTTCAAATCCCTTCCTATGCTATTACAGGGGAGTTGCCACTATGTGGATTAGCCTCATGTAGCCTGGTACCCTAAAAAAAACAGGTAACGAACTTCGGTGCAAGTCAAGATTTATTTTTCTATAATATTTAAGTTGAGTTCCTGTCCTTTTGACATGAGGTTGCACTATTCAGTTGTATGACGTCATCAGATAATTTTAAATTTTAAATATTTTATGAAATTGTTAATAAAACCAGAAGCTTGTCAGTGACTGACGACGGCCACCACTAAGCTCCACTTTTCTTCTGTTCTAAGCTTCTTATCGAATTTTTTAACTTCTCAGCCCCTTTGCGAATGTCATGTCTCACTTTTCGACATTCCGCCAATCAGCCCAGATTAAAGGTGGAAAGGCTTGTAGAAAGAGGAACGGGGGCTTCCACCCGCGATACAACAAGCATTAAGAAGCCAAGTTCGGTCGACCGACGGGGAACCACGTGCATTAAAGTGGATACACGACTCCCTCAGTCAAATAGTGTTTGTTTCTTTGTTGGTCTCCAAATGAGAAGCACATTCATCAAAATACATACACGACTCCCTCAGTCAAATTAATATTTCTTTATTGCTTTAAAAAGTGCCTATTAGTTTAATTCTTGGCAGCAGCCGTCGATTCCTTGCCTCGGAATCTGTACGTGACGCGAATTTGAATCCCAAACAAAACTGAAATAGCCAAATACAGGCAAAAATGAAGTGATGATCAACGTTTCTGGTACCCTTGTTACTTTCGTCGGGTGACTGGGAAAAAACACGAGAGCCAGAATATTGTCAAAGTGACAAAATACACAAAGTTTTATTAGGAGTTTGTCAAATGTAATTCTGTAGTTGTGTCGCTCCTGGCTCTCGTGGTTTTTTCTTTTCAAATTACCTGACGAAAGGGACAACGATCGCAGAAACTCTATTTATTATATTTTATACACACGTGCATTAATTCAACAGCTGTAAAATACATTGAATATTATTGCATCAGTCGCAACAAACATACCTCAGAATTTCTTCTTAAATATACTCCTTGAGTACTGCAGGTTGTATTTGTCCCTCTCAGTCTTCAGACATTACGAAGGATTAAGAAGAAATCAAGGATAAGAGAGAGGTAGAAATAAAGGGTAAGAGAAATTAAGAAATAAAGGATAAGAGAAAGGAATAAATAAAGGATAAATAAAATGCAACAAATAAAGGATAAGAGAGAAGAAGAAATAAAAGATAACAGAAATGAAAAAATAAAAGAAAATGGAAAGTAGGAAATAAGGGATAAGAGAAATTAAGAAATAAAGGATAAGACAAAGGAAGAAATAAACGATAAAATAAAGAAACAAAGAAAGGATAAGAGAGAAGAAGAAATAAAGGATAAGAGAAAGGACGAAATTAAGGACAAGGGAAAGGAAGAAATTAGGGAGAAGAGAAAGCAATAAATAAAGGATAAATTACAGGAAAAAATAAACGATAACAGTGAAGAACAAATACAAGATAAGAGAAAGGAAAAATAAAAGATAATGGAACGTAGGAAATAATGGATAAGAGAAATTAAGAAATAAAGGATAAGAGAAAGGAAGAAATAAACGATAAAATAAAGAAACAAAGACAGGATAAGAGAGAAGAAGAAATAAAGGATAAGAGAAAGGACGAAATTAAGGACAAGAGAAAAGAAGAAATTAAGGATAAGACAAAGGAAAGAAGGAAGGAAGAAAAAAGGATGTATTGCGTAGTTGGTACTTATTTAAAATAACGCAGATAGATTAAATTCTTAGCTGGATTCACAATGTAAACAAACAGTCGCCATATTGGAGTCACTAAACATGGCGACGAAAAATTAAACTTACATTTGCCCGCGAGGATCGTAAAATATTTCGTATCGTTATTTTATCATCATTCTATGGAGTATTGCTGGATAAAATTATACTTTTTATTTAATGAAAATATTTCTGCTTTATTTCATTACGGAAAAAGGAACTATTTCCTCTGTTCTTCGCGTAGTAACGTCTCACTGTCTTTCAGTAGCGTGACGTCACGGTCTCTTGGCGCGCAGTGATTTAACCCAAAATGATCACTTTTTAATTTATAATTCTTAACACCATTATGCTAGGGGTTTCTCACCCCCACTGCATCGTCTCTCGTGTTTTGAAGAATATATCTACCATTTTTTGTAGTGAACTGTTCACGCGTTTAAATTATTATTAGAAAATATAGAACTTTGTGCTGCTACGATGATTACAGGCTCCATGTTTGTAATTGTAATCAGTTACTTCTGCTATTTATTTTTACTTCTTCTTTTCCCTTTCGCATTCCGGAAAACATCGTCCTAAACTGGAATTAACTCGCTTTTTTCAATTATCCTCCGACAAACCAAAACATTTAGATTGCCGCGAGTGACGCCATTGCGATACGAATTTGGTTATTATGTAATTGTGTCCTTCACTCGCTCCTCGTGATTAGACTTTGCGTAGTTTGTCACGTTATTAATCTTCCCCCCTCCCCCCCGGTTCCCCATATCTGCATCGGCAATGGCGTTTCATTTCCCGCGTCCTCTCGCGGTCGTGGAAAAGGTAAACACCGGGGTCAACACATTGTCGTCCCTCATTCTCTCGCAGGCAGAACTTTGTAGGAGAGACAAGAAGAGGCTACCTTTTGAACAGTCGGCCAGCTGCCTCCTAAACTGGTCGAGGTACGGAGAAGAGAATGCTGCGTCCCCACAGCAAACTCTTCTCCCGCTATCGGAAGGGAGTGGGACAAGTACCCAATGCCCAACCTACCTGATGCTGGTTTTTCTAGGGTTTTCCCTGCATTACTTTTAGGCGAATGCCGGGTAGGATCCTTAAAATATAGCTCGGGGGCCCTAGTTAACCCTTGGTTACCTTCCTCTACCCTTCCACATCCCCCCTTTCAAATCTCTTCCTATGCTATTAAAGGGGAGTTGCCACTATGTGGATTAACCTATACATAGCCTGTCTACACACACACAATGCACGATGCAGACCGCCGTCGGGGCCGCAGAGAGAGCACAATCCTTACTTAACCAGCGGCCTTCGAGGAACCGGCTCTTTCCGATAAAGTCTGGCAGTGTGTCGCGTTTTATTGCCAAAACATCTTAAAAACAAGTCAGTCTCGTACTGCCTTCAATTATGAATATTCAGAAGCAAGTTCCGTTCCCACAATCCCCTGCAGATAACGGGGCTTCGCAGGTGCTGCAACCCACAGCACCACGTCCGATGTTCCGAAGGGAATTCGAACGGCCGGAAAAAGGGCTAATGGACATTCATTTCCGATTTTAAGGAACGGATTTCGAGCTTCTCAAAAGTAAAAACCAATCAGTCTGGCACATCTCATTAAGTCCTCAATTAACGACGGACCCGTACATGAACATATGTATTTACACATATGCGAGGCGTGACCTAAAAAACCATTTTTTTCAAAACAAAATTAATTTTTATATGCAAGAGTAAATTTAAGTCCTATAAATCTTTCTTCTACGCCCTCTTCATAGGGAGATGCCTCCAGTGTTCTACACCAATGTTTTGCGTTGCCATCGCTGTTAAATCGTCTTCCTCCAAAATCTCGCTACTCAACTTCGTTTTAAATTTTGTCTGTCTGTGTGTGTGTGATCCTCATTGAATAATGTTTTGATTACGTCACGATACCGTTTAACAATTCATCTCCCTCGTTTAGTGGACATCCGTGAGCATTTTTCGGGACCCAACGGGAACAGCAAACAATGCGTGTTCCTATGGAGAGGGCTGCGACAACGAGTGTCTGTGCAATCGTGGCAACTATGAAAGAAAATAGTTTAAGACATGCTCTTTAATGTAAATTACTTTCCGGACACGCCTTGTATATGACTTACTGCGAATAAGATGGATCCCAAGAGCAGTTTAAAAAATAAATATAATCTATAGAGGAAAAAAGTAAATAATAGAATTTTAAAATAATTAAACTACATTAATAATTTGTCAACACTTTTAAACATCTTAATAATATTGACCAAATAAGTGACAATATAAAGACCACGCTGCAACGTTGCTGGTGCAGAAAAAACGCAAGAGCCTAGAGAGACACAACTACACAAGTTAGTAAGGTATATATATAACGTATTTTCTAAATTATATTTTGATCACTCTCGTCTTTAATATTTATTCTAGTTTTAAAACCTGACTTATGCAGTTCTCACTCTCTCTCTCTCTCTTTCTCTCTTTGTCTCTCTCTGTCTCTTTCTCTGTGTCTCTCTCTGTCTCTCTCTCTCTGTCTATCTGTATCTCTCTGTCTCTGTCTATCTGTCTCTCTCTGTCTCTCTCTGTCTCTCTCTATCTCTCTCTGTCTATCTCTGTCTCTCTCTGTCTATCTCTGTCTATCTCTGTCTATCTCTGTCTATCTCTGTCTATCTCTGTCTCTCTCTGTCTCTCTCTGTCTCTCTCTGTCTCTCTCTGTCTATCTCTGTCTCTCTCTCTGTCTTTCTTTCTCTGTCTCTCTATCTCTCTGACTCTCTATCTCTCTCTGTCTCTCTCTGTCTTTCTTTCACTGTCTCTCTCTATCTCTCTCTGTCTCTCTCTCTGTCTTTCTTTCTGTCTCTCTCTGTCTCTCTCTCTGTCTTTCTTTCTCTGTCTCTCTCTATCTCTCTCTGTCTCTCTCTCTGTCTTTCTTTCTGTCTCTCTATCTCTCTGTATCTCTATCTCTCTCTGTCTCTTTATCTCTCTCTGTCTCTCTCTATCTCTCTCTGTCTTTCCCTCTGTCTCTCTCTGTCTCTCTCTGTCTCCCTCTATCTCTCTCTGTCTCTCTATCTCTCTCTGTCTCTCTCTGTCTCTCTCTATCTCTCTCTGTCTCTCCATCTCTCTCTGTTTCTCTATCTCTCTCTGTCTCTCTCTGTCACTCTCTGTCCCTCTCTGTCTCTCTCTCTGTCTCTCTCTGTCTCTCTATCTCTCTCTGTCTCTCTCTGTCTCTCTCTATCTCTCTATGTCTCTCTCTGTCTTTCTCTCTCTCTCTCTGTCTCTCTATGTCTCTCTCTGTCTTTCTCTCTCTCTCTGTCTCTCTATGTCTCTCTCTATCTCTCTATGTCTCTCTCTGTCTTTCTTTCCCTGTCTCTCTCTGTCTCTCTATCTCTCTCTGTCACTCTCTGTCACTCTCTGTCTCTCTCTCTGTCTCTCTCTCTGTCTCTCTATGTCTCTCTCTATCTCTCTATGTCTCTCTCTGTCTTTCTTTCTCTGTCTCTCTCTCTCTCTCTCTCTCTCTCTCGAATCATGCTGGGATTTTTTTTCTTCACCTGACGAAAGGAAAAAGATTCCTAGACACGTTGTGTGTTATTTTTTCGCTTCTTTAGTCTGTGTTATAATTAATTTTCAATCAGACGTTAATTTTTTTATTTTAATTAAAATATGCTATAAATTTAATATATTCTGCGTTTTTGAAGCGAAAGGTTTCGCAAGTAGCAGATGTGTGATCACTCGATGGTGTATCGCAGCCTTTCGTTCTCGTGTTAATGAAGGTTAAGTTACGCAGCCCAATACATGCACACGAGTGAACCTAATTTTTAATACAGCCCTTAAATGATTGTAAGATTATTATTTAATATATTAGCTTCAAAAAACTAAATCATACTTTGTATAATAAGTGAAAGCACGTGGCGCTGCACGGGGCTACTACAAAAACCAAACAAGTTTTCTCCACAGCCAGACTCAAAACATTTCAAGATTTATTAAAATTTACTAAATAACTTTTCAGTCTAGTCACAACCCGAAGAAGAAACCGAAACTTTGTCATAAACTACATTTTATTTGACACTATCTGGGTGCCAGGTATTGCCCGGGTTGTCATGTATCCACAATTGACTCCAATCTCGGTTACTTTTGCGTTATTTTCTTGTACCGCATCTCCACCCCCCCCCCCAAATCCCTAAGCGTGCTCCCACTCCGATGCCAAAAGGGGTTGAAATTATGCACAAACAACATAGGTATAAATACTATCAATCAGCCTAATTAACCTTAAAAATATTTATTCATCGCAAATATCGGCCGTGTTTACATGATTAAAAAGATTCACTCCCGCACCCGGGGGAGGGGGGGTGGTTAAATGGCAAGTTGAATGTCATAATTAAACTCAGCGACATCCACATCTCTGGATTTGACTCTTATCTCGGTCGGATTCGCGTTATTTTCTTGTAACGTCGCTCAACCCCCACCCCTGAGGGTGCTCCTTTCCCATTCTGTAAGGGGTTGAAATTATATAGAGTTAAATGGCAAATTGAATGTCATAATTAAACTCAGCGACATCCACAACTCTGGATTTGACTCCAATCTCGGTCGTATTCGCGTTACTTTCTTGTAACGCCGCTCCACCCCCACCCCTGAGGGTGCTCCTTTCCCATTCTGTAAGGGGTTGAAATTATATACAGATAAATGGCAAGTTGAATGAAATAATTAAACTCAGCGACATCCACAACTCTGGATTTGACTCTTATCTCGGTCGTATTCGCGTTATTTTCTTGTAACGCCGCTCCACCCCCACCCCTGAGGGTGCTCCTTTCCCATGCTGTAAGGGATTCAAATTATATACAGATATCATCGGTAGGAAACACAACCAATCTCTTTGCCCTCTAAATATTATTTCACGCTCCTTAATTATCGGCCGTTTCAGCCTGTTTGAAATTTTCTACCCCCGAGGCCTGGTGATTGTGGACGTGTCTCACCCCGACAGTGTTTGTTGCTTGCTCGCAAGGATCACGTGTACGAAATTTGCTCGACGGGTGTAGATCATTATACACTGTTTTATTATTAGATACTAATAAACAACATTAAATAAATAATATTGATGATAATTAATGTTTCATAAACCATAAAAGAAATCAATGTTCGGGTCAATTTGAAAAGAGGATCCCGATTTTACGCAAAAAAAATGTTTGTTATCCCTGAAATATAATAATATTTTTTGTTTGTTAATTAACGGCCAAGGGTAACGTGTTGTCTGCAGTCTGTGTGTCAGTTGCCAATATGCAAATACTCGTGAGGAAACCTGCTCGCTCCTCCATTAATCCCGGACATGTTTCGTACCAGGGAAGCGAATGGACTTGCATGACACACGTTGCCCTGGCCCGGGTCTCGACAATTACGCCCAAAGGCTGTGATGATGTTATTCTTCAACCCTGGCAAGGGGAAAAAAAATCCGTAAGTTGTAATGAGGATAAAACTACTAAAGGTGATGTCTCCTTCTCTCTGTCTCAGCGTCACACACACGCCCAAAGACACCAATGGTCAGTTTTCATCCGGGTTCGATGACGTTGTGCATACGAGAAGAGTGTTGTCCCCTGTTCCCATTCGAACAGTCGACAAGATGGCGCAAAGCCTAGTCGAGGCATAGAGACTAAAATGTTCTTCGGACATCGGAAGCGCGTGAGACAAGTATCTAGAACCTGACCTACGTTACGTAGAACTCTTTAGGGGTAATACATCACATTTATGGGAATACCGGGTGGGATCATATATATATATATATATATATATATATATTGTAATGCCAGTTAATTAGGCCATGAATTGTTTGGACATAAAATTTGAATTGTTTGATAAATCCATTACAGCGGCCTGAGCGAACAAAGCGACAAAGAGAGAAGCGAGCTCACTTTGCTTTATCGAAAAGTCAAAAAAATGGCGTATGCGCGCTAAAACTCGAGGGAGAACTAGGAGTTGAGTTCGCGGAAAAAACATCGTGAGGAGCAGAACAAGTAATATAACTGTTAGTTGGTGGCGGGGCATTTTAGAGGACGGAACGAATAATACTAGAGCAGAGATTAGCCGTCGTCGTTAAATGTATTATTAAACAAAGTTGTGAATTTAAGACAAAGTACAAATATTCACGGAAGTATTACCTCGTAAATATCGCTAAGTAAAAGCAGTTTACGTCTATAGCCAGCCAGGAGAGTCTAAGAGAGTTTACGTCTACAGCCAGCCAGGGAAGGAAGCGAGCAGTTTTTACGTATACAGCCAGCCAGGAGAGTCTAAGAGAGTTTACGTCTACAGCCAGCAATGGGAGACAAGCAGACATCAGATAGCTGACATTCAGGAGGATCATCCGAGTTCTTGGGAGCCTGACAAGGTTGACTTCAATAGTGTAAAATCTGTGAGTCGATGTTTAGAATCAGTGTAAAATCTTGCCATAGTGAACTTCATAAACCAAAAGGAATGCTGGTACCAGCTGGACACTACGTAAGTAACAAAACCAAAACTAATGATTAATTGTAAACGCTAATTGAAGGATAAAGTCAGATTTCGTCCTCTTTTAATTGCCAATCAAAGTTAATTTCTTTCCTTTTTAATTTCTTTCTATCGACATATTTTTTAGGTAAATTGTAAACTGTTTGTTAATAAGATTTTAAATCAATTTGTTGTGTCCATCATCAAACCCAGTGAAGACCCTGAGAAAGAGATCTCAAATTTTGTTGTAATTATCTTTATTGCCACAAAATAAAAAATAAATATTTTGTTTCTTAATTTTTGAATATTATTTCATTTAATAAACTTCTTACATTGTTGTTTATTACAATATATATATATATATATAGTGGAACCCTAGAGTTGGGGATGCATCAACAAGCTGGTCAAAAACAGCTTTATCGTCCACACCGCGTGGGGATGACGTTTTCCTAGGTAGGGGAACGAGATATAAAAAGCGAGTGAAAAAGGCTCCGAGGCTTCTTCTTCTTCTTCTCGGAGCACTGGATTGGCAATTCTTATGATAAAAAATCCAGGGGTAAATGGACATGAAAAATGCGACATAAAACACTGAGTTACTCAATATAATACACACACACACACACATATCTTCTCTCCCTTACTACGCAACGAAGCCATACGTTGACGAGTCTCAAAAACCCTGTCTCTTTTCTAAAACAAAAATTCTTCAACCCTCCTTCGTAAGGGGGATGAAAACATTGTGTTAGGTTCGTAACGTCAGCGTTACCTATTAAACCAAATATATGTCTAAGATGTAAATTATTCATAGGATCGCGATAAGAACCTTCTTGGTCTCCCCCTTCACAGTAAATATTTTATTTACCTAAGGAAAAATAATCGAGCAATCAGAAATGGAAGTTTTAACTTTTCTAAATGGTGGACGACAATATAAACATAGTCTCGAAGTTATTGACCGCCCGGATGTAATCCATTGCCGTGTAAAGTAGTACGAAAAGGCGAAGTAAAAGGTGCGGAAAAAGAAACGTGAAAAAACGGAAAACAGACAAAGAGAGACTGACTGAAAGAAAGTGCTGATAATATCGAAGTACAAGCCAGAAAGAAGAAATACTGAGGTCAAAAGGAAAACAGAAGCTTGAACTGATATCAGTTAAAGAAAGCAACAAAGTTTGCAGAAACGTTCGTAGAATGGTTTTGCCTAATTTTTTCTCGTTTTGTCAAAATTAATCTACATCGACGGCTACAGATAATAATTGCTTTATATAAACAATAAATCATAAAACTTACAAAGAGAAATATAAATAAGCCTACGTCTCCATAGACTCAAGCGGCAACGGAAGGAAGTAGGTCTGTACTTGACGGAGTGGTGTTGGCGCTCCATCGCTTTTTATTCCATCCTATCCTAAAATATATTTTCTTCTCACTCCGAAACATCACACACAAGGAAGCCGGCGAGACGATTCTCTCGCAGGTGAACCTTCCCAGAGAACTCTGGCGGAGACTACCTTTGGGGATGCCTTCTCCTCTCCGTTTTTGTACTAAGGTTCCCACAAGCACCGAGGCCTGTTCTGAGAGGTGTATGTTCCGGGGTCGCAGACCTTGGGCACACGGTAAGAGTTGTCCTGTGTTTCCATTGCAATAGTCGGCCAGCTGCCTCCTAAACTGGTCGCGGCACGGAGAAGGGAAAGCTGCGTCCCCACAGAAAACCCCTCTCCCGCTATCTGAAGGGCGTGGGACATGTACCCAATGCCCGACCTACCTGATGCAGGTTTTTCTAGGGTTTGCCCTGCATTACTTTAAGGCAAATACCGGGTAGGATCCTTAAACCATAGCCCAGGGGGGCCCTAGTTAACCCTTGGGTACCTTCCTCTACCCTTCTGCATCCCCCCTTTCAAATCGCTTTCCTATGCTATTAAAGGGGAGTTGCCACCATGTGGATTACCCTCATGTAATTCGTAACTTGCTTTCGGCAACTACCGTGCCATAGTCATCCTTCAAAATATTGTCATTCTATTATTCTATCGTTTTATATATATATATATATATATTAAAGTAGCTGCGTGCCCGGCGTAGCCCGGGTTGTCATAATTAAACTCAGCGACATCCACAACCCCCAGGATTTGACTCCAACCTCTGTTGTTTTTGCATTATTCTTATACAACCCCCTTCCACCCTATACGTAAAGGTGGTACCTTTTCATGGCGAAAGGGGTTGAAATTTTATATATATACACACACACACAAAAAAAAACATCGATATTAGCACACTATCAATCTCTATGACCTAGAAAAGCGGCCGTTTTAACATGTTTGAAAATTTCCACCCCCGACCCCTAGGGGGCTGGTAGACATGTCTCAGCCCCACAGCGATTGTTTCCGGTTCGAAAAGGAACACGTGTAGGAAATTTGGTCAATTTTGCTCTACAGCTGTGTAATTTGTATGTGTGAAACACAGTCTGTTGTATTTATTAATAGATAAGTAAAATTCATTTTCCAATACCTTTTTTTTAAGCAGTGATGTCAACCGTTATTAAAGGGGAGTTGCCCAACGTGGATCACCCGTCATGTAGCCTGTTGCCCTAAAAGAAAAAAAAACTGGGAGTGTAAACTTGAAAATTTATATAAAGAATTATATTAATTGAAGATTAAATTTTGAAAAGAAAACAGTGGGACTGTACCTCATAAGTGAGATTAACTGAGGGCGCAAACTGCATTGTAACTTCACTTTTGGTTTATGGTTAGCAGTAAAAGCAGTAGAATTAATTTGCCTCAATAATAATAGTAGTAGGAGAAGAAGCAAATAGGGTGGAATAGTTAGTAGCAGTAGAACAAGAAGAAGAATGATAATCCCTTTAACAAGAAGCAACCCCGGGCCACAACCGTAGTATACGATCGCTGAGAAATAATTTCCCTGGCCTCATGTGTGTGTGTCCTTGCTTGGTTCGTGGTAAAATATCATGAACAAGAAACAGATTCCTCCGTTGAGGATGACAGTAGGAACCCGACCAGAGAGAGAGAGATAAAACCCTAGTAATAGGTGAAGAAGTGACCCCGGAGGGAAACCCCCGCAATCGTCCCTCACGACACATTGCCAGTGTTTGTCGTCTATTACGTCATGCGTGTCCTTTGAATGAAATTTATTCGAGCACAGTCGGACTTTGGTCCGGAGGCAACGACGTACGAAACACGCTTTCAGAAAAAATATTACAGGAAATAAATTAAGAGTGCAATTAAACGGCCTAATGCAGACATCGTAGAAATTAAACAGTTCGATTACAACAGAGACGACTTGAAATTATGCAGTTGTGTCGCTCTAGGCTGTTCTCAGCACCTGAAGACAGGGAACCAGGGATCCCCACAGAGAGACGTTGCTGTTGTGGTGTTTACATCATCACTCTTCTTGTGTCTCTCTTCCTTGTTATTAATTTTCAATTACTTGTACACATGATAATGTACGAAAAAAAAGGGAACGAAACGTCGTGCGATTTAGTAATTTCAGTATTTATAAATTAAGTGGTTTCCCTGACGTTATAAAATATTTTATTTAAGACTTCAAGGACGTTTCATCAGGTTGTTACGTTACTACGAATCTTATTTCTTCCTATTTGTGGTTTGAAACGTTGTATGACAGCGTAGTAACGTGTTGAAAGTACGTCAGGAGTTGTGTTTATTCTCGTGTGACGTTCAATTCCACTTTTTATTATAGTTAATTCCCTAAATATTTATTTCTTTACCTATTTAATGTGTTTTAATACCGTACATGTTACATTATTGCCTTAGTAACGTTAAATAATTTTTATTTTTATTATATATATTTACAGATTTATGTTAACCTCCATTTGTTATTAACATTAGCATCCAATATTGTAACTTTATATAATGAAGGATCCGGTTTCCTCGTACACGCTGACTGATGGATTAAATTAAATTAAAAATCTGCAATGAGACGGACGCAGATGTAATTGCAATGGTGTGTGCGTGGCAGGCCGAGGAGAGTGCGGCGGCGGAGGCTGCGAGGCAGAGGTCACGCAGCACGCGTCCTTATCAGTCGTGCACAGGCCGAGGCTGGCAGAGGCGCTCCACGTCCGCGAGGGACAACACCGACATCAATCAGACGGCGCCAACGGCGGCACATTCCTCGGACAGGCGCCACCATAAATCTCCACCTGACCGCCCCGCGCTCTCCTCTTCTCCGGCGACGCCACTTGTCTCTTTTTCAGAGCCGTCGCGTCGCACAGAGGACTCCATTGAACGATGTCAGCGTCCCCGGACCCCGGAGAAGAGAAAGCCCCTCCTTCCCCCGGGAACCTGTCGCATTTTTTGGTTTCGGCGGAGGGTGGCAGCTGAAGTGGTGGTGGTGGGGGATTCCGGAACTATATAAAGTGGCATTTACGCGACCCCGCGAGTGAGCGAGCCGAGCGGAGTGAGTCGCGTGCGTCTTCCGATGGCCAAGGTGCGTCATTGTTGAGCGGAGAAATAAAAAAAAAAAAAGAGCAAGCTCAGAGGGAGCGTGAGAGAGGGAGACGCTAGAGAGGGGAGTCGGGACCGCGAGGCCTGGCATTTGCGATGCGCCGCCTCGCCGCCACCATGTCCACGTTCCTGTACACGCTGCTGGGGCTGACGGTGGGCAGTTCCCTGCACTGCGCCGAGCGCCGCGAGATCTCGCCCTGCTCGTGCCGCTCCCAGGACAGCGCCGTGCTCGTCGCGTGCGAGCGCATCGCCTCCTTCGCGCAGGTGCGGGACGCGCTCCACGCGCGCTTCCCCGCGGACACCAACGTCGCGCTGCGCATCGCGCACTCCAGCCTGCACGACCTGCGCGACTTCAGCTTCCTGCAGCTGGGCTTCGTCATCGGCACCCTCAAGCTCAACCACGACAACATCAGGTCAGTCACGTTTACCTCATCATCTCATTTAACGAAATTTAACAACTGTATAATAATTAAGATAACCACACGACGGCCTCATCCCTAAGCAGGGCCTGGAGCGACACAACTGCACTTTTTCACTTATTTGCCAATCTTTCGTTCCCTGAAGAGTTTTCTACTGTTCGAAACGTCGCGAAAATGTGAACCCCCGCCCCTGCCCCCCCCCAGTGACGACATTCCTCTTAATAAGCAAGGGGCGTCGCGTCGTTTGCACCAGCAGCACTAACCAAAAGAATTACACTTTTCCTCGCGCGTCTCTTCTCACATCAACGACTTCAGTACCAACTCACGTTCACGCGTTCGTTACCTACAATAGCAAAAGACAAGTAATTGTCCATCAGTTCCACAAATAGGGGATGATAAAAATCTTTAAACTCACCCTTTTTCGGGTCTTCAGTTCTTCCTCCCCAGCAGAGAATAAAGTGGAGAAGTTTACGTTTTAAAGAAAGTGCAAGTAGTGACACAAGATGAGGATAGGGAAAAAAAAGGTTTTCCAACCCCCTTTTTTGAACCGTAAAAACTCTGTTCGTCTTGCAACTGTGTAGACATAATATAATATATTATTTATGGATGACTGAATACTGTCGTATGGAATCAACATCGACCATATTCACTTAATAAATTATCCTCGATTTTTCGCCAGAAAGGAACGTTTCCTCGATGATAATCGTCGTCACGGCCGTCGGCAGGTAGCCTACATTGTTACAACAGGGGAAACACCTCACACTCTGTTTAATCCCTTCTTCAACCCGGGAAAGCATACGATCATTTGCGGACAATTTGAACCCAACCCCCTCCCGTGACAATAACTAAGCCTGTACAATTTTTTTACATTAAAAATAAAAGCCAAAAAGTGAACTATTACTTAGTTTCAAATTAAATATGTAAATTTTATACGATAATTAAAAACGTCTAATACTCGTACGGTCATACAATAACAATTACTTAACTCATTTCACTCCCTCGCTGAGAAAATAAGGACAAGTTAAGAATATCACAATATTTATTAATCTTCCAATTACATAATAATAATAATAATAATAAAGCGACCATCAACGCCCCACAGCTTAAAGAACGAAAAGCTTTGCGACTGATTGAAAATCTAATAAATAAAGCAGAGTGTTTGTTTGTATGTATATATATATATTTGTATGTTCCTTATACAAATCTAGACCGGTAGAGCAAAATTCACCAAATTTCGTACACGTGTTCTTTGCGACCAGGACTGTGGGGCTGAGACGCGTCTACCACCCCCCAGGAGCGGGGGTGAACGGGGTGGTGGAAAATATTTAAACCTGCTAAAACAGCCGATATTTGAGTCGCATAAATATTTTTCGGGGTGTCAAAACGAGATGTGATATGAGTATAATTTCAACCCCTTACAGTATCATTGTGAAGGAGAAACGTTAGGGGGGGTCAGGGGTGGAAGGGCGTTACAAGAAAATAACGCGAATACAACCAAGATTGGAGTCAAATCCAGGGGTTATGGATGTCGGTGTGTTTAGTTTACGACATTCAATTGGCCAATTTAACCCCCCCCCACGGCCGGGGGCTGTCGATATTTGCCTGGGGTCAATGACGTTGATATTATTTCTACCGATGTTGTTTGTAAAATTTCAACCCCCTTTCAGCATGGTGGGGGAGCACCCTTAGGGGTGGGGGGGAGTTGAGGGGCGTTTCATATAATTGACACAGAAACAACCGAGATTCGAGAAAATCAATGGAGGTTATAGATATACGACATCCCGGGCAACGCCGGGAACCCAGCTAGTAATGAATAATAAAGAAAGCCAAATACAGACAAAATAAGTGATAATGTAAATACCACGCTGTCCCTTTCCTCAGCTGCTAATAAGAGCCTAGAGCGACACAACTGCACCTGTTAGTTAAATAAAAATAAAGTTTTGGCAAACAGACGAGTGCGGTTGTGTCTCTCTAGCCTCTTCTTAGTGGCTGGAAAGGGACAGCGTGGTATTTAAATTATCACTTATTTTTGTCTGTACTTGGCTGTCTTCCTTATTCAAATTGTTTACAATTCATATATTTGACCAATCAGAGCATCGACCAAACAAATAACTACTCAGGGAAACACTTCATATTAAAAATTAACGTCAAACCATATACCTTCAGTAATTTATATCAACCGCAGTTTGACAAAAATCCTCTACATGGTGACAACGTCACGCCAGTAGGTTTAATTTTTTTAAAATAATCTAATTGTTGATGGTGGTGTTGAAGTGACGACACCTTGTCTGGTTCGAAGAACTGATAAGAGGCGCCTTACCTAGAATCTGAGAAGTCCAGAGCGTTCGTGCCTACGTCACAGAGCAAAATTGCCACTGAAGATAGTTTCATGGTTGGGTAAAAACTTATTAAAAAAATGGATTTTTAAAACGTAAAAAGTTGTAGAATTAACAAATAAGTAATGACGTAGCCGAAACACTAAACAAAAATTTACGTGATTTTGTCGCTTTCTTCAGGTGTAGAGTTGGAGATTTGTTTGAACGTAGGACAATGCAGATAAGGGAACCGAAAATTTAGAAATTAATAGAAACGTGATTAACTTAAATAATAATAATAATAATGGATCATAGTTGTTGATTCATACACACGTTTCTTACTAAAAATGTTTAAATTGATTTCTGGACAAACTATTTTTTTTTAGAGCCACAGGCTACATGAGGGTAATCCACGTGGTGGCAACTCCCCTTTAATAGCGTAGGAAGGGATTTGAAAGGGGGATGCGGAAGGGTAGAGGAAGGCAGCCAAGGGTTAACTAGGGGCCACCGGGCTATGGTTTAAGGATCCAACCCGGCATTCGCCTAAAAGTAATGCAGGGAAAACCCTAGAAAAACCTGCATCAGGTAGGTCAGGCATTGGGTACTTGTCCCACTCCCTTCCCTGGATGGCGGGAGAAGAGTTTGCTGTGGGAACGCAGAATTTCCTTCACCGTGCCTCGACCAGTTTAAGGAGGCAGCTAGCCGAATATTCCAATGGGAACAGCGAACAAATCTTACCGTATGCCCAAGGTGACACCGGAACATACACCTCTCAATACGGGCCGAGGTGCCTCGGCTTGTGGGAACCTTAGTTCAATAACGGAGAGAGGAGGAGGCATCCCCAAAGGTAGCCCCTTCCTGTGTGTGTGTGTGTTATTAGGGTAAAAGGCTACATGAGGGTAATCCACTTTGGGCAACTCCCCTTTAATAGCATAGGAAGGCATTTGAAAGGGGGATGCGGAAGGATGGAGGAAGGTAGCCAAGGGTTAACTAGGGGCCCCCGGGCTATAGTTTAAGAAAACATTAGCGATTAAAAATGTCAAGGTTGTGTATTATTCAACTGTGTGAGTAATTTAATTTCCTCACCGTTCCTCCAACTCGTTAACCTTAATTTCCGACAGTTCGGTAACCCCTCCTTTTCTCACTCATCTGTCCCCGCACTTTGCCTTCAGCTTCGAATCTCTTCTCCGTCTCAGTATTTTCATTTTTCACTTTATCCAATGTTCCGAAGTATCCTTGATTCCAATATATTTATGGCCAAAAAATATGTTAAAAACAAGACGAATTATGTGATAAAAGTAATATAGTGGTAGGTTGTTAAATGATAAATTAAGAGGATATTTTACAGAATTTATTAATTAATTATCTGAACGTAGACAAAGATAAAAAAAATACAGAGTTCAGTCATCCTGACAAAACAATCTGATCCCTTAATCTCAGTTAAACCATGGTCTACGGTAATTCCTCCCCAGGCGCGTCAAGGATTGAGACACTTGGCAGTTACCTTCGTTGATGTCTGGCCGTTATCGTGTGGGCACCCTCGATCCCTCCGGGTCCTCTCGAAACTGCAAGTTGGGTGGCTGCACGTCCGACGCTGGCGACGGTTTGTCCTTCTCTGTGTCAATACTTTCTTTTCAGCCCCCTCGCTGGATGTCAAAAATCGATCGTCTCGATCATCTTCGGATCGATCTTTCCTGAACCAAGAAATGTCTTTGGTTCAGGCAGTCACATGTTCACTCAAATGTCTGGGATTTTCTGGGAGACGTTTCCCACGGTGCGACAGTCCAGGTAACTTCCGAGGGTCAACAATCTACGTGCCTACGTCCAGACCTTAGGGATTATCTCCCCGCCTCGGCGGCGCCTGCTCAAATTCCAACTCACCAAGCTCTCAACCCTTGCTAATATCTAATTATATTAAAATGAAACATATATATATATATCAATAATAAAACTATCGCGCTACAGTAAACACCAACCACTGACGTTCACGCGAAACTTTTGTTTCTTTTCTTCAGGTGTGGAATAATTTACTAACCCAAGTTTAGATTGAAACTGAGTAATAACTATGATCCTTATTTTCTTCTATAATATCGTTGCTTTTCCTTATCCTGGACATTCCATCAATTTATGTGGTTGCTTATTGTAAATTAAAATTTTTTTTCGAGAACGGTGTTCGAGATACTTGTAAACAAATTATCGTCCCTCATGACCACTCTTCAGTTTCCCAATGATTTAGTCATTAACAGTTTCTGAAACAGGTGGCTCATTTTCAGTGTCAATATAATAACATTCCGCTTCATGATGAAAATTTAGCACCTGACGAAAGGAACAAGGGTCCCAGAAACGTTGTGTGGTATTTATCTGTTTGAATTGTCTATCTTTCTTATTCATTATTTTCAATCGGACGTAATTTTTTTTCATTTTAAATTATCGAGTGTTCGTGTGTCTGTAGTAGGAGAAATATTGAGATTAAGAAGGAAGAACGAAGGAATGCTACGTTTCAAACAGTATAAAAGTCTGTTCCTCTTCAGGGAAAATTCAGAGGCGACCCTAAGGCCCTGTGAGTCTGCCCAATCCAGTACATTTATTCCGTTACGTAGTGTTTGGACTCGTGTTACCCCGGTGTTCTTGGCGAACAGAATTTATCTACTAAATATGGCTGTCACAGCTTCACTACTTTTTTCTTTGCCAATTAAAAATTTCTCTTAAGACCCTCCCAAAAAACTGCTGGATAAATTCCTAAATTGTCGTAGAAACGTGACGATGTTTTTTGGTCGTTGATGTTTAATTATGTGACTATTGTCGTAAGTGGTTCACTGGCCCCCTGGGAGGCGCGAAACCGACCGCCATTTTGTGAGGCGTCGAGGGTTCGCGTTATCTGGCAGCAGTGCCATTGCTGTTTACACCTCCCGCGATAGCACGAGCTCCTCTGCTCACAGATCACATTCCAGCGCGACGCTGTCCTCGCAGACGTAAATAAACCAAATACTTTCAAAAACTCAAATTAAATGCAGGGTTTTCTAGGGTTTTCCCTGCTTCACTTTTAGGCGAATTGCCGCGGGGTAGGATCCTTAAATCATAGCCCGGGGGGGGGGCCCTAGTTAACCCTCGGTTAGCTTCCTCTACCCTTCCGCATCCTCCCCCCCTTTCAGATACCTTCCTATGCTATTAAAGGGGAGTTGCCACTATGTGGATCACCCTCATGTAGCCTGTTATCCTAAAAAGAAATCTTATACCCATAACATCTCTCTGGTTTTTTGAAATAAGGTTCCCACAAGCCGAGGCCTGTTTTGAGAGGTGAATGTTCCGGGGGGTCACAGACCTTGGGCATACGGTAAGAGTTGTTCTCTGTTCCCATTGGAACAGTCGGCCAGAGGCCTCCTAAACTGGTCGAGGCACGGAGCAGGAAATGCTGCGTCCCCACAGAAAACTCTACTCCCGCTATCCAGGGGAAGGACGTGAGACAAGTGCCCAATGCCCGATCTACCTGATGCAGGTTTTTCTAGGGTTTTCCCTGCATTAATTTTAGGCGAATTGGGCGGGGTAGGATCCTTAAACTATAGTCCGGGGCCCCCTAGTTAATCCTTGACTGCCTTCCTCTACCCTTCCGCATCCCCCCTTTCAGATCCCTTCCTATGCTATTAAAGGGGAGTTGCCACCATGTGGATTGCCCTCATACGCCTGTTACTCTATAAAAATGCTCTTGTGCAGATTTTTCTAGGGTTTTCCCTGCATTACTTTTAGGCGAATTGCCAAGTAGGACCCTTAAAATATAGTCCGGGGGCCCTAGTTAATCCTTGGCTACCTTCCTCTACCCTTCCGCATCCCCCCTTTCAGATCCCTTCGTATGCTATTAAAGGAGAGTTGCCACCATGTGGATTACGCTCATGTAGCCTGTTAGCCTAAAAAAACATATAACAGCAAAGATGTCACACAAAAACTCGACTTGGACAGCATATAAAAAGTTCAGTATATAAACCTATAATTTAACAATTACATGGAGTAGCCAAATACAGAGAAAAATAAGGGATGATGTAAATACCATCTCACAAACAAAAAACGTTTCTGGGATCCTTGTGCCTTTCGTCAGGTGACTGGAAGAAATTCGAGAGCCACGAGCGACACAACCACATTTTACAGTTGACAAACTCAAAACCTGTTCAAGGACTCCTGAAACGTTCGTGTAGTGTCCATATCGTCACTTAATTTTGGGTCAGTACTTGGCTACTTCTTCTAATTATTATATTATTTTATACCATCGTATCACAATCTCATTTCAATCTTTTCTCTTAACCAAAAAAAAAGGTTACTTGCCGTTTTAAAATACTAAGAAAGTATCTTTGTTATTTTTCTGTTTAGTTTCTGAATATCTTTGTTTTTCCCCGGTTTGTTTGATGAGTTCCAATTTTAACTCATATAAAAAAAATGTACTGGACTTTAAAGTCCTAAATCATTATAGAATTGTACAATAATGTCTGGACGTTTTCCTCCGAAGAGATGAGAAACCTTTACTCAGTGTAATTGCCTTACACTCGTAATTTTTCTATTTATTCCCTGGAATGTCTTGTCGAGAATTGTTATTAAGTAATTATTATCTTTGTTTTCCGTCATAAGGAACGTCCAGGGACTTGAATTCCTCTTGCCTTTATTCTCCCCTCCTTTTATACGGACAAATCCTTCCTCGGATGACGTCATTCTCCTCAGGATCCACTTCTCTTTCATTTTTCAATGCACCCTTCAAGTGTCAACTTTATTACTCTCCAGTGTCATTCAAGTTGTTGTTTCTCCACCTTTGGCTTGACTGTCCACTGTTCCAAGGCCCTACTCCGGCTCAGTTTCGCTTCTCGGCCTTCTCGCTACTCATCCTCGCAAGCACTACTTAAAGTGTCAGTAATAAACATAACCTCCCCGTGACTTGGTGACGGACGCTCTTCTCGCTCGACGTTCTCGTAACCTTTGATTCGTCAATGTTTATCTCCGTTCGTGTTTGCACAAAGTCTGTTCGTCGTATCTTCCAAGTTTCTTCGCCCACGAAAGCAGCACCAGAGATCGTCAAGAGATTGTGTGTACTGATAGTTACAGCGAAATCCTGAAGGTGTCGCCCGATGCCGGCAGTCCTCGTGACCCGCGGGTCACTCACACAAATAAAAATAAAACTATTTTTTTTCCATTATCAAACAGGGCTTCCCAAAATAAAGAAACTACTTGTGAGTAATCACTTTTATATATATATATATATATATATATAAGACAATTGTTATGAATATTTATGTAGTAAACAAAAATATGTTTCTCTGTAAAGAAAGAACAGAATAATTTTTTATTAAATATGTGCAACAATTAATTACATTATTTACAATTACATTATTTACAAGCCTACCTGTAAAGAAACGACAATTAAAGTTTACTATTATCAGTTCTTTACGAATTTAAAATCTATCTCGTTTAAAATCTCCTTCGTTCTTTTAATAGCCGTCAGATAGAGTGACGATTCCGGAACAACTGAAGAACAAACAGCGCGCGGAGCAAAGAGGACCGCTGCATCTTTAAAACTGAAGAATGTATACTTTCTTTATATATATATATATATATATATATATATATATATAAATCGTGGTTTATCACATTGTTTACAATGTACTAGAAACCTTTTTTTTGGGGTACTTTTAGTGTGTCTTTAATTAATAACACTTCAATTAAAAAAAAACGAATTACCCCCAAAAAAAATTACTTACCTACTTTTGGAACCCTCTTGAAAATTATTAAACTCGTTACGTCATACTTTCGTGACGTCACATTTTCAGTCTCTTAGATATATACACCACCTCTGTGATCAAAAAGTGAGGTGAAATTGTCATTTATAACTCCCCGGGTATTAGGAAGGCAGGTAAATTTTTTCCCACTAGGTTGGTAGGACTGTCTATAATATTTGATAAGCGTCTGTTTGTTAACAGGTTTAATTATCTCTGAGTTACACGTGTGTGTGTTTTTTGTAAACAACCAATTAAGTGAATTTTTCTATGGGTGATTTTGTTGAGCAAAGAACTTGCATCAAATTTTGTTTGCGGAACTAATATTCTTGTGCGGACACGTGGAAGGCCTTTGGTGATCAAACTATGGCACAAAACAACGTTTATAAGTGGTACAACGAGTTCAAAGACGAACCTCGCGCGCTCTGGACGACCATCAACGTCTACCGACGAGGGCCACGTCCAATAAGATCGTCGATGGACAATTAGAGATCTCGCTGATGGTGTTGGAATATCATTTGGCTCAGCCCAAACAATTTTGAAGAATGTTTTGTGTCTCAAACGCGTCAAGTCTTGATTGGTGGAAGAAAAGCGCCGCGTTGATGTGTGTGAAACTTTGCTGTTGACTGTCAGGACCACTTGAAATGCATCATTACTGGATTTACGCCTACGACCCTGAAACCACCGACCAATCCAGCGAATATCAAGGTCATGTTGACAGTCGTGGTGTGGTGCACTGTGAATTCCTTCCGCAGGGCCAAACTGTAAACAAAGAATATTATTTGAGCGTTATGCGTCGTTTGCGTGAAGCTATTCGTCTTAAACTCTTGGTTCCTTCATCACGATGATGCACCACGTCACACTGCATTGGTTCTTCGTGACTCACATCGTCCCGCAACCACCGTGTGCGACTTCTGGCTATTCAACAAACTCAAAAGGCCAATGCGGGGACGCCGTTTCTGACACGATTGAGGAGATAAAAACCGAATCGAAGAAGGTCTTGAAGGCTACACAGGGAACAAGACTATTCCGACTGTATCGAGGACTGGAAAAAGCGTCGGAAAAAGTGCGTTTTTTACCGGGACGGGGATTACTTTGAAGGGGATGAAATTGATTTGGAAAAATAAATAAAGTATTTGTATTTTATAAATAAATTCACCTTACTTTTTGTTCACAGTGGTATAATATAAATAAATCTTTGTAATTGGAGTGAAACATTATATTTCAAATTTTTTTCTTCTTGTCATTAACGAGTGAGCGCCTACAGCTTTAGTTGCGGCCAAGTTGTTGCCGTTGTTAATTGAAACCCATTAAGTTCCGACATTTTCAACTAAAAATGGCGTCATGATGACATCTTAACGACTGCGACTCTTTTATCACAACTTTGATACCGGTTAACCTACAGTAGTCTTTAAACGAAAACAACCACGTATTGGGTGGGCTCTTTCATGTTTAGTAACAAATAATATAAAAAAAAACGTTTGCATAATACAAAATAAGTTGATTGCAAAAAAAAATTAGTGGTCACAATAACCCCCCGTGAGGGATGAAGAGGCAGAGTCAGGTTGACTGGAGTTGCACACGCAGTTAGCACTGATGGCGTCACAGCACAGCAACTCCAGTCAACCTGACTCTGCCTCTTCATCCCTCACGGGGGGTTATTGTGACCACCAATTTTTTTCTTGCAATCATCTTATTTTTAATTTATGTACTTTCAAACCAAAACAAGAATTGACACCAAATTTAAAAATCAATCAAAAAAATTACGTGTGTTCAGAGAGACAAAATAAAAGGTCATATCAACGACTATTTTAAAAATAAAACTAGAAGAATTATCTTGTACTAGGATACAAATAAATCTACGATAGAATAATTATTTAAACACTTACTGCTGACCAGCCATGAAACACGGTCTTCGTCCAGATGATTTCGTCGTCAACAATTTCAGGTTGAAACAACAATTAACGAGGGAAGTTCTGCATGGTGATGGTGGCTCCTGTAATTACAGATATAATACGTGTTATGTAACACTTTCACAGAAGATATGCTTTAGTCCAAATACTGATGCCAGATTCAAACCGGACTTTTTTTTAAAAATAAAAGCAATTAATAAGCCTTAATTAGCCTTAATTAGAATTAAAAGACCTTTGGGGGTTTCCGAGTGGAGACAGAGGCTGATGCCACCACACGTCAACAGCTCACTAAAAGCAGTAGAAATACACACACAACGATTGTTCGGCAACGCTACTTGTCTCGCACTTCAGTTTAACGTTCTTATTATTTATTATGCATCAGATTTTAAAAATCAGCCATCAGTAATGATAATAATAATAATAAGAAGAAAAATAGCCAAATACAGACAAAAAAATATAAAACGACGTTCCTGGAAACCTTGTTCATTTCTTCAGGTGCGGAAAAAAACTTGAGCCACACAACTGCATAATTCAGGCTGATAAAACTCAAATCCCAGACTGATTTTTTTTTTTAGAGTCAATAAGAAAACACTTTAATATTATACTATTTTACGTATGGTGCACGTTAAAAATTATTACAAAAAGAAAAAGGGCATAAACAGGATACAAAATATATATATTAGTCGCGTTTCGTATCCACTTTCCTCCTTTTCTTCAGTTTAACCATGAAACTGCACGTGCAGGAGCGGATGTGGCTATTATTGATATATTTTGTATAATTACGCCCCCCTTTTTCCTTGTAATAATCATTAATGTGCAAAAGACGTAAAAATTGAATAATATTAACGTTTATATTGATTGACGTTTCCTTATTTAGTCTCTGTCATTTTCCCTCCCCCTCCCCAAACAAATCTGTCGGGTTTAATTTTGTTATTTTTGTATCTTTGTTCGTTTTTCTCTTTTCATTCCTCTTTTTTTCCTTTTTGCCCTCTGCCGTCTGTGTGTCACTGCCGTCTTATCTTGCTCACATTTTATCTTCCGTTTTCATTTCTTGGTCACTCTTTTGTTTTTGTTCGAGCAACGGAACAGCATCAATATTTACTTATTCAGTCAGTCCAACCGATTTGGTCGAGCCCGTTAGGCAACGTACTCTTTGATTTGATTTATTTTATTCCGTTAGTCCTCGTACGAGCAAATAGGACACGTCAATACATGAAATTACAAATAATTAGAAGTTAACATAAAAGATACTAAAATTTCCCTGTCCAACATAAGTAAAAGAACTGTAGAGTAATAGTAACATTAATAATAATTCTTTAACTACACTAATGGTGTACTATATAATATTTTACAGTATAAAAAATTCATTACTCACGAGTAAAATATTAATGTTTAGAGAATTAACTATCATATGGATATAGAATTACACATCATGCAAGAGTAAACACAAAACTTGACACACACGCTGTAGTGGTAGGGTTTTAAATGATAAATTAAGAGGATATTTTACAGAATTTATTAATTAATTATCTGAACATAGACAAAGATAAAAAAATACAGAGTTCAGTCAGCCTGACAAAACAATCTGATCCCTTTATCTCAGTTAAACCATGGTCTACGGTAATTCCTCCCAGGCGCGTCAAGGATTGAGATACTTGGCAGTTACCTTCGTTATCGGGTGGCTCCCTCGATCTCTCCAGGTCCTCTCGAAACTGCAAGTTGGGGGGCTGCACGTCCGTCGCTGGCGACGGTTTGTCCTTCTCTGTCCTTCGTTTCTTTTTCAGGCCCCTCGCTGGATGACAAAAATCGATCGTCTCGATCATCTTCGGATCGATCTTTCCTGAACCAAGAAATGTCATTGGTTCAGGCAGTCACGTGTTCACTCAAATTTCAGGGATTTTCTGAGAGACGTTTCCCACGGTGTGACAGTCTCCAGGTAACTTCCGAGGGTCAACATCATACGTGTCCAATTCCAGACCTTAGGGATTATCTCCCCGCCTCGGCGGCGCCTGCTCAAATTCCAACATGCCAAGCTCTCAACCCTTGATAATATCTAATTATATTAAAATGAAACATATATATATCAATATTAAAACTAACGTGCTACAACACACTAGGAGGAAACACAAACACTTCACTTATCACTGTCGTTAAATCAATTTAGATAAAAGATAAAAATGTCTAGTTTAACGATTTTTCTAATTGTTCCTCATGTTAGTTGTTTGGATTATTGTCGTTCGTAACATATGCACAGTCTCCAGCAGCGTTACAGGTAAACCGTTCCAGCTTCAGGACTGTTGTATTTGTAAATGAAAACTTTAGACCTTCCTTCCCTAGCGCGAGGTCAACGTATCGTTCATGTCTCCATCACTCTCAGTTACTTCAAATATTCTCTAATGCTGCCTCCCCACAGCAAACTCCTCTCCCGCTATCCACGGAAGGGCGTGGGACAAGTACCCAATGCCCGACCTACCTCATGCAGGTTTTTCTGGGGTTTTCCCTGCATCACTTTTAGGCGAATTCCGGGTAGGATCCTTAAAATATAGCCCGGGGGCCCTAGTTAACCCCCTGGCTACCTTCCTCTACCCTTCCGCATCCTCCCTTTCAAATCCCTTCCTAAGCTATTAAAGGGGAGTTTCCCAACGTGGATCACCCTCATGTAGCCTGTTGCCCTAAAAAAAATGTTCCCACAAGAGGTGCATGTTCCGGGGTCGCAGACCTTGCGCATACGGTAAGAGTTGTCCGCTATTTCCATTGGAATAGTCGACCAACTGCCTCCTAAACTGGTCGAGGCACGGAGAAGGGAATGCTGCGTCCCCACAGCAAACTCCTCTCCCGCTATCAGAAGGGCGTGGGACAAGTACCCAATGCCCGACCTACCTCATGCAGGTTTTTCTAGGGTTTTTCCTGCAATTCTTTAGGCGAATGCCGGGTAGGATCCTTAACATATAGCCCGGTGGCCCCCTAGTTAACCCTTGGCTACCTTCCTCTACCCTTCCACATCCTCCCTTTCAAATCCCTTTCCTATGCTATAAGTGGGGAGTTGCCACTATGTGGATTACCCTATACGTAGCCTGACTACACCCCAAAAAAAACCTTTTACGTAAACTTGTAATAATAAAATTATGGATATACAGACTACGTCGTGGTTGCAGAGTGTCTGTGGGGGTTGTTAAGCGAGCGCACGAGAGTTGCAAGCAGCAAGCAAGGTGTTCGTTCCTCTTACCTTTGCCGTGCGTGCCTTTGGCGATTTTTCCCCGATGGCTCCAGCGGTCACAGACGCGCCTAATATGGAGGCATTGGCGCAGATAAGAGATCCGTGTTCACCAGACGCCGTCGTAACCTGCAGAGCGAGTTCGGATGGCGCCGACGGACTCTTCCGTGCGCTCGTATTTCGGAGCGGACAAGAAAGAGAGTCTGCGGCGAGGTGAGACGTGGCCTTGTACGGAATGTTGTCGCGACTTAGTCACTCACCCTCGCGGCGCCGGAGACCGTCCGTCCCTTCCTTCCTTCCTTCATTCCTGCAGGCGCCTGACAACGACAAAGCCGTCAAAATATATAAAATAGACAAATTTAAGACTGAGAAAAAAATTAAAGTGAAGGTTACGAGATCAAAAATTACAGAAATAGATTTTTTAAAGCTATTAGTTCTGCATGGTGGAAATAGACCAAGTCGTAACCACCATCACGTGTATATGAAAATACATCGGGAAAAATAAAATTCAAATAAGAATATTATATATATATTGTAATAAATAACATGTTATAGATTAATTTGCCCCACGTTGTGGTAGCCATTTATGTAATGAACAACAAGTTAGGGTTAATTAAAAGAAATGATTAATAAAATCATTAAAATTTAAAGGTTTTTTTATTTCTTAAACATGCACATTATTAGCCCTATCTTTGTACGCCGGTCTTTGATCAAATATACTAAGCTTTACTTTAATTATTTACAATTTATGTTGTTCTAGTGAATACACATCAATATTTACAATCCAATATGTTGAAAATCTCTTTATCTCAGGGTCACTACTGGGTTTGATAATTAGGACACAATCAATGTATAACCTGACTATTAACAATTCAAAATATAAATAAAATAATCTAAAACAATATGAAAATAAGTGAAAATAAATATGAACGAAATCAGAGTCTACCCTTTTAATTATCGTTTACAAATTTATCAAAGTTTTGGTTACTCACGTAATGTCCGTCTGTCTGGTACCAGATCTCTCTGTTGTAGCTTCAACTCTACCACACACTAGAAGGCCATTTTTTTACACAGATTCTACACTTCATTGAAATACTCGTCCTCTGCTATCTGGAACCTCGGATGAGCCGCCCCCTTTGGTCAGCTAGTGGATTCCGGTCTCCTCTATGCGATAATTGTTCAATCAGCGTGAAGCAACACTGTGCTTCACCGTGTGCAAATTATTATGTAAATCTTTCCGTAAAAATATCTGCTTGCTTTCATGTATAAATACAGGATCTCGCCGTTCGTACTTTATATCTGCAGACTTTACTGTTCGTTGCTCCTATACGTGAACTCAGCTGTATTATATCTTCCCGTCGACTTTTAACAGTTTCATCTCTCGTACGCCACCATTCATAGCCGATTCCAGACTGGCGTTCTCCAAGCTCATACTCAGTTCTCTAAGCGCCTTCATTGTCGGCTTTACGCATTCGTACCGCTAACAATTTAATTATATTAAAAACAATTAATGGCCTGTTTAATTGGCATTACAATATATATATATATATATATATATATATATATATATTGTAATTATTAGACTTTATTACTATATATAAAAAAAGCTTTATTACATATTTATAAAAATACATTAAAGAATATAATATTTTGCGCCAGCAGCTATACATACAGTCTGCAAAATAAAATTATCATTCGCTCCGGCTTGGTTATAAAATCCTCCTCCTCTACAAGGTAATGTGGGCGTATCGGTAACTATTCAAGAACAGAGCCTATTTCAGTACTGTGTAAAAAATCTTTAACTTCTGAAGGCACTTTATAGAAATGGTGACCCTTACTTTAACTTGTGGCGGCAGCCGTCTTGCAGTGGATCACTGGTCTTGTAGTAAGCAGCACACGATCTCCTTCTCTCCAAAATCTTTTGTTGCTTACCGCTCGCCAAATTTTCCACCCTCTCGCCTCTCTCACTCCACTTTCAGTCCTCTCTCTGCCTGTCTGTCTCCCGGGTGCGGAGTATACACCCTTACTCCGCCCCCCTCCCCCCCCCCACAAACGATGCAAAAAAAAGGGACGCGTACCCGCGGCTTCTTGCGGCCTCTCGGGCAGGTACACGTGCACGTTTAATGTATTCCTTCTCAGGCCCGCGGACACAAGTGCGGCCATTTACCGATGTTATTCACTACAATATATATAATACTTAAATGATAAAAAAAAATATTCCTTAGAGAAAAAAATAAAATTTGAATGACGCAACAACTTACGAAGGACAGATTTGGATTTATTGATTCCATTAGTACTAAATTAACACTAAATTGGAAAAGTCAAAATAAAACATTACCTACATAAATAGCAAATTAAAACTACTCAAATAATAATATATATATGAACGAGAAAGAAAAAGAAAAAGTTAAATAAATATTTAAAAATTACTAAATTAATTTAAATTCAAATGATAAAAATATATTTTAGAGACAAATTATACGTAGGAAAATATGCAAAAAAGAAAAAAACTTTTATAGGCGCGTTATGGAAATTCTCGAAACTGTTTGGTTCAGTCATTTATTAAGTGGGAATCATGAACGTGTATATTTTTGCCTTTTTGGCGTGCGTAGAGTCTGCGCCGTACAAGTTCCCGGATTACATCACAGATGTCTCACAGACGACAGTCCAAAACGTGTACATATTTTACGGCAGCAATCAGGTAATTCGTTAACCATTTTGTCTTTGTTATTGATTCCCATAAAATATTTTCGTTTAATATTGCGCCACATTTTATAAATTAACGACCCTACTTTTCCCACATTCGTCTGTGTCTCAGAACGTGAAAAGTTGGACGTAGCACTCGTCAATGTTAATATTATTTAAAATACACACAGAAAATTCAATCACATATATTTTTCTTGTCTTCAAGACAAATATTTTATTAAAAAATGCGGTCTTTCTTTAAGTCCCAACATACCTATTCGTCCCTCTATGACGTAGAACTTAATGTATCGTTATTATTTTCAAGGGCACTTCATAATTCATTTTTGCAATTTGAATTTTTATTGAAATATATATTCGTTTAAATCCGCTCCGTTTGTGAACAATCACATTGGTTTATCCGTGCACGTGTATGAACGTGAAGAGTCTACTCGTGCTGATATTTCGCTAATTATAACTGAGAAATTAAAACCGTAGGAATATCTTATTATTATCACTCTGACGACAATTTACGTTGTATTTATGTAATTGAAAATTACCTTGAAGATGAGAAGTAAATAGAATTAAATATATTGATATTGTTTACGTTATCAGTGATGGAGCGGCTGTAATGCTTTTATTTAGAGCGGCAGGCTTCATGAGGGTGACGCATGTGGTGGCAACTCCCCTTTAATAACATAGGAAGGGATTTGTCAGGGGGGATGCGGAAGCGTAGACCAAGGTAGCCAAGGGTTAACTAGGGGGCCCCCAGGCTATATTTTAAGGATCCTACCCGGCATTCGCCTAAAACTGATGCAGGGAAAACCTTAGAAAAACCTGCATCAGGTAGGTCGGGCATTGGGGCACTTGTCCCACGCCCTTCCGATAGCGGGAGAGGAGTTTGTTGTGGGGACGCAGCATTCCCTTCTCCGTGTCTCGACCAGTTTAGGAGGCAGCTGTCCGACTATTCCAATGGGAATAGCGGACAACTTTTACCGTATTTTAAACAACGGTATTCCCATTGAAATAGTCGGACAACTTTTACCGTATGCCCAAGGTCTGTGACCCCGGAACATACACCTCTCAAAACAGGCCTCGGCTGGTGGTAACCTTAGTCAAAAAACGGAGAGGAAAAGGCATCCCCAAAAGTCGCCCCTTCGTATCTCTCCTACAAGGTTCTTCCTGCGAGAGAATAGCCCTCGCAGACCTTCCTAATTAGGGACCCCAGCGGGCAGAATTTTAAACAACCTATCCGGAAGTTCACCTAAAAGTGATGCAGGGAAATCCCTAGAAAAACTTGCATCAGGTAGGTCGGGCATTGGGTACTTCTCCCACGTCCTTCCCTGGATGGCGGGAGAGTAATTTGCTGTGGGGACGCAGCATTCCCTTCTCCGTGCCTTGACCAGTTTAGGAGGCAGCTGGCCGACCGTTCCAATGGGAACACCAGACAACTCTTACCGTATGCCCAAGGTCTGTGACCCGGGAACGTACACCTCTCAGAGGTGCCTCGGCTTGTGGGAACCTTGGTTCAAAAACCGAGTGAGAGGAGGAGGAGCCATCCCCCAAAGGTAGCCCTCTCCGTCTCTCCTAAAAGGTTCTGCCTGCGAGAGAACAGCTCTTCGCAGACTCGCTGTTCTCGTTTCCATATTTAATTACCAGGAACGTTATCTTAACGCGAGAGCAACTCTGCGTGCAGAAGCGGCAAATTAAAAGCAACTTAATTAAATGAGAAGACTCAGTGAATTTCCCCCCAGTAACAAGCGGCACAAATTAAAATAATAACAAGAGCGCGACGGAATCAATCGACATTTCGGTTCAAAGCTCCTCGTCCAAGGTTCGTTTAGCAGCTATCTCCGTAATTACTGAATAAATACGAAATAACACTTTCCGCGCGATGCGGTTCATCGCCGCCGCCGTCTGGAGATTACGGTAACTAAGAGGCCTGGTCAACACACACACACTGCAGAGAGCTGCGAATGTAATACCAAAGAAACCCGGTCAACAGCATTGAATAATTACAAATCACAGATGCTACGTTGTCGCATTTAGAGCTAAAGATACGTAGAGGGAGTGATGTGAGAATGTAGAAAAATCACCCGCGAGTCCTCGAAAAATTAAATAGGAAATTGTCAACAAATATGTAGGAAGAAACATATAAATGAAGACATAGGGTGTCCCAAAAGGAAGAAATCTGACACTTCTCACAACCACAAATGTTTATTGTTTATATAAACAAAATTAAACCATTCGGGTTATTTGTCACTTTATCATCTGTAAAAAAAAACATACAATAATCAAACATGTGCAATTATTTGCAGAAATTGTAAATTGCTAACATAGTTTCTCTATGCATCGTTTAAGATACTGTTGGTTTTTTTAAAAAATAAAAACTCAATCCTCCGTAATGTTGGGATTATTAAATCTGTGACCCAGAGCACAAAATCTGTAACAACGCCTTACAACATGTACAGTATCGATATATTTCATTGTAATACAAGGACTTCCTGTTCCGAGTTTTCCTCATTGCTGTAAATTGGGCAGGGATCTCGAAATAAGGTTCCCTTAAGCCGTGTCTGATTTTGAGGGACTGTCGGGTACTTGTCCCACGCCCTTCCGTGGACGGCAAAAGAGCGGTTTTCTGTGGGGACGCAGCATTCCCTTCTGCGTCCCTCAACCCGTTTAGGAGGCCGTCTGTTCCAATGGGAGCAGAGAAAAATTCTTACCGTATGCCCAAGGTCTGTGACCCCCGGAACATGCACCTCTCAAAACAGGCCTCGGCTTGTGGGAACCTTAGTTCAAAAACGGAGAGGAAAAGGCATCCCCAAAAGTAGCCCCTTCGTATCCCTCCTACAAGGTTCTGCCTGCGGGAGAACATCCCTCGGAGGTACTGCCTGCGAGAGAATAGCCCTCGCAGACCTTCCTAATTAGGGACCCCCGCGGTATTTTCTTGTAAAACGCGTCCCCCCCCCAACCCTAAGGGGTGCTCCGCTCCGATGATGTAAAGGGGTTGAAGTTATATAACATCGGTAGATACACTATCAATATCTTTGACCCGTAAAAATATTCATCCGACTGAAATATCGACTGTTTTAGCATGTTTAAATATTTTAACCCCCTCCACCCCCGCTTCAGGGGTTGGTACACGTGTCTCACCCCCACAGTGTTTGTTTCCCGGTCGCAAAGAACACACG
The DNA here is from genome assembly GCA_037074705.1 of Zhengitettix transpicula. Lineage (NCBI taxonomy): Eukaryota > Metazoa > Arthropoda > Insecta > Orthoptera > Tetrigidae > Zhengitettix > Zhengitettix transpicula. Next base: position 10,763,880 of record CM073591.1, on the reverse strand, counting down.
TGTACGAAATTTGGTGAAATTTGCTCCACCGGTATAGATTTCTATTCTCCACCCCAAACGCTAAGGGTGCCCTTTCCCCAGGGTATAGAGCTCTAAGGGTGCCCTTTCCCCAGGGTGTAGAGGATGAAAATTGTATTCAGATAACAATATCTGTGACCCCTAAAAATATTTATCCCACATAAATATCGACTGTTTAAATACCTTTCCCCAGAGGATGAAAATTGCATTCAGATAACAATATCTGTGACCCCAAAAAATATTTATCCGACCGAAATATCGACTGTTTTAGCATGTTTAAATATTTCAACCCCTGTCCACCCCGCTCCTGGGGGTGGTAGAAGCGTCTCACCCCCGACAGTGTTTGTTTCCTGGTCGCAAAGAACACACGTGTACGAAATTTGGTGAAATTAGCTCCACCGTTGTAGAAATGTATAAGGTACATACAAACATACATACAAACACTCTGCTTTATTTATAAGGTATTTCATTTATGAATCTACTGTGCGTTCAGAACAGAGGATTTTATACCAGTAAATCCAGTGGATTCTTCGAATGTTTAAATGGTTGAACCTTTCCCAAAAATCCTGGTAAATTTTTATTTTGTTGTTCTTAAAAATGAATAATTACGTAATCATTAACTCCTTTTTTTCCTTCAGCAAATTAGTTTCTTTTTATTTTGAATAAAATTATATCAGTGTATCGGAAATTTTACAGTATAATATAAATACGTTTTTATTACGTCCTTCCGGATAACTCAACTTCTGTATAACAGCCCCGCGGTAACCAAAGCTCGTACACATTCTAATTAGGGCTATTTATCTAACCCTCTAGGAGCCATTTTCATATGAAAATAATAAATTATTTAAAGTGCATGGTTAATTATAACTTCGATCGCAAGGTGAAACTTCTGTAAGTAATGTCGAGCTTAAATAAAGAGCTTAATTATAAAGTGAACCCAAGTATGGTGCAAGAGGTGAAACGCGTATTTCATTTTGTAGTTATATAATTGAAAGTATCTTCAATCAGCCACTGATCTCTGTGTAAAATCTGAGATTCGGCCGAGTTAAATTAATCGTTAACGGACTAGGAAACGATTCCAATTGCTTTCATTGGAAAAGAAGTATCTGGACCAAGTGTAACAGAACGGGAGGAGAACGTGAGACGCAAAAGTACACGTGGAAGATTTAGAGGTAAATGAATAGAACGAGAGAGAAAACCCAGATGAAGTGTTGTGGAGCCAAGTGGTCGGTCGACGATGACTGTTGATGGCGCCGGTCGAGTGGAAGATTTCCAGTGAACCCCGCGATCTCTCTCTCTCTCTCTCTCTTTCTCTCTCTCTCTCTCTCTCTCTCTCTCTTGGCCGAATGATTTATATTGTGTCAAATAAGTCGTGATAAATGACGCAAGTCAAACTGAGCGTGCCATTGCCTGGACAATGAATACCAATTTAGGTTCATCTGCAGCGAGAAAAGAAGAAGACTGCTGATGCGTGGCTTTTATTTGTTTATTTTTATTTAGAGTAGCAGCCTACATGACGGTAATCCACGTGGTAGCAACTCCCCTTCAGTAGTGTAGGAAGGGATCTGAAAGGGGGGGCTGCGGAAGGGTACAGGAAGGTAGCCAAGGGTTAACTAGGGCCCCCGGGCTATGGTTTAAATATCCTACCCGGCATTCGCCTAAAGAAATGCAGGGAAAACCCTAGAAAAACCTGCATCAGGTAGGTCGGGCATTGGGGCACTTGTCCCACGCCCTTCCGATAGCGGGACAGGAGTTTGCTGTGGGGACGCAGCATTCCCTTCTCCGTGCCTCGACCAGTTTAGGAGGCAGCTGGCCGACTATTCCAATGGGAATAGCGGACAACTCTTACCGTATGCCCCAAGGTCTGCGATCCCGGAACATAAACCTCTCAGAACAGGCCGAGGTGCCTCGGCTTGTGGGAACAGTTCAAAAACGGAGAGGAAAAGGCAACCCCAAAGGTAGCCCCTTCGTATCTCTCCTACAAGGTTCTGCCTGCGAGAGAACATCCCTCGCAGGTCTCCTCGACTACCTTTCTTTAGGTATTCATCATAATTTTGAAAGAAAAACATACTCCACCAGCGAGAAAAAAACGCTAAAGACGAAATACGAAATACGAAAAAATAAGGAAATATATTGTGGTAATTAAAAGGAAACATGTAATTAATTAATTATCAAGATTTTGGCCTCGTAAACATAAGATTTGTGTACAAGATGTATAGGGCTGTAATGCCTGCTTGTTGTGTGCTGGACGCGCGGCGCTGTCAATGTGTGTGTTGTTTGGGAGGCAAAGCAGGAGGATACAGGGCTGAATGTATTTTGTCAGACCTGGAGTCGCCGGTTTCCAGTCCTTGGGCAAACAACTGCCGAGTGATCATTTCCCTGATGCAGAATAACTTCGGAGTCTAGCAGACGTTCACGAACCATACGATTCGTCAGTTCTTGGGCGCCAGGTTATTTTGTCAAGTGAATAACCAAACTTTGATGATTTTTAATAATTTATTGATCGAGAAAACAGGGAAACACTGCAAGCAGGAAGTGTTGCACGTGGAAATAATAAACACATGTAAATTCTGTGAAACACGGCCAGTATATAAAAGTGCTAAAACGATAATCGAGTGTGTACGAGGCCCCATTATTTTTCGCACAGCAAAACTATAAGGTAAATTAAAGAATTTATTACATGTAAACCCAACAGTGAATAAATAGTATAAAACCGTTACGGACAATGGAAAAAACTTTGAGTTCGAATAATGTATATTATTCATTTGTTCATTGTCCTAATTCAACGCTTCGAACACATATAGGGGCATAAAGTAAGTACTCACCCCGGCCGTTGTTGCAGAAAGTAGAAATCCAACTCCTCCCCCTTCCCCACTCGTCCACAGACGTCGGTGCTTGCGTGAGACTCGGCGGATTTCTTCAGACTAGCGTCCGTCTGAGAAACAAAAATATTCACTTTAATATAGTATGAACGTTTCAACTTGCTCCGTAAAATAACAAAAAAAAATTTTTTCGTCCATTTTCGGAGCTGACCTTAATTCATATTCGACTCATTTTTCGTAAAAATTACAAAGTTATTTACGTACAGAAAAGAAACGTTTAATTTCCGGCCGTCAGGAAAATGTAAGACGCGAAAATCAGAATGATAATTACAACGGAGATAATGTCACACAAAACATACATCCGCAATGGACCACATGCATCATCATCATAGAGAGCCTTCACTAACTCACTCAATAATAACAAAAACAGTTATTGTAACAATTATAAATATATATTAAATATAATTTAATTCGGTGTCTAGTAGATATTTAAAATGTCTTATACTGTAACGCGTGTATTTAGGTTAAAATTTTGCTTTGTCTTCGGAAGTTTTGTTTCCTGTGGTCTTGAGAATTCGAAACCGTGCACGTGCGTGGGGGGGGGGTGGAGGAGATAAATATTTCCATCCAAGTAATTTTCGTGTCCTGTCTCGATTGTTGGCCTCAACATGACAGAATATTTGGCCATTGTTGACTACGGAACTGCAGCTGCGTGCTGTAAATCTTGTGACAATGGAAGAATCAGTCAAATGGCATTTCGACGAAGTTTTCTAACAATGAAAAAGTAAAAGAATGGGAGGATATAAGGGAGGGGACGGAGATAAGCTTTTGGAAACTGGAGCAGTTGTTCTGCGGTCACCGAAGCTGGTGGATGTGATTATGAGAGGCTCGATAAAGTTGTTGTCTCTGATATAGTTGGAGGCAGAATCGTCGTGAGAAAGGGGCCACAATTTGTTAGAGAAGAGTTCACAGAATAGCACCACACAATTTAGTACGACGGTTTGCACGCATTCAATCCCGGAGGCCGACGCCTTAGCCAGTGATCAACCCCTGAGTCGACGCCAGTACGTCATTACGAGAGCTACAGCAGGCAACACAACACAGAATCCCAGATCTCTTCTATGTGGTGCCTGGGATAAGAGTTTTCATGTTTAACTTTAATAAACTTATATAAAATTTCTTCATTGGTCAAAATTTAACGTAAAAACCCGGCCCACAAAGATAATTCTTTACAATACTTAAGGATACGAAAAATATTCAAGTTTTTTTCCCTCTCAATTCCCATATACTTGTTGCGGCTTCTTAATCTGTTGGGAAATAAAAAAAAAATTCCTCTACTCCAGTTTCTGAGGAATGTTGCTCTGGTTAGCCTTGGCATTCGAATAAAATCGTTCATAAGATTGAAAGTTAAAATCCGCCCCTCAGTAATTAATTGTCCAGCAGCGTGTCGACCGTTTATCTGTGATAATTAATATTCATATTAACGTTCCGCATTCACTCTGAAAGCCAACAAATCACTACTTACAATCAAACAGGGAAAAAAAACACTTTGTAGGGGGGGATGAGACACCGTTAACGCCTTTGGGGTGGCGGGGGGGGGGGGTCACACTTGAAAAGAATTAAAAAAACGACCGACAGTTGTGACGAATAAATTATTTTCGGTAATCTTCCAGACCTATTGGTGTCACTCCCGATGCCGGATTCAGGACCGAGATCAGACAATTAATTACTTTTCGAGCATGATTTCAAATAATTTCAGTTTTATTTATATATTGTAATAATCAACAGATAAGGCTTTAATTAAATGAAAAGATAATCAAAATTTAAAACATAAAATAAAATTTATAATCAAATTGTGGCTTCAAACTCAAAAACAATTACAATCAAAGTTTTTTATATCTCAGGGTCTTTACTGGGTTTGATGATTAGGACACGATAAAAATAGAATTTGACTAATTAACAATTCAAAATATAATTTACCTAATATAAAACAATAATTCGATCAATGAAAATAAAACTAGAAGAAAGCGAACGAAATCTGACTTTATCCTTTAATTAGCGTTTACAATATTATTCACGGTTATGTTACTTACTGACCGTCGGTCAGGTACCGGAACAATCAAATTTTTACCTCGTTCGGACACTTTTACAACTTTAATTTTTTACTCTTCAGGCCTTGGTTTTCACTGATTCTAATTAACACTTTTTTTAGTTTGCCAAATGTTGGTTCTCTGTTCGTTAAGGATCTGTTCTTCACTCGTTCCGACGATAATTCGACGCTCGATGCAATTACTTGGTCTTCCAAAATTGAAACAATGGTCTAATTTGAGAATAGAAATTAGACTTCTGCACTCAAAATGTTTACCAATGAATATTTGGATGTTTCTTTCATAGACTGCAACTTATAACAAAATTGTTCTAACTGGTCTCGCTGTATCTGGACTCTTTCTAAATACTTCATCCGTCCACAGTGATCTTTCGGCACCAACTCTATCCTAGCTGGCTGTAGACGTAAAACTGACCGAGACTTTCGTGCGCGCAAACGCCATTTTGACATTTTGACAAAAGCAACCAAGCTCGCTTTTCCATTGTTCTATCAGACCGCTATAATGGAATTATCAAACAATTCAAATTTTATGTCCAAACAATTACTGGCCTAATTAATTGGCATTACTATATATATATATATATATATATTAAAATGAATTATTTTTGTGGGCTGGGTTTTTACGTTAAATCAAAATAAACATTTGACCAATAAAGAAATTTTATAAAAGTGTGTTCAAGTTAGACATGAAAACTATCAGGCACCACATAGAAGAGATCTGCTGCTGTTCTGTGTTGTGTTGCCTGCTGTAGCTCTTGTACTGGCGTCGACTCAGGGGTTGATCACTGGCTAAGGCGTCGGCCTCCGGGATTGGATGCTCAATTGTGTGCTGCTATTCTGTGAACTCTTCACTAAAAAATTGTGGCCCCTTTCTCACGACGATTCTGCCTCGGACTATATCAGAGACAACAACTTTACGGAGCCTCTCTTAATAACATCCACCAGCTGCGGTGAGCGCAGAACAACCGTTGTCCAGTTTCCAGCTTATCTGCGTCCCCTCCATTATATCCCCCCATTCTTTTACTTTTTTCCATTGTTAGAAAACTTCGTCGAAATGCCAGTTGACTGATTCTTCCATTGTCACAAGAGTTATAGCACGCAGCTGCAGTTCCGTAGTCAACAATGGCCAACTATTCTGTCATGTTGAGGCCAACAATCGAGACAGGACACTAAATTACTTGGATGGAAATATTTATCTTCTCCACCCCCACGCACGTGCACGGTTTCGAATTCTCAAGACCACAGCAAACAACACTTCCGAGACAAAGAAAAACTTTAACCTAAATACACGCGTTACAATATATATATATATATATATATATATATATATATATATATATATATATATTAGACCTGAATTTAAAGCTTAAAACCGTTTACTTTTCCACCTCTAAATCATCATTTGCTACGAACAGCTTCATTTTCCGGCGAAACAAATTTAAAGCAACTTTCTGAGAACTTATTTTGGCTTCCCCTTAGATTCAATAATGAATCACTTGGTTCATAAATGGCGGACTAAGCAAAGCATGCTATACAACACGTTGTCGGTTCATTCAGGGAAAGTCCTACATACTCTGACTGTCCCGGTTATCATCACATATATCAGGCGTGTTCGTTATTTTATGGTGTTGCAGTCGCTAGAGCGCCAAACCGATATAAAAAGGTTGTTTATGAACATCAAACATCAAAACAGCTGCATTCATTAGCAGCATCAACAGCAGAGGTTATTAAAGTCTGGACTGTCAGTCGGAAAACTGGCTCTGAACGTGAAACTCCATAACAACGGAGAGTGACAAGTCTGGTTACAGACCAAAGAATGACAAAGGTCCAATAAAAATTACTGTCCGTGTTGATCTCTGAACGCACTGTATCGAAGGCCTGTTCCTCTAATTCGTAGTGGAACACAAAAGGATTCAAAATCACGTCTCCAGCAGTCGCATCTTGCAGACGGAAGAGTGAGAAGAATTGGTCCCAAACGCGCATGTCAAGCTGACGGGGGCGATGACCTTCATCCCATCACGATCATGGAGGTACTTCCAAGTCACGGTGCTCAGGAACAGAGGCAATCAACAGATCTCGATCCAACTGATGGGGGACGAAGCTGAAAGAGTCACCCGGCAGTTGCAAATCTGGACAGTGTCCGCTCGTCGGGCCGTGATGTCAGATTCGTCGCATCGCCTTTCATCGTCTCGTGAAGTCAGTACCAAGAAGAAGGGAAAAGTTAGACCGACGAAGTGCCATCATAATAATCTGGATAGTCAGTGAATATTGTACCATTAACGGGACATCAACTGTCTAGATTCTTGGGATTTTAGCGATTTGTAAAAATAATAAGGCTCCTCGTATCCCGATAACTGCCCAAATGATACAAGAATGTAGAAGGAGAAAGGAAGGAATAATTTAGGCGAACCGATGTTAGTGACCGTGGGGAAATAACTGTCTAAGGACACCCGAGTGTGGTTCAACAGTAGCAGAAAAACACAAATGTCCAGTTTCAGCTGCTTTATAACATGTGATTCAGAAGACTAGAGTAGGTCCTTGTTACCATGAGCTACTTACTCCTCCTCCATCAAAATTATTCCCCCTCCATATTATTTTCGTTTCAATTTCCTCCCTGCAGAAAGTAGCAGAGTACCACATCCGTTTTAAAGTCTTTACTCCAAATAAACGCAGTTAGAAATCGTCTTTGATTATCCAGTCTCAGATCCTTTCAAGGATTTACAAGATGGCCCGTTCCAAATGCCAATGGAAAAGGGTGAGAAAGAATGTTTGTCTTGGTTGGCGCTTCAATTTCCTGCCAATAACCGCGCTGCAGCCACAACTTCCCCGATAACCCACGTCTCTTATCGCGTCCCAGAGGCTCTTCCACGGTTGCAATTTAATCTTCATGCTTACATGCACGTGACTTCCCTTTACTTACTCGTTCCTCAAAGTCCATCCGGGGGTCGCCATCTTCGAGATGTTTCAGTAGACTTTAGTCAGGACTGAGCAGGGAACCGACTTCAATGTATTTTTCGCATTATCTTGACAATAACACCCTAGCATATTAAATAAAAAACTAAAAGTTCTTATTATTTTTTAACGTTTATATAACAATATGTTTTCACTTCGTCTATTTCCTATTTTTAATTTTCTATTCGACGTTTATAATCATCTTTTATCATATATTCATGTATTTATCATTTAATTTCATTTGGATTTTCCCGCGTATTATTCTTATTCATACGTGTGTCGTGTTTCTTGCACACTTTTTACACGCTTGTTTCTTCATATTATATATGCGTGTTAATTGTGTACTTTGACTCGTCCAAGTTCCTCACCATAGGACTGATGCAATCTATCAGTCACATTACGATTGTTCGTCAACGCTTCTTGTCCATAGGCAATTCTGATTGAAGGACTCGACATCACAACAACCTCGCGGGATATTTCAGCAAAGTGCCTTCTAATTTTAACAGTAGTACAGTTAAAACAACGCAAGCAAGACTATAATTGAATTGCAGTCTGTAATGGTATTTATCGCAAGACCCTGCGAGGGTTATTCTCTCGCAGGCGGTACCTGCGACGGATGTTCTCTCGCAGGCAGAACCTTGTAGGAGAGATACGAAGGAGCTACCTTTAGGGATGCCTTTTCCTCTCCGTTTTTTCACTAAGGTTCCCACAAGCCGAGGCCTGTTTTGAGAGGTGTATGTTCCTGGGTCACAGACCTTGGGCATACGGTAAGAGTTGTCCGCTATTCCTATTGGAATAGTCGGCCAGCTGCCTCCTAAACTATTCGAGGCACGGAGAAGGGAATGCTGCGTCCCCACAGCAAAAACCCCTTCTCCTGACATCCAGGGAAGGGCGTGGGACAAGTACCCAATGCCCGACCTACCTGATGCAGGTTATTCTAGGGTTTTCCCTGCATTTCTTTAGGCGAATGCCGGGTAGGATCCTTAAACCATAGCCCGGTGGCCCTAGTTAACCCTTGGCTACCTTCCTCTACCCTTCCGCATCCCCCCTTTCAAATCCCTTTCCTATGCTATTGAAGGGGAGTTGCCACCATGTGGCTTAGCCTCATGTAGCCTGCCTACACCAAAAAATAATGATATTTATCATAAACTCCCGATTTTTTTCTCACCGCCTTCCCTGAGGCTTTATTTCAGGGTTAAATTTGAGTATTGTGTAAGTTTAAGAGCTTTTATTCAAATTAGTCCCCAATAATTCGTCCTTCTCAAGCACAACCCTGTAAAGGATTTATTCTTGTTTGTCTATAAAATTAATTGAACGGTAAAACGGTCCTCAATTATAATTACACTACAATTCCGACGCCATATAATTTTAAACAAACATTTTTCCTATTAAACATTACAAAGAAAACGAGGAAGCCGTAATTTTTTTATAACTATGTAAATTAAATATTTTTAATCTTTTTTTATATTTAAAAAAATTATAATTTATTGGCACAAATTTTTAATCTTTCTAATCTTTAATCGTAGTAAATCCCGAAGCTTGTTGGAATTAGAAAGTAAATAATTTAAATATTCTCACGTCCGTCAAAATTCGAGGGTAATTTATTATTCAATTATAATAGTTTTTCCACCACCGGAGATAAATTTCTCAAAAAATTAAGTCAAGTCTATTTTTCCTTTGGCGTGTTGCCAAGTCTATTTTCCTTAAACAAAATAAATTAACCTTTCTTATGTCAGAGACGTTGAGCATTTGGCATCAATTGACCGCGAATCCCACTGGAACAGTCGGCCGTCTGCCTCCCAAATTGGGTCGTGTCATGGAGTCGCGAATGCTGCGTCCCCACTGCCTTCGTTGAGAGGACGTCGGACAGTACCAAGAACCCGACTACTGCTCCCCCTCCCGTTTCAAATCCTTTCGTCTGTTATTAAGGGGTGGAGAGGCCACCACGTGGTGACCCTCATGCAGCCTGTCAGCTCAAAGAAGTGCCAAAAGCTCCGGCGACCACGTATGACGCATGTCTAAATAAAACAAATTCGTCTAATTTCTCTGCACCCGCCACTACCAGAGACCAGATGGTGGGGGGCAATACCCCAAAAACTACGACCGAGGAAGGTTGAATCGTTTAAAGTGTGGCGCCGAGGAGAAGGAGATCTGGATGAGGAAATCCAGTTGGCAAGTTGGCGCCAGCAATCAGTCGCGTTACTGCCCGAAATAAGAGCAAAACGTCGGCTGCCGGATAGTGAGTGAGTGGATACTCAAGGGCAACTGCTGACAGAATCCACGTGACCGGCGGTCGGTATCGTGAGAAGCGAACCGAATGGCCCTCCATTGAATTTCGTTTAGCCTGAGTGAGTGACGTCGTCCACGCGGTGGCTTGTGGGAAAAAAAAAACCGAACAGAAGGGCACTTAGTCACTGGCGGAGGTCATGACAACATCGGCACCGCCGTGAACTGGTTGCTTGTTTACCACAGGAAGTGAGCGGCCATGTTGCGTCACCACTTTTACCATATTCAAAATACACAGGGAATATATAATACCAAGGATGTTCACGTTGCAGTTATACGTACAAGTAAATGCAACACCACTACCTATTTGAAGACGATGATGTCACTGTGTAGTGGAAACAGGCAACATTCTCCCCGTTACTCTCCGACGGAAGACTTTGGCCCTGCTTAACATCAAACGCAATATTGTGTGACCAGAGGATTGTAACGTCGTTGGTATTTTTGCTACTCCGTCATCAACCAGTATCGTGTACACAGCCAAGAATTAAATAACAACCAAGCCCTGGACTCAAAATAAGAATCGTTGTGGCAACTCTGACAGTCCAAAGGAAAATACTATTCAGAATACATTTTATATTCACGTGTAAAGTAACACAGTGACAAAATAAAAACCATGCGGCTTGAAGGCGCGGGCTTGTACAGCGTGATTTCGCTCGAGGTCCTACGAGACCTCACCGACCCATTTATTTTTTATATTCGGTAATTATTGTAACGGTTTCACAATTATCGTTCTAAAATCCAATTTAGAAATCATAACCTATCAATCGGAATAACACAGACTTCGTAAGAAACTGTTCTAATTCTAAACCAGATATTTCTCTATTCACTGTTTTTTTAGGGCAACAGGCTACATGAGGGTAATCCACATGGTGGCAACTCCCCTTTAATAGCATAGGAAGGGATGCGGAAGGGTAGAGGAAGGTAGCCAAGGGTTAACTAGGGGCCCCCGAGCTATGGTTTAAGGATCCTACCTGGCATTCAACTAAAGAAATGCAAGACAAACCCTAGAAAAACCTGCATCAGGTAGGTCGGGCATTGGGTACTTGTCCCACGCCCTTCCTATAGCGGGAGAGGTGTTTGCTGTGGGGACGCAGCATACCCTTCTCCGTACCTCAACCAGTTTAGGAGGCAGCTGGCCGACTGTTCCAATGGGAACAGTGAACAACTCTTACCGTATGCCCAAGGTCTGTGACCCCGGATCATACACCTCCCAAAACAGGCCTAGGTGCCTCGGTTTGTGGGAACCTTAGTTCGAAAACGGAGAGAAGAAAAGGCATCCCCAAAGGTAGCCCTTTCGTGTCTCTCCTACAAGGTTCTGCCTGCGAGAGAACATCCCCCGCAGATACTGCCTGCGAGAGAATAGCCCTCGCAGACGATTAAACACACCCGGAAATATACATGGTTTATTATGTATCTAATAAATAAAGCAGAGTGTCTGTTTGTATATATGTATATATGTTTGTATGTTCCTTATACAAATCTAGACCGGTGAAGCAAAATTCACCAAATTTCGTACGCGTGTTCTTTACGTTCAGGAAACAAACACTGTCGGGGTGAGACGCGTCTACCACTCCCAGGAACGGGGGTGGAAATATATAAACATGCAAAAACAGCCGATATTTGAGTGGAATAAATATTTTTTGGGGTCAACGATCTGTGATATGTGTATAATTTCAACCCCTTACAGCATTGGAAAGGAGGAACGTTAGGGGTGGGGGTGGAAGGGCGTTACAATAAAGTAACGCGAATACAACCGAGATTGGAGTCAAATCCAGTGTCATGGATGTCGGTGAGTTTAATTATGACATTCAATTGGCCATTCAAACCCCACGGCCGGGGGTGGAATTTTTCAAACATGGTCGATATTTGCCTGGAATAAATATTTGTCGGCATCAATGACGTTGACATTATTTCTACCAATGTTGTTTGTAAAATTTCAACCCCTTTCAGCATGGTAGGGGAGCACCCTTAGGGGTCGGGGTAGAGGGGCGATTCAAAACCAACCGAGATTCGAGTCAAATTGGAGGTTATGGATATACGACATCCCGGGCAACGCCGGGAACCCAGCTAGTTATAAATAAATAAACGGCCTTGAGTCACAACGATGTTTATAAAGGCAAAAAATTAAATATAGCAAGTTTAGAATTGTTACACTGCCCTGGCCCCTCCCTCAGATTTAGTAATTTCGTGTACAAATCATGCAAAAAATATTGAGGCAAGGTTTTTCAGCCTAGCGGGTTGCAAAGCGAAAAAGAATATATTTGAATTTTTCTTAATAAACAAGTTTCTGCCTCAAGGCCGTTTATTTATTTCCATGACTGATTACTTCAGGCGCGATGAACAATCTTTACATGTCAAATAAATATACGTAACAAAAAAAAAATTAACTAATTAAATCAACGACCGTTATACGTTAAAAGTTACAACGACATTTCTGTGAATTTTTTTTACTTTCATCAGATTGTTTGGTTTCTACGGTAACGGAAATTTTGTCATACGCGGTGCAAAGAACAAACATTTCAAGTCATTAATTTATATAAATGTTTTTTTTTTATTTCCTACTTCTAAAAATTTATCTAACCTGAATAAAAAAATACACAAGGAACATTCTTCTGTCTTAACTGTTGTAAGGAACGATAAAATATTTGGACGTAAGTCGAATCCGGGTCCAAGTCAATTCAACGTCTTACACGGGAGCGCCGCGCGGTGACGTCACGGGTGACGTCACGTCGACACAGACGCCATTGCGCTATTTCCTTCACTAACAAGTCTCACAACTCCGTGAAGAATTTTAAGGGCTTTTTAATTGTTTCATGAAGGAAATATCCGTGTGCAACATCAATGTGACGTCACGTTAAACAATTTCAATTGCCCGAGTATGCGTGCAAAAATTATTTTTCTACAAGCATTCATTAACTTGTGAAAACATTATGAAATATTTTTTTTTTTTTTGCGACTAGGTGCCAGACTCCAATTCTTTTACAAAATCACAATTTTTCAGCATTCTTGTAATCTAATCTAATCTTCTCTTATAAATAAAGCAGAGTGTTTGTATGTATGTTTGTATGTTCCTTATACAATTCTACAACTGTGGAGCTAATTTCACCAAATTTCCTACACGTGTTCTTTGCGACCAGGAAACAAACACTGTCGCAGTGAGACGCGTCTACCAACCCCCAGGAGCAGGGTGGACAGGGGTTGAAATATTTAAACATGCTAAAACAGCCGATATTTGAGTCGGATAAATATATTTAGGGGTCAAAGATATTGACAGTGTTTCTACCGATGTTATCTGAATATAATTTTACATCCCCCTACACCCTGGGAAAACGGCAGTCTGAGGGTTTGGGGTGGAGATGCTTTACAGGAAAATAACGCGTATACAATCGAGATTGGAGTCAAATCGAAGGGTTATGGATGTCACTGAGTTAAATTATAACATTCAACTTGGCATTTAACCACCAGATGCAGGGGTTTTGGAGGTGGGGCGGGGTAGAAATATTAAAAAATACTAACCTATCATTATTTCCGTCGAATAAATATTTTTCCGGGGTCAATGACCCTCAAAATACTTTTTAATATATGGATGTCACTGAGTTTAGTTTTGACATTCAACTTGGTATTTAACCACCAGCTGCAGGGGTTTTGGAGGTGGGGCGGGGTAGAAAAATTAAAAAATACTAACCCATCATTATTTCCGTCGAATAAATATTTTGCTGGGGTCAATGACCCTCAAAATACTTTTTAATATATTCTGTAAACAATTACAAACCCTATTGGCCTCTTATAAGAGAATAATGGAGGGTTGAGAGGAGCTGAATTTCATAAAAAAATAATAGTGCAAAAAATCCGAGATTGGAGTCTAAATCGGGTTTATGGGTGTAATCCCCACGGTTGGGGCTGAACGGGGGGGGGGGGTACAAAGTTTAAAACAGGTTTATCAGCCAATATTTTGGTCCAATACATATTTTTAGGTGTCATTTAAATTTATAACATTTTGGTAGACATTCTCTGTGTATAATTTCATCCCCTATTGTCATGGGAGGTTGAGCAAGCTTAGGGGGTGGAGTTTGGTGGAGCGTTACATGAAAATATCGTGAATAGACCGATATTCAAGTCAGTACTGGGGGTTATGGATGTCGCTGAGTAACGCATGGTGGTGGGAGTGGACCTGGGCGGGGGGTATAAAATTTTAAACAATGTAACCAGCCGATTTTTGCGTGCAATAAATACTTTTTGTTTAACTCTCAATAGCGGGGGTGGACATTTTTGAAACTATTTCATGATAAATGAGTTCAATCCCCCTTCGGAATAGGAGGTGATCACATTTAGGGGTAGGGGGTCGAGTTGCGATACATAAAAATAACGCAAGTGCTACCTAGATTCGAGTCAAGTCGGGGAGGGGGGGGGGTACGGATAACTGACATCTCGGGCAACGCCGGGCACCTTCAGCTAGTCTAATAATAAAGCGAATAGTAGCCTAACTTTTTTTCAAATTACAAATTTATACCAAAACATTTATTCTTCACATTAGATAAATTTGTAGAAGAAGAAATCAATGTTATATATTTATTTGTGATTTGAAATATTATTGTTTGTTCTTCACCACCACTTTTGACAACAAAAAATTATGTTACCGTAGAAACATAACAAACAACGTAACGAAAGTACAAATGTGTACAGAAACGTCGTTGGGTTGAATAAAATATTGTCAGATATAATTGTCGTTAATTTATCTTATTATTGAAAACAAAATAATAATCTCCACGACGAGGCGTTGACCGCAAATTTTTCTCTAAATATACTCAATTTAAATTTTCTCCCCGAGGAACGATTTTAAACAGTCACAATAGTAAACAATATGGCGCAAAGATATTTACCGTTTTGGTCCGTAAAAATGAATGGCTGAAAAGAAATCGTAGATCACAATAACCTCAGGCAGCTCCAAGTTTGCATCAGTTCAAACCTCGTATCATTCACGGAACTCAATAATCAGAGTATCTCAGCTAACTGCAAAGATCATACTCGCAATCTCTCTGAACAACGATTCAACTGTCGAACCACAGAGAGAAAAAAAAACATTAATAATCCAAATCGAACATCATTATTAATATTAATTACAAAACGTTGTAAAATAAATAAATTTTGCCTTGTTGAAATTAATTTTATCATTGATGAGTAGAAAAAACCCGGATACAGTCTCCAAGTTTTTAACTTTATTAAATAAATAGTCGGAAGCTTTCAACAATTGATAAGTAAAACATCTAAAAATAATAATAAATTGTAAGGTTTTTTATTTTATGCATCTTTGTTGAGGTGTGTATGTTTACATGCATGTATAATCTTATATATGTGTAGTTAAATATTTAATAACAATATGATAAATCGATACTATCGATTCGTTACAAGAGTATCGATTTTTGATCGAAATGCTACGCACTGAACCACGTAATGGAGCAGTTTTTATAACAGACCTTGTTGAACAAACATAGTTTTATAGTAGTTAACCTATAGGTACTAATATTTTTTAGAGTTAAAGTTATAAGACAAGAAGGTATGTTATCCTGAATGCTGTATTTTTTTATATAAATGGTAGCGTTTTTATTGAAGCCTTTCCCGGTGCAGTTGTTCAATATATTTGTTCTCGGAGTTCAACCGGGTTTTGCATAATTATATTAGAACGCAACGTTGCGACGACTAAAAGCTCTTATTGAGCGTTTTTATTGTTCATTCAGGATGATTATAACAAAGAGTTGAAAGCTTCCGACTATTTATTTTTAATAAAGTTTGAAACTTGGAGACTGTTTTTGGTTTTAAAAAAAATACTTTTAAGAAAGTGGCCGAGCCTTTCTTAGTCATATCATTGGACTTTACAGAGGTAACAAACAAAATTTCTTTATTTACTTTCTCCCTGATTTGATCGTCTCTGGACAGCAAACTACTTCTTAAAATTTCAATCCAAGATTTTACAATTGTGTTAAGTGAAGAATATTGGAAGCTTAAACTAATCATCACGTCTAAGGCCATGTTAAGTTATTTATTTTAAGACGGACGAATTCGAGGAAGTGTCCTAGAATCGGGGCATGAAGAAAAAGTGAACTAATAATTAGCCTAGTTGAGGGGTCTGTGGAGGAATGTCACACCACCGGGTCGAGGAAAATCGACAAGGGTAGCTTAGTGGCCCTGGTAGGCGGAGGTCCTGGGTTCGTTTCCCGTTCCTCACGCTTAAAATTCTGTTAACTTAAACAAGTAAAAGCGAGTAGGATATTTAAATTGGACACTTCAAACAGGTGGAAGGTCAATTCACTTTCGTGTCCTTGTTCTTGTTGCTCTGAGCGGCTTCGGGTGGAAGTTGGGATGTGTGTTAGTTGGCTGTTGAGTTGGTATTGATATTTTTTTTTTGTATTTAATTATTACAAAACTTTTATCCTCAGGATGTTTCCGTCATTTAACACTTAAAAACCTTGAAATACATGTTCCGGGGCATACGGTAAGAGTTGTTCGCTGTTCCGATCGGAACAGTCGGCCAGCTGCCTCCTAAACTGGTCAAGGCACGGCGAGGGGAATGCTGCGACCCCACAGATAACCCCTCTCCCGCCATCGGAAGAGCGTGGGACAAGTACCAAATGTCCGACCTACCTGATGCAGGTTTTTATTGGGTTTGTCCCTGCATCACTTTTAGGCGAATTGCCGGGTAGGACCCTTAAAATACTGGCGCGGTGGCCCTAGTTAACCCTTGGCTACCTTCCTCTACCCTTCCCCATTCCCCTTTACATATCCCTTCCTATGCTATTAATGGGGAGTTGCCACCATGTGAATTACCCTTATGTAGCCCGTTACCCTAAAAAAAAAATTGAGGGAAGCTGTCTGCGAGGGCTATTCTCTCGCAGGCAGAACCTTGTAGGAGAGACAGGAAGTCCTCCCTCCATTTTTGCACTAAGGTTCCCACATTCCGAGGCCTGTTTTGAGAGGTGTATGTTCCGGGGTCACAGACCTTGGGCATACGGTAAGAGTTGTTCGCTTTTCCTATTGGAATAGACAGCCAGCTGCCCCCTAAACTGGTGAAGGCACGCAGTAGGGAAAGATGCGACTCCACAGCAAACTCTTCTCCCGCTATCGGAAGGGCGTGGGACAAGTACCCAATGCCCAACCTACCTGATGCAGGTTTTTCTAGGGTTTGTGCTGCATTTCTTTAGGCGAATGCCGGGTAGGATCCTTAAACCACAGCCCGAGGGGCCCTAGTTAACCCTTGGCTACCTTCCTCCACCCTTCCGCATCCCCCTTTCAAATCCCTTCCTATGCTGTAAGAGGGGAGTTGCCACCATGTAGCCTGTTTCCCTAAAAAAATGAAAATGCAATGTAAAAACTTCTTCTTCTTCTTGACCGGCGTTACAGTCCTTAGCCTCGTTAATGACATCCTTCCATCTATTCCTCCTGTCTTGCGTCTCTATTTTACCACGCTTTAACTTTTAACGTATGTATGTCCGTCTGGCCATCTTAACGTGGGCCTTCCTTTTCTTCTACCTTCGTGAGGGTTAGCTTCTTACATCTGGGTTAATATCCTCCATCCTTTATCACGTGTCCTAACCATCTCTTTGAGGTGTTGTACTATGTTAGTATTTTTTGTATAGTTTCTGTATAACTCGTCGTTGTATTTTATTCTCCATATTTTCCATCAACACAGATAGGACCATAAATGTTCCTCAGGATCGTCCATCTTTTCAAATATTTTCAATTTTTCTTCGTCGGCCGTGGTTAGTGTCCAACTCTCTCACCCCCCCCCCCCTCCCATACAGGACTAACAGGTTATTATTAGGGGTTGTGTATAATTTTTATTTTAGTCTGTCTTTTCATCTTTTTTGGACATCATTAACTTTTTTAAGCTATGATAGCCTTGGTTTATTCTAGTGATTTACTTCTATGGAGTTGTTATTGTACTGAAATTTGTTAACTCTTTCTATGTTAAGATCGTTGAAAGAGATGTTTCTATTGTTTTTGACTTTTAACCCGAATGAAAAAAACTACAATCTACTTAAAATAAATTATTCATATCACTTTATTGGAACTCTCTCTCTCTCTCTCTCTCTCTCTCTCTCTCTCTCTCTCTCTCTCTCTCTCTCTCTCTCTCTTTCTCTCTCTCTCTCTCTCTCTCTCTCACACACACACACACACACACACACACGAACACGCATTCTCTATCTCTCACTCACTTTTTTCTTCAGGTTATAAAAAACAAAATTAATTCTGTCGACTTGTATCGGCCTCTTAATTTTCATTTGACAATTTGTATTTTTCTGTTTTCCTTGCGAACGCCGACCGTTCTCTTAAAAGGAAGGTGGGAATAAAGGGAGAATCACAGAAGAAGTGAAGGGCAGACACAGACCAACACTTGATAATACCTGAGCCGCGCTGCTATTATCCGTAGGATCTTTGGCTGTTGCCAACCTAAATGTAAACCCCTTGAATGGCGTTGTGTTGCGCCGTCTTTGGCTCTTCGCAGTACTTCTGTCTTCTCTTTGGAGCCGTTGGGTCGCAGTTAAAGGTGATTGGCTGCCAATTGCTATGACATTCCTTCCACTTGGAAAGCAGCATTTGGTATTCAAAGCTCGGTGAAGTCGCTAACAGACAAACACAAGTGGGGGGATTTTCCTTTTTCTTTTCTGTCCCGAGAAGACAACAATGCGGCTGAGAGATGACTCGGGAAGGGTTTGGAAAAGATTTTGCTGGTCAGTAGTGAAACCAGTTGTAACATTCTGCCTTATCGTTCTCAAATCCAATTTAGAAATCATAACCCATCAATCGGAATGACACAGGCTTCGTAGAAACTGTTCTAATTCTAAACCAGATATTTCTCTATTCACTTTTATTTTTTTTTAGGGTAACAGGAGGCTACATGAGGGTAATCCACATCGTGGCAACTCCCCTTTAATAGCATAGGAAGGGATTTGAAAGGGGAAATGCGGAAGGGTAGAGGAAGGTAGCCAAGGGTTAAGTAGGGGCCTATCCGGCAATTCGCCTAAAAGTAATGCAGGGAAAACCCTAGAAAAACCTCCATCAGGTAGGTCGGGCATTGGGTACTTGTCCCACGCCCTTCCCTGGATGGCAGGAGAGTGTGGTTAGCTGTGCGGACGCAGCATTCCCTTCTCCGTACCTCGACCATTTTAGGAGGCAGCTGGCCGACTGTTTCAATGGGAACAGAGAACAACTCTTACCGTATGCCCAAGGTTTCTGTCTGTCTGTGTCGTATATGACTCAACTACGACCTTTCATGACTGTCAACTTCGGGGGAAAATTCCGCCGTGGATATCACAGAGATAAGAGTTTGTCCGCAAGAAGAAACGCCGACTGTACATTCACGATTGACTAAAAAAAAATCATGGCCTCAGTGTTTTGACCAAAATAAAAACACTCTCCATTTTGGTCGAATTTCTTCCTCAACGAGACCATCAAAGCACAAGGATATTGTCTTCTTCTTCTTCTTCTCAGCAGGCGCTACAACCATTTATCTCATCGCCTTTGCCTACTCTACTACAGCCTTCTCCGTCCAATGTTCATCTTCTTAAGATCTCGCAGAACATCAACCCTCCATCTATTTTTTTGGTCTTCCTCTTATTTTTGTTGTTAGTGTGTTGTTCCATTAGTAAACTTTCTTTTACCAACCTGTCATCATCCAGTCTATATACGAGGGTGGTCTGAAAAGTTTCGGACCTCAACGTGAAGATGGCAGCATTAGTAAATAAAAGGCTAGTAATTTCGTTGTTCATCTGTTGACAGTTACTCACTTCGGCAATTTTGGACGCGCAGTTGTTGTGTAACAGTCGTTTGAGTGAGTTTGATGTGAGAGTTTTTGTGAAAATGGAGAAAATCTAGTGTCGAGCTGTTATTTTACCTTAAATATTGGTTTTTGAAAGGCAATACGCCTACAACAAATCAGAGATGAGTTGCACTGAGGACACTGCAGCATCATTCACCACAGTGAACGTAAGAGAGTAGGGAGACGATGAACGTTGATGAACTGCGACTAAAGTTCACCAGATGGCGGCGCCAGAAGAAGTGAGAGAGAGACACAGCAGAGGTCATGTCAACATTTAGGCATGAGAAAGCTGTCAGCGCGTTGGCTGCCGCGTTTCAACATTTCCGATGCTCTGTTGGCGAAGTTAATTACTGTGGATGGACACATCAGTGCAGACAGTGGACTGGGAAAGTGATGGTGACTGTCATGGAGTTATTTTAAAGGGAGGAACAATTACAGGAGCATCGTTACTTGACAAGCTGAAGGCTTGAACTGCTCGACCATCCAGATCTCTTCTTGTTCCCTCATCGGAGGACAGAGATTTTCGTCAAATGAAGAGGCAATCACCTTCGTGAACACTTACTTTGCAGAGAAAAACGCCGACGGGTTACAAAGATGGCAGCAGCATCGCTGGGAGAAGTTACAAGGAGACTTTGTCTTCTATCATTGTTGACCCAACAATTTTGAAAGGCAATACGCCTACAACAAATCAGAGATTTGTCTCTGTGGTCTCAAGACCGCCCTCGTACGTGACCCAGGAGGCTTTGATTTGGTTTATTACGTTATTCGCTTTTTATTAACATATCCAATTCATGGTTACATCTTTGTCTCCAGATATTTTCTGCCAGCTTCATGGGTCCGTAAATCCTTCTCAGGATCTTTCTTTCAGAAACCATTATTAGTTTTTTGGGGGATTTCTGCTTTATTGAGGGCCCATGTTTCTTATTGTGGGTTTGTAAAGTCTTATTTTGGCAGATTTGGAGAGTAAATTTGCTTTTATATAAATCTTTATTTGCAAAGTTTCCTGCAGAAATTCTTTCCTTAGTTTCCTCTTCGACCTTATTACTTCCATTTAACCACTGAGCCTAGATACTTATAAGATTTTACTTCTTGATATTTCTCGTCATCTGTAGTTACACTTATTGGGATAATCTCCCCTTTTTTTTAACATCTTAGAAAGTATGTTTTGTTGGTGTTAATTATTAACCCCCAAACTCGAGGTTCAAGAAGAGTATCTTTTAACGCTTTGTACGTTTTTGTTGTTATCAATAGGTTGTCTGCAGAAGCTATGCATTGTCTTCCATTCTTCTCATAATTACATCTATGACTATTGTAAATAAGGTTGCAGACAAGGAGATCGCCTTACTTGACACCGGAGGTTCAAACTCATCACTCAGCTGATTATTAATTTTCAATCAGACCGTAAATTTTTCGTTTTAAAATCTTTGTTGTTCTCAACCTTCGTAAATTAATTTCATTATATATATTCTGATATTTAAATTTGTTTTTAACTGAAGTGCATATATAAGTAATTCAGTTCATACGTCTACTTGCTCAAAGCAGCAACTTACTGTAATCAGGGTCGGAAACATTGCAGCGAAATCACACTGAGGTACTTTGTATTAGTTTATTTATGAACATAATTAAAAACTATTCATCTTCATGGCTTTTTTAATATATATATATATATATATATATATATATATATCCGTCTCAACAACAGAAAAGATTTTCGCTTTCTGCTGCGTTACGGATTCAGTTTTCCTTCGCGTCTCTCTGCGACTGAGAAATTAAATTGTTTATATGTGCGATAACCTTAGTTGTGGGCCATGGCCCTGCAGATCGTTGACTTTGCCTGGACGTCAGAAATGACCGCGATTCATCCTTCTCCATCCGTCCGTGCGTACTTTTTAAAAAGGAAAAGTTAATTCGCAAGGGCGCGCTCTTTTTTTAAAAAAAAAAAATAGCCACATCAAAACTCCTGTTGAGGTTATGGGACGATAATTTCAAACGTGTGATTTCTCTCAGTGGAACGTAATTTAAACTTCTACGAAGTTCAAAGTGGACGGGGGGGGGGGGAAAGAAAACTCTGTGTGCTTCAATAAAGGTGTGAGTAATTTATAGGAATAATTAATTATAGATATATTTATAACAGTTCATTAACGTTATCGATCTAAAACATGGTGAACATAACCTGCTAACATTTTTAAAAAAATTGTTATTAAAACAGGTAAATATATAAAACAGAAAACTAATATATATATAAGTAAATATTAATAACGAAACAGAATTTTAAATTCCAGTCGAAGCGAATGAGTTTAAATGTAGATGAATATGCAGATAAATTTTTTTAACAATTTTGAGAGCTGTTATCAGTATTGGAATGTCATATTAAAGAAGCCCCTCCCCCCCCCCCATCCCCCCGAGCGATACATTGGAGAAGCACAAGGTGGTAAAAACAATATTAGAAACGGTATTTGATCGATTTGCTGTAATAAGGTAACTTAGGTTAAGTAGGGCGGCGGCAGAAATATCAAGGAAACCGGAAGCCGTTACACGTGCTTGTTGGAAAGAACTCAATTAAAAAAAATGTCGAACAGTTCAAGAATCTTGTAAGTCTTGCGATTGGTTACTGCCACGAAAGCTAATGACTAAGAAATTTGCCCTGATGAACAGGAACCTTGAAAAAGCGCTACATCTTGGAGGCTGTACTTTGTTTGGATTTGAAACATTGACATCAAATAAAATAGGATAAATAAAGATTGAAAATGTTGGGTTGGAGAATTGAAACAATAAAGTGGACAGTTAATGTAAAAAAATGAAGAGGTTCTAAGAAGAGTAAATCATTAGGGAAGATCTCCATCTTGGAGGCTGGACTTTGTTTGGATTTGAAACATGGACATCAAATAAAATAGGATAAATAAAGATTGAAAATGTTGGGTTGGAGAATTGAAACAATAAAGTGGACAGTTAATGTAAAAAAATGAGGAGGTTCTAAGAAAAGTAAATCATTGGGAAGATCTCCATCTTGGAGGCTGGACTTTGTTTGGATTTGAAACATGGACATCAAAGAAAATAGGATAAATAAAGATTGAAAATGTTGGGTTGGAGAATTGAAACAATAAAGTGGACAGTTAATGTAAAAAATGAAGAGGTTCTAAGAAAAGTAAATCATTGGGAAGATCTCCATCTTGGAGGCTGGGCTTTGTTTGGATTTGAAACATGGACATCAAAGAAAATAGGATAAATAAAGATTGAAAATGTTGGGTTGGAGAATTGAAACAATAAAGTGGACAGTTAATGTAAAAAAATGAGGAGGTTCTAAGAAAAGTAAATCATTGGGAAGATCTCCATCTTGGAGGCTGGACTTTGTTTGGATTTGAAACATGGACATCAAATAAAATAGGATAAATAAAGATTGAAAATGTTGGGTTGGAGAATTGAAACAATAAAGTGGACAGTTAATGTAAAAAAATGAGGAGGTTCTAAGAAAAGTAAATCATTGGGAAGATCTCCATCTTGGAGGCTGGACTTTGTTTGGATTTGAAACATGGACATCAAATAAAATAGGATAAATAAAGATTGAAAATGTTGGGTTGGAGAATTGAAACAATAAAGTGGACAGTTAATGTAAAAAAATGAGGAGGTTCTAAGAAAAGTAAATCATTGGGAAGATCTCCATCTTGGAGGCTGGACTTTGTTTGGATTTGAAACATGGACATCAAATAAAATAGGATAAATAAAGATTGAAAATGTTGTGTTGGAGAATTGAAACAATAAAGTGGACAGTTAATGTAAAAAAATGAGGAGGTTCTAAGAAGAGTAAATCATTAGGGAAGATCTCCATCTTGGACGCTGTACTTTGTTTGGATTTGAAACATGGACACCAAAGAAAATAGGATAAATAATGATTGAAAATGTTGGGTTGGATAATTGAAACAATAAAGTGGACAGATAAGGTAAAAACATTAAGAGGTTCTAAGAAGAATAAATCATTAGGGAAGATCTCCATCTTGTCTACAGTTTTTTTAAATAAGAGAAAGACCAAATTGGATTCTAAGGAGAAATTGTTTACTGCACCACATCATAGAAGGTAGAACTCATAAAATGGAGTTCCAATTGGTGGTGGAAGAATGAAAAGAACCCGGCTGCTGTATTGGTAGAAGCTCAGGACAGGGCAAGGTGGAGAAGAAAAATTTTACAGCCCAAGGACCTGCCAGCAGCAGCCAGGCAATAAACACTTAACTATAATAATCACCTCCAGCTAATATTGTTAATTTATTCTCTAACATTTTTATCAAGTGTTTAAATTAAATACATAAAACGCCATTTTTTCTAAGCACACCGGTTCTTGTGAATCATATTCTTTTTTTCTGCATATGACACATTAAAAAATGTTAGTATATTTTTACTTAATATCGATCATTGTAATTAAATGTGTAAGTATCCATTTGTAAATCTTACCTTTGAAACTTCCTCTCAAAATAGACTACTAACATGAGTGGCAGTTAATTCGCGTTTTGTTCTCACTTCAAGTAGGTCTTGCTTTCAAACATAGATTTGTGTGTTTGGTTGGAGTCACTCTTTACGGCATTTATATAACTACTACTAAGTCGTGTTATTAGAATTCTCACACTCATATTTTTCCAGACGATTAATTATAATTGGCGTGTTACCGCTGCCAGCATCTAGTTAGGTGCGAACAGATGGTCCTCTCCGACCTGTGCTTTCCTTGTGACGTAACTATGATAAATTACGCGTCCACATTGTTGATTCCATTATTACTGTGCAAAGTACATGCGCGCGTTCAAACGTCAATTAAAGACAATCACTCACTAGAATTCGAAATTATTCCTCATTAATTCAAATAAACGTATAATATACAACAGGAACTTTGGCACTATTTCATGCTATATATATATATATTCATCTGAAATAACAACAACATTTATGCATTTTAACACACACACACAGACCCACCATTTCCTTATTAACAATTACCAGTCACACCGCACTGCATTAATAATTTAACATAAATATATTTTTTAAATGATTTCAATCAATAATGAAATATATATAATTGTATTTAAAAATATTCAGAGCATTGTATTATAAAAGTCATAATGCATTTAAATAGGAACATATTTTTTATGCATGCTAAATTTTAAAATGAAAAAAAAATTTACATCTGATTGAAAATAATTAACAAGAAAGATAGCCAAATACAGACAAAATAAGTGATAATATAAATACCACAAAACGTTTCTGGGATCCTTGCGCCTTTCCTCAGGTGTGAAGAAGAACCCGGCACGACACAACTGCACTCCTCAGTCAAAAGGCTTTTCAGTTTTGTCAACTGAAGAGTACAGTTGTGTTGCTCTGACGAAAGGGACAAAGATCCCAGAAACATTGTATTATCACTTATTTTGTCTGAATTGGCTAACTTTCTTATTCATTATGCTAAATTTTATTGGTGTTTGTAAAGTGTTTAAGGTAAACATGAATCATTTTCCTTGTACCATTGTTATTTGTCATGTGCTGCTGATGCAAATTATGATTTTTCCCATCCTCGCTCATTTCAGCCAGTTACCGGAATCTTCGTTTGTCGGTCTCAGTTCTACTGAGTACCTGAGTTTGGCTGACAGTATCCTGCCAGCAGTGCCTCAACATGTCCTTCGTCACATGCCTCACATCAGGACCCTGGACATGGGACGCAGTCATATTCAAGGCCTCTTGGATGCAGACTTCCAGGTACCCTAAATTAGGTGCTCAATAACATTATTCCCATACATTATGATACATGAATCCAACAAATTATATTGTATAAAGCAATAAATAATTTTGGAATTGAGGAAAATGTTTTGTCGACATAATAAATCTGAAACTATGGAAAAATTAACATGTATATTTTCGTCGAGTAATTTCTTCATTTATTTCATTGCATTTTTATATGTGCTTTTTTTTAATTATTATAAGACAGTTACACTGATTTCATGAGGAATGGTGAAGCTCCTGAAACTCGGCAGGGTGTGCCAAATTGTAAAACTTGGCGATATAATTCTCCTGTTTACTATTGTGAGTCATCCACTCTTAACAAGAATATAAATGTTTTTTTTTTTTAGGGCAACAGGCTACATGAGGGTGATCCACATTGGGCAACTCCCCTTTAATAGCATTGGAAGGGATTTGAAAGGGGGGATGCGGAAGGGTAGAGGAAGGTAGCCAAGGGTTAACTAGGGCCCCCGGGCTATATTTTAAGGATCCTACCTGGCATTCGCCTAAAGAAATGCAGGGAAAACCCTAGAAAAACCTGAATCAGGTAGGGCGGGCATTGGGTACTTGTCCCACGCCCTTCCGATAGCGGGAGAGGAGTTTGGGGACACAGCATTCCCTTCTCCGTGCCTCGACCAATTTAGGAGGTAGCCGGCCGACTATTCCAATGGGAATAGCGAACGACTCTTACCGTATGCCCAAGGTCTGTGACCCCGGAACATACATCTCTCAGAATAGGCCTCGGCTTGTGGGAACCTTAGTTCAAAAACTGAGAGGAAAAGACATCCCCAAAGGTAGCCCCTTCTTATCTCTCCTACAAGAGAATACCTCTCGCAGGTACTGCCTGCAAGAGAATATCCCTGCCAGGCCTTTGACGAGAGAAAAGTTTCTAATGCATTGATTTTATATCCAATAAAAACAACTTACAAGTGAGAGTGATTATCAACTTAATAGTGACTCTGAAAGGGACTTCATTGTATCTCATTGATCTCACAATCTTAAGTGTTTATAGAATCAGAGCAACAATTTTTTTATTTAGATGAATAAATATACTACCTTGAACCAGAAAATTTTGAAGTTTATTAACAAAAATTAATTTATAATGTTTCGTCCTCTTTTAGAAACTCTGGATGTGGACAATTTTAATAATTTTGTATATAATTCAGGCATATAATTTATAATTTTATGAATCATGGATATCGATTCCTTAATTTATAATATTATATATGTGAAATATTTTTTATCATTAGCTTTTGATTTATTTTAATACTTTGAGGTCAATTAACAAATGTATTGAACATTTCGTCATCAAAAATACATAAACAGATGTTTTTCTTTTCTTTTTTTACACATCTCTTCTTAATTTCATCCAACATTTCATTAATATAATAACAGCCAAACTTGTATTCAAATTTATTTTTATTCAACATTTCAAGCTATGTTGCAGCACATGAATTGCCAAGAAATAAAACGACAAAGTTCCTTAACGGCAATTTCTCCATAATTATGCAATATTTATTCTTTTGGACCTTTATACATATTCTTTCCTTGTACAATTACAGCAATCAAATTTTCAGACCTTAATAGCTTGTAAAAAAAATTAATTTGTATCTTGGAGATTAATTTTAGTAGGTCTGCAAGACATATTTTAACACATTAATAAACCATGGTTTACTTTCTCAGGATCTTCATGAACTTCAACACTTGGTCGTCGCAGGGAACCAAATTTCCTACGTAGAGAGACATTCCGTTCCTCATACTTTACGCCATCTACATCTTGGACGAAACCAAATACAGAATTTGAATGACAGCCTGAGGTGAGTATAATGGTGCATTGTACTGATAATTCTATGGATCTTGTTCATTATTACAGTTCATACTAGAATTAGAAATTAAGGCTGTTGAATTAAGTCTTGTACATATATTTGTTTGTAATTCATATCATTTTCTGTTACACAGAGAGCTGACACAACTGGAATGGTTATTTGTGAACTCCAACAAATTAACAACGTTGGATGGACAACTTCCACCTGAAGGTGCAAAATTTGCACTCATAGATGCATCCAATAATAAACTGCAGAATTTGCCTCATGAATTCAAAAACTTTTTGTATCTGGAAACATTGTTTGTTCAAAACAATGAAATTCAGTCTTTGGGAGGGAGCTTGAAAAAGTCTCGAAGGCTAAGAATTCTCCACCTCGAACAAAATAAGCTGCATCAGGTAAATTTTCTTAAAGTTTTGATTAAAATATTCGTACAGATTTTGCAATCGCAACTGAGTAAATTCTATTTCTCGTTTCAGCTAGCAGAAGATGAATTCCAAGACCTGGAATTACTTGAAGAATTGCAACTTGGAAATAACCAGTTACATTCTCTTAACAACTCCCTGCTACCTTTGCGTTCACTGAGATTCTTGAATCTCACCCACAATCACTTCCAGGAATTTTCTCTCCGGGAAATTTTGGGGCTGAGAGATCTCAAAGTAATAGATATTTCTAACAACCACATTACACACCTGAGAGGACAAATGACTGTAAGTTTACCCTCTAACGTTACCATTCTTGTAATGTTTTCAGTCTTGAGAAGTTATTTCATAGTTGCCTATATCTCATAATAAATGTTTCACTTTATTACAATATATAATATTGGAAATAACAAGCTGTTTACACATTCTACTGCAGGCATAGATTTTAAAAACTGGAAAATAATTTATCACGAAAGCATTTGTTACAATGTGGGGCAATTCCTGATTCTCAAAGTGGAATTACATTAAACATTCATAAATAACAACTAAGAATAATAAAATCAATCTTGTGTTGATAAACAAAATCTGTAATATCCTAGAGTTTATCTGATAGGATACTTTTTGGCACAATATATTTGTAAAAATTGAAGCCAAACGTTATCATCATAACAATATCTTCCTTTATGGACATCTATTTCATATTGAAGAAAAATCTGTGTTGGTATACAATTTCAGTTTCCTTTGGTTCTCTTTCAGCAAAATGTTGTGGAATTAGAAACCAGAGTTACAGAGCTTCGTCTGGAAAACAACTTGCTTAAATCCCTCGATGGTTCACTGATGGGTCTCCATGGACTGCAGAGACTTAATCTGAGCAATAACAGAATAGAAAAGATTGCACCCGATGATCTGATAGGCCTCGACGATCTGAGAGTGTTGGACATTTCCCATAATCGTCTTACAACTTTGGAAGAAACATCAAAGGTAAACATTTTATTTTGACCAGGGTATCAAAATAAAAATGAACATATGATTTATTGAATCAATTAGCGGTTGATGAGACAATGAGGCTTCGGACATGTCATGCAACTTTTTATTTTTTAAAAAAGCCCATAAATTTTAGCAACTATTTTTTCTAAATGGAATATTTCAGACAGTAAATTTAATTAAATGAGAAGGAAAATGTAACTACAGTATTATTATATTTCAATCATAGTTTTAAAAACTATATTAAGTTTTGTGCTTCTATTAATATTGCTGTGTTTTTTTCAGACATTTTTACCATCATTAGAAAGTCTCTTGGCTGCAAACAACTTGCTGACGGCACTAGAGAGAGATTTTCATGGCCTTCCAGTACTTTGCTGGGCAGATCTGTCTCATAATCAAATTCAGACAGTTGCTCGAGAGTTGACGGCCAAAACCAGATGCAAAATCCATAACGTTCTGGGGACCCTTCGCATCTTCATTCAAGGTTATTAATTTTGTTTTCTCAAGAGTAGTAGGTCTCAAGTTTTCTGCTGAATTTATATTTTGTACTTATTTTTTTAATTTTACATGCCTTGTTTGTAGAATATTAAATATACATTTTCTAAATATTTCCAATTCAGTCATGTCAAAGTTATAATTTTAGATTACAGTCACAAGATTCAGCATACAGTTTGTCAATGAAGCTACTATCACTAACATTACTACAGAATAAAGTAACACTTTTATGAAAAATTATTTCCACACAGAAAAGGTTTCGGCATTAACGAGTAATAGAAATGAAAACATACTGGCAACAATTGTGACTAGTCCTCCATCTACTCACCACAAACCTTGATTTGTTCCAAAATTCATGCTTCAAGAATGACATTAATATGGTCCCAGGTTCGAATCCCTGCGAGGGCATGGATATTTGTGTGCGAGAGTGAATCTCTCATCAAATCAGTCCTCCGACAAGTCAAGATGAGTTCCCATAATGAGTCGCTAATAACCTGAGCTGTTGATGCGACTGTAAATAAATAAATATTATATATCCTAGAAGGAAACATTATGAAGTTGTAAGAGTCATGTGTAATAAATTTATTTTATTTTATGTTTTTATTCCAGGAAATCCAATAATCTGCAACACGAATCTTGATGAAGCTATCGCCGCTATGGAAGCAAACAACAGTGTGATGCACGGTTTGTTGCCTTGCGTTCCAGTGAATATGACAGTGCCCGCCGTTGATGTACTAGAATAAAAGAATATAAATTATTCTGCAGATGTAACCATTTTCATTCTGAAACTCAACGGTTCTCCTGCTTTATGATTTTTGATTGTAAGTCTATTAAATAACTTAAATGGTCCAAGAAGTCCTCTCTCAGTTAGCAATGAAGCCGAGGTTTTGCTTGGACGAGGAGTTTTTGAGTGCAGACTGTCAAGTGTTGTGTAAAGATTGTTACAGACATGTGAAAAACTGTACATTCAAGAAAATGTATAAACATAACTTATTAGTGGTGTAGAGTAAATGGAATTTACTGAATTAAAGCTCACAGTAATTTCATATATTGTAAAAATTACTTAAATAAAAGTTGTATGATTAAAATTAAACACATCTTCAGTTGTACATTTCTTTTAATGTGTATAAAAAAAAATTTACAAGAAAAAAATAATAAAAAGCCAAGTACACAAATAAAAGGAAAAGTAAATTTGTTACTTCCCTAATAGGTTTTTTAGGGTAAGTACAAAAATAATTGTGCCGTAGCTGCAATATCACAATGTACCAGCTTAAAACAAATTTACATAGGTGAAGGCAAGAGAGTTTCAGAGTGAAACAATTAAGTCTTTAGATGATATGTTGTTTATGCTTACTTATGCAATAACTATAAAAATTGTACCTTGTTAAACCATTAACTAGAATCTCTTCCATGTAATGCTCGCTATTTTTTATTAACTGATTATTTTAGTCTTGATAAATAACTTAATAATTTTGCCAAGTTATATAATATATGATCAGCCAGAAGTTTAAAAAGAAAATATTAACGAGTTTCTTTATTAACAATTTATAATACAGTAGATATGCTTGAGAATGTTGTACGCATAAAATATTTCTTTCTTTTTTTGCATTGATATTTAGTGTAAATATAAAGTAGCTGCATAATGTACAAGTTTTGTTAATTATTAAAAAAAGACAACAATAATAATATGAAATGTCAAGAAAAATAGTTACTGAGTAAGCACTCATATTGTTTCTAATTAATTGTTCTGTTAAGATACTAGTCAAACAAAAAAAATAACTTAATATAAAAAAAATGTTTGCTTTAAAATGATTGTAAGTTATTCAAACTTAGATAATAAATTCTGCTAATAATTTTGCCTTGTTAATTGATTGTACTATCACAGCCGTGACTTTAAACAGACTTGTCACGGTGTTTCAAAATATCTAAACCTTATGGTTCAGTTAATTATAGAACTGAATCTCTTACTGCTTCAGATTAAAATTATTAGATATATTTACTACCAAAAATTTACCAATTTACAGTCAAAATTCAATTATTTATTAACGTTAAAAAGTTTTTTTGGGGGTATTTTTATTGAATTGAATAATGCAATGGTCCTACACCTCAACTTTCCTTACAAACTGCTAGAAAACATACCCTCCCATATTCCCATATGCTATAAGATATTTAGTAACACAAGGGAAAAGATCAAAAGAAGGAAAATTCATTAATAAAGTTTCTTTCACAGCAACTAATCTCCCAATAATATGGAGAATAATAATTATTGTAAATATTACTCGAGGACCTGAACACAATGCTGCACTTGTCCTACCTCAACAACAATTCTTACAGTAACCGAGATTAAATAGTTTTTACATGAAAATAAATTGCGATGGAATTCAAGCTCAAACGAAATTATACTCAAGGAGAAACAAATTAGGCAAACAGTAGAGATGCTGTCAGGGATATATATTGGAAGAAAAAATCCAAACAGAAAAAATCTTTTCTTCTTCAGGGTGTGGCACTCCTTTCCCTACCAGCTTTAGAATGTCTCCGACGGTCCAATTCCTAGAACGGCTTACCTGCGATAGGAGGAAGTAGCTTTTGAAAAACAACAGCCCTTTCCATACTAAGCTAATTTATTACAGATATGTACAATTAAAAATTTGCCCCCCCTGACCAGCCAGTTATGAAAACTCGGGGATTATTGTGCCAAACTAGGCCCAGGAAACAAATTTTATGAAAAGTGCTTTACACAACCATGAAACATGCGATTTTGGTTACCAGACTGGGGTCTCTGCAACACAGCAACGTCCCTCGCAGCTGGTCATCGATGTCTGTCTCGTGGAGTCTCGCTAGTAAATTCTCAAAAAAACCAAGAGCAACCGCTCACTGTACCTTCTCCAGTCAGAATGCCTGATCAGGCATCCACTTCTCCCGCCCTGTGAGACCAACTGTTTTTCTATTGGTCCATTTAATTTATTATGGACCAATCACAGGTCTTAGGCAAACCGATGTAGAGAATTTCAACAGCGAGACCCTCTGCACCTGCTGTTTGCTTATGGGAAAACCCCCCGATGAAGGTACAGTTACAATCCCCAGCCTGACTGGCACCAAACGGTACTTTTTGCTGATGTTGGATAAACATGGTTGCGCATGCGTTTAAACAAACTGACTAAAATATCAGTATAATCAATGAAAAGACGCCTATCCTAAATAACACGCTATAAGGGTGATAGGTACAAATTTGAGCTCAATGTAAAAGTAAAAACACTCCTCCAAAGAGAAAAAAAACCCTTCTAAACTGGGTCTCTTCCAGAGTCAGAAGGTTACTAAGGCATTCACATCCAACAGATTCAAAACAATGCATCTTTTTACCTTCTTTCACAATTTCATGTCACAGTCAATGAAACCATTACCGATAGTCTCGACACCATTGTCAACAAACTTCCGAATAAGAAAATCGGTGAGAATTATGACACAATATGGCATTTACAAGTACAAGTATAAAGTTTGTTTATCAGCAATGTACCACCCGTGAACTGGTAGCCTTTGACTGCAGGGATATGGGTAGGAATAAAATAAATGTTATTTCATTATATTAATATCTTTCTTTGCAATTTTAAAAAAAATATTAAATATCTCTCTCCTAACAGTAAATTGACGGTTAGTGACGGGAAATTGCATTATTTAATGTCAAGAGTTCCTTTATTATTATGAATATAATTTGCTTGAAGTCGGTACCTCGTATCATGATGGCTTCCTCGACTGCTCCGGCGTTGACCTTATGGATGTCCAAAATTCCATCGTGGTCAGGAAGGTTGGCAAGGTATATGAGACACATATCTTGGTCAGATGGCAATTCTCTTTTCTTCAATCCCAAGACAACTTGCCAAGCAATATGTCTTGCCATCTGTAGTCTCTCCTCCACACACCCTCAACCACATCTGGCAATCTCTGGCCAAGACACGAGGGTCCACCCCCGCATATTAGTGTAAATCACTGACCATGTTGTAAAGTCATCCAGCAGCTATAAGCTACCCTGACACGGCTGGTCTTACAGCCCTAACTAAAATGATCATTATAGCAAATCAGAGATTAATTCAACTAAATAAATTAAAATAGGGTTTTATTCATTATTTTTATATGTCACATTACTTGATCCTACATAATTTTGGTACCTTTCCTAATTTAAATTCTGCTCCCTACTTGCACTATCCCCTGCCAATTTATCTTCAAATACTTGAAGACAGATCATAGAAAACCAAATTAATACTTCAATTCACAAGAGCTAAGTAACAAGTCTGCCATTCTCTCCAAACAAATTGAACAATACTGCAAAAACATCACGATTAACAATACCCTTCGTATATAGAATTCTGTTATTGATTGAAAATATCAACTTTGGTATAACAATAAACATATTTCAAGCATTTGGTTCATTTCCATTTCTGCTGTAGTGGTAGGTTTATTAAATGATGAAGTAAAGCGATATTTTCCAGAATTTATTAATTTAACTGAACATAAAAAAAAATACAAATTATGCGTGTTCAGCCGGGCAAAACAATCAGATCGCTTAATCCCAAGTTAAACCATGGTTTACAGTAATTCCCTCAGGCGCATCAAAGATTGAGACACTTGGCAGTTACATCAAGTCGATATCTGGCCGTGATCATGTGGCACCCTCGTTCTCTCAGAGTCCTCTGGAAAACTGCAAGTTTGGGGCTGTATGTTCCTCCCTGGCGACAGTTTGTCAAGGAGTCTCTACACTTTCTTTACAGTCCCTTTGCTGGATGTAAAAATATCGATGGTCTCTATCATCTTTGGATCAATCTTTCCTTAACCAAGAAATGTGATTGGTTCAGATAGTCATGTGTTAATTCAATTTCTGGGATTTTTGGAGAAATGTTTCCCACGATGTGACAGTCCAGGTAACTTCCGAGGGTGAACACCCTACATGCCTTAAGTCCAGATCGAAGGGATTATCTAACCACCAGGGTGGTGCCTGGTCAAATTCCAACTTGACAAGCTCCCAACCCTTGCTAATATCTAATTACATAAAAATAAAATATATATACAAATTATAAAACTATCGCGCTACACTGATAACCAAGAACAGTTTATTAAACTAAATTCACAGGGAACAACTTAATTCCCTACCTGTATCAGGAACTCCTCCCTGAATGATTTGGGGAAATCAGTAAAGGGTTACCTTAATACCAGGAAACTATGATTAAAATAAGAAGGCACTCGGAGTTTTCGCATGGAGGATGCGCTGATGCCACAATTAGACTTTGTATACGGCTCAGAAAATCAGTAGAATGCACTTCAATTGTTAAGCAATGTTGCTGGTCTCATCCTTCATTTTTAGTGTTCTTGATTCAAGGTCACGTCCCCTAGTGGGAAATAACACCCAAGGGCCATTTAATTTTAATCAGACTATAACTATCCCTATTACAAGTCCTGTGACTTCCTACTGGATAACACCCTTCGGTTCATTTTAACTTACCATAAAATGCAACTAATTGTGCCAAACCAGTTAAGAATCGCTATCCAAAATATGTTGTTCATTTCAAAATCCGGCTAAAATGTGTTTGTGTATGTCAGAAAGTACTGTTTAAATAAAATTGCATACTTTGATACTTTATTTGATTGTACACACAAATAAGATAATGTACAATACTTACGAATACATCAGTCATGAGTCTTACAACAGATACAAAAGAAGTTGAATGATAAACAGATAATAACTTAAAAGAACAAATTAGAAGTGTAATATATCTTTAAAAAATATAATAACAAAGAATATTTTAGGGAAAAGTCTCAGAAGTTTTTGTTCAATCAAAATTTCACGTTCTCACTTTCTAAAAAGATTACAGTACAAGCTCGGGTATTCAGTATGCCAAATAGTTATTAACAGCCTCAGAACATTGAAATAAAGTTATTATACACATTATTAACAATAAAAGTTTCAAAGAGATGTATCATTACAAGTTTATGCTACATGTAATTATTTACTTTCTTTCATGTCGCCATTTCCAGCAACAAGTTACATTATTTTGTCACTATTCCAGAATAAGTATGTTTTCTTCAATGCGTTAAACTATTAGCAGAAATTGTTCACCAGATAAAAGGAACTGTTTTTTACATTATGCTCCATTAAATACTTCCAAAAATATAACTAGGGCACAGTGGAGCAAAAAAAAAATATTTACTATTTTGTGAAATACTTGGAAATATTTGGAAATCTCTCATCAGTAACATCTGAATTGTCACTAATGCTGTCCTGTAAGGCAGATCTCATTTGTTCACGATAGGCTGCTTGAAGTTCAAGATCTTCGCCAGGGGTGTCCATGCACGGAGCCTGACGCATGCCAGCAGTGGTCACTGCTTGCTTGACACCATCTGAAAAATGGACAACAGAAGTTCTGGGAATGTTTTGTTGGTGAAAAAAAAAAATTTGAAATACAACGCATATAAACTAAGATGGCATTAAACAAAGTCTTGCAGTTAACAATGTATTTTAAAAAGTCTTGCAGTTAACAATGTATTTTAAAAAGTCTCGCAGACAAAATTCTATCAGTTGTCATACATGTAGACACATGCATATATTAATATGCCATATAATCTTTTGTGTGCCCCACTGAAATGGTACGACACAAAGTCCTATTTCCTCAACCTGCTTATGGGTGAAAGGATTTTTTTTTTTGTATACAGAAAAGAATAAACCTTTTCAATACACATTCTGCTTATACAGGATTTTAACACCTGTTCAAGACTAACAAAGAAGTGTGGGATTGAATGCAAACAGTTCACAATAGAAAATTTTTTCATTGCCACTAATTAATAAGTTTCTGGTATCTTCCGTGGCACAGAGAAAATAATTAGAAAATCTTTAATTGCTACTACCACGGCTTTCATAGTGGAATATCATAAAATTTATCAATGAATTGCAACCACCAATGTCAACACACTTCAAATCTTCATTATTAGTATGTACACTCACCACGGGATATCACTAAGGTGGTTGGTTGAGTATCTAGAAATGGTTATTTATTCATATTGGTTTCCTATTTTGAACAGCAAGAATAGTAGATGAAAAAACACTCTCTATTGAATGAATAGCATGTATATTGTAGGTAGTCTGTGTAGTAACCAATGTATGCCTTCAGTAAGAAATGAAAGAAGGATAGATTCAAGCAGATTGTTAGATTATATTTGAGGGAAATAACAATAAAGCCTTAATTATTTAAGCAAAATAAATTAAATAATGTATACATAAAATCAAGAACCAAATAAAAAGTACTATTGAATCTGAAGAATATTAACACAATAAAGTAAGAAATTTCCAAACAAATGTTCAAACCTGAAATAATTTGATTAAGATTGCCTTGAGGCTTAGATGTAGTAACAATTTTCCGGCGCTTTGATGGCATTCCTGCTAAGTAAGCATCGCTGAATGGTGTTTGAGGATTCTGTCTTCGCTGCCTCTGTGTGTCCCTTGTGATGATGGGAACCCATTCCTAAAATAAAAAGTAAATTTATAAGCTCAGTAGCATGTGTGAAAACAAACACAGAAAACATTAACGTAAATCCTGTAGTAAATTAAAAGTAGATAATAATGTAGCCAATAAACAGTCAAAATTAAGTCATAAATTAAATGCTCCACAATTTTTCTGAAATCCTTGTTGCTTTTACCTTGTTAAGAAATTTTTCCAACAAGAATTGAGTTGTTGTGTGGTATTCAATTTATCATGTTATTTTATCTGTTAAATGGCTACTACATTATATTTTTTGTTAATTTACTTCTAATATAGACATTGTTATATGTTCAATAATGTCCGTTTTGCAAACATTTTATGAGACTCACTATAAAAGTGGGACAAATTCTCATTATCTGCAGAATATGAAATGACCATAATTCTCTACATCTACATGATACAAAAGACGCAATTATTACATACCGAAGGTAAACAATTGTGCCATGTTTCAGATCCTAGTACAACATCTGGTAAATGTTCAGTATCCATAACAAGACTTGATGGAGACTGCACACCATTCTTCTGTGGCTCTGTACTGACATGGTTTTCAATGACAGTTGGTACACTCTGGAAGCCATCAGTTTCCATTGGCTGCAAAACATTTGACGATTGTAACGCTTCAATTGAATCACCAATACCAAATCAGAATGAAATACTTGTCATTCCGTTGTTTAATCAAATGTCGACTTCCAGGTTAGGAAGGTAAATTTAATAAAAAAAAAAAGTATTTAATATAAAATAAATTTAGACAACACGCTGCATCTGGTACCTCAGGTGGAAGTGCAAATGATATGTGACTCTAAAAAAGTATGTCCAATTGTGAACTAATTCTTCTCTTTGGTGTTACAAAATATGGACTAGTATGAAAAAATTATTCCAGAGAGTTTTTAAAATTTCATCATTAGATCAAACAAATTGTTAACCAAGGATATATAAATTTTAAGTTTTTAACAAAATGAGATGTGTCATACGATAAAAAATATTATGCATATGGAACTTTTTTTTTTCATTTGCACAGATTGGAGCAACCAAAATTATTATTTCAGCTTTGTTGTTAACTAACAATACTTCCAGTAATGCTTACAAGCAGCTTATGGTTTCATATAGAGGAGAGATAAGGATAATGATTATCTAAAATAATAATGATAGTACTGCACAATTTATATTTTGGATTTGTCATCATTGAGATATAATCATAAAAAGGGACAAATGTTTCACTTAAAATAAACTAGAATTTTTCCTAACATGAATGAGAAATGGAATTAGTCCTGTGTTTTGATAAATATGCAGCTCATGGAGATTTCAATAAAAACATCTGCAGTTAACGCAACAAGAAACCGTTTATAATGATAGTAGCAACAATATATTTTCATCACTAGTTAATTTATTTATTGTACAAAATTTGGAAATTAAACAAATAGGAAGATATATAAAGCATTTTAATTGTTACCTCTGGTTCAGGCAAGTCTTGAGCTGGTGGGGATTGAGCATCAGTAGCAGAGTCAGGTTCCATAGTGGCAGGAGGCGCAGCACCTGTACTTCTTATTCGGTAAACAAGAAATGGCTGGATATCTTCCTGTGGCACATTTTGTTGGGAAACGTAGGACCGTAATTGATTTACTGTATTGTTTATTGTCCACTGCTGAATATCTGGATGAACACCACTAGTCATTTGTTGCTGAAAAAAGTGAATAAATGGTTAAATAAAGTAAAAATATAAAACCATCATCTTTAACAACTTTCAGCATAACTGACAACACATTTCTGCAATGACTAAATATTGTAACTTCACACTGCTTTAAAATAACACTACAGGCAAAATTGTAACATAAAATAAAAATTGTGATAAAGAGTTTAATGATTCTATATTCCTATATTAGTAATTATTTCTATCCCCAATTTCTTTATATGCACCTATCACAGTACAGTATAATATAAAAAAAGACAAAAAAAATCCATTAACATGGTTTCATTTCAACTTGTATTTCTTATTTATGTAAATGGTAGACAAAATACACTTATCTCAAAAAGCAAGAAACTTAAAACAATATAAAAAAATTATTTAATTTAGGTTATGCTTTCAGAACAGTTCATAGAAACACACAGTGTTGTTAATAATTTGTAACCAGTCCCCAAGTACTGACCACATAATTCCTGACGATGGTTTCAAGTCCTTGGATGTTATCTACACAGCAATGAAGAATTATAGCAGACATTTCTTTCATGTATCTCCTGCACCACTGCATTACATGTGTGCCAAAAGTTGCTTCTCTTCCTGCAAACAAACAGTATATTAAAGAACTAATTCAAAATCCAACTATTTATTATTAGTTAGTTACTCACCATCTGCCATGATTAAATTAATGATATCAGGAAGCCGGTACTGATGGTACTGATTTGTTGACGAGATCAAATCTATATCATCTCTCAGCCTTGCTTGTGACTAATAAATAAATAAATTTCAAAAACACTATTAGTTTAATTGCGTGTAAACATACAGTGAAGTCTTAGTGAAATCATTTTTTTTAGATTTGTTTGACAAAAACAATAGACAAATAGATGTTGATGACCTGATGTGTAGTTTCATGGTTCAAAAATACATTTTAAAACTAAAAATGTGTCTAAGAATATGATATCTCAAAGGTTCATAGAACAATTTGAGAACTAGAAAATACAACCTACATAACTAAGTATCTAAATAATATATATTTCTTTCATATTTTCAAATTAAATGCAACTTGAAAATAATTTTAGTTTTAATACAATTTCAATCATTAAAGTGAAATTTATAAATAAACATCGTCTAACTTAAGATACTAGTCAAAAACATAGCAATTCATTAAAAATTAATTATTTTATTATCTGGTTGAAATGTTAGCATATATTTTCTTTATTTATATTAATTTCAATAAATTAAACTATATACATAAATGTGAGTAAAGATTGTCAAAATAATTGAGATAATTGGTATTTAAAGGAAATATAAATAATTGGTATTTAAAGGAAATATAAATAATTGGTATTTAAAGGAAATATAAATAATTGGTATTTAAAGGAAATATAAATAATTGGTATTTAAAGGAAATATAAATAATTGGTATTTAAAGGAAATATAAATAATTGGTATTTAAAGAAAATATAAATAATTGGTGGCTTACCTGAAATTGAAGGTCAGAGTACCCTTTCAGGACAGAAGGATGTTCTTCAGAGGCTCTCAAGCCCACTTCTTCAGGAGAGAAAATTACATTCCATGCATAGACTGACTGCGGAATGCACAGAATGTAATTCTCTCTCCAGAAGAAGAGGGCTGAGAGCCTCTGAAAAGTTGAAGAATATCCTTCTGTCCTGAGTGGCTACACCGACCTTCAATATCAAGTAAACCTCCCTTTATCTCTCTTTCCTTTCCATACTAATTAAAATTTAAAACTGAAAAGGGTTTGCAGTGTTGCTTTTAATGTCATTTCAAAATATAAAATGGAAAACAAAAAATAATGGTCATATTAAAATAAATTATGAAAATTTTTATTACCATTGATTCTAGAAAAGGGCGAAATTCTCTCAAAAGTCTACCAACAGCTTGAGAAACATTTTCTTCAGTGGGAGCTGCTCCCTGAAGCACTCTCTGGCTAACAAATTCTCTAAGTTGCGGTCGTATACGATTCAATGGCTCTGAATTTCCCATTGCCAATGTGATCACATCATTTAATACCATGTTTCTGGCCTAAAACAAAATTAACAGTTGTAATACATTTAAGAATGACATATTTGTTATGTTTTTTAAACGTTAAATAAATCTAGAAACACTATTCTTTCCCAACATTTCTGCAGAGTTCTTGTTGGGCTGCAGACCAAAATGTGCACATCAAATTTAAAATATTTTTCTTTTTGTTGATATTTATGAATGACGGGGCATTATTTTCATTGATATTGAAACATATGATGAGGTCCCAAATGTAGGGGTGAAACACTGCGAGATTTCAAAAGTATTAAATGCAACTTTATTAATCATCATTTTCAATCAATTTTTTCTGACTTAATTGGCCATAAATAATCATAATAATTTATAAATTGTCAGATAATGTTTAATTTCAAATTTATAGAATTTAGAACTTTGAAATAATTAACACAAAAAGGATTGTTTTCTATTTTTCCAGAATGTCCTGGGTTCCTTAACTTCCAAATTATTGTAAAGACAATGGAATTTCTACTAAAATCTCTACCAATTACATAGAATGGTAAATAAGCAAAAAATCAAAATCTGTTCAAGCGAAATGTGTCAACAGTCTTAATACTCAATATAAATGCCACACAACATTTCCAAGATCCTTGTCCCTTTTGTCAGGTGCAAAGAAAAGCCTAGAGAGACACATTTTGAGCGTTGTCAACTGACAAGTGTAGTTGTGTTTCTCTAGGCTCTTCTTAGCACCTGACGAAAGGGACAAGGATCCCAGAAACGTGCAGTATTTATATTACCTTTTTGTCTTTCTTATTCTTCAGTCTTATTATTAAATTCAACACAAAGGCGTGTATGTATGTTTGTATAATAATGCTACAAATAAATGTGAAACAAAATTATTAGATATTATAGCTACCATATAAAGGGATGAATTGATAAATGGAAACTGCTAATCTTGCCTTCTTAAT
Organism: Zhengitettix transpicula; assembly: GCA_037074705.1. Classification (NCBI taxonomy): domain Eukaryota; kingdom Metazoa; phylum Arthropoda; class Insecta; order Orthoptera; family Tetrigidae; genus Zhengitettix; species Zhengitettix transpicula. The sequence goes on along the minus strand of CM073591.1, from coordinate 10,722,239 downwards.
GTTACTTTTGCATTCAGTTATTTGTTGCACTTTTACTGTGTAATTAATTTTAACTATACCTTAAGATTTATTTTAAAAATATTACCAGTGTCATCATGAAGTCCAGAAATACTGAGTGACCTTCAACATATGAGTGATCAGGTAAACTCTGCAAAATATCTGCTAGTGTGCCGCCTCCTAACTGAGCAAATGCTGACAAGTCCAAAACTCCAGCCAAGCTCTAGTGGGGGGAAAAAAACAGTAATGAAGCAGACATACTAAAAAAATATTTAAATTAACCTAATAATAATTTCACACTGAATGAATTTCCTAACTGAGGCTAATGGAAGAAATATTTACCAATTGCATACACAAATATTGAAACTAGTCATCTATAAACTTAAGACAGCAACACTTATTGTTCAATAATTTTTCATATTCTAGTTTAGAACTTATCAATTTCTAAACCATTACTTTCACTGTAGTTTCTTTGGAACTTCACTGACAATGAGCAGAAGTAGAAATAAAAGTCCAGAGAATACTTATCAAAAACTAATATTAGATCATAAAAACATATCCACTTGCGAACTTTTAATATTTAAACACCATATTGGTGTTGCTATTCTGTTGTGTATAAAATTCAAACATTCTTGTGGAGTTCATTAGCAATAGAGGAGTACACCCTATGAACAAAGTAATATCAAAATTGAATTATCCAAACAGAGACTGCATGTTCAACCCCTTCAGTAAAAGACCTTTCTTCTTGTCACATTAGAAACCCTCTCAGACACTAAGACCTACACAATACAATACAATACTAACCTGCATTATCTGATCAAATTGTGGCAAAATAGGTATCTGGCTCACACCAGCCTGTAATGAAGATAAGAGTTAATTGTCACCCACACAGAAAATGTTAACGGCACAAATCTTTATTGACAATTCAAATGTTATCTCACTCAAACAAGATAAATTAACATGTGTTCATTAATCATCACATTGCCTCAATAAAGCTAAGGAAACTGAAATAATATAATGAATGTTGCTCTTTTTAGTGTTCTTGGGTGAAAATATCCTTCTGTATAACCAATAAATCAACAAGGAAAACTGGTTGAAAATATAAGCGTCTGTAATATTTTAAAACTTAACAATAAGAAGAAAAAATTAGGTGATAAAATAAACACCTCAAATTTTGTTACTTTCTTTAGGTGAGTAAATAGTAATGTCATTCAAAAGTTCTTACTATTTTCACACCTGATGAAAGCAACACTGTTTGCAGAAATGTTGTGTGGCATTTATTGTATCACATGATTATGGCTGTTCTTGGTTGCTTAGTTATCTATTTGTTTAGGAAAACAAGTGTTTGTCTGTACAATGAATTTTATATAAACTTTGTATTATGTTAATATGAGTGTAAAAATCCCGTAAGCAGAACACATTATACATTTAAATTCAATACATGGATTGATTCTATACTGAAAAAATAACAAATTATGCTGTGTTTTAAACACAGTAAGAGAAATAATTACTGCAATGAATGTTTTATATGAATATACAAATGTAAAAAAATTTTCAATAATTTGGGCTTCTGATCCACAAAAAAGTCATCAGGAATAATCACTTTGAATTTAATTATGTTCAACGTAATTAGTTTCCCCTTAATTTTCTCAATCTATTACACCACAATAAATTAATTATTAGATATCACTTTAGTTAATTGAACCATTCAATATGAAATGTAAAATTTATGGTATGCCACTTGTTAAATGTTTGATAACATAATGTTATATTAAATTTAGTAGTTTAGCTTTGTATGCTACAATACTTACAGCAATATTCCGTAGCTCTGGAGGCATGTTCAAAAGTAGTGTGTGTATATTTGGCTCCTGCTGTCCTTGGTTGAACATCGGAGGAACAGGTCTCGGTGGAGTTGTCGATTGTTGTGTAGTAGTTGGAGGAGTCGGCCTTGCAAAATTCCTAGTTTGTCTTGAAGCTAGTAATGGTGTGATATTAATGGGTGGCATACGAACATGAGTTCCAGGCATGTTCATGAGACTTGACCAGAGAGCAGTAAACCCTGCGGCAGCACTGGTAGGAGGGTTTGTGTTAGGGGTTGCATTATCTTGTGTTACTGGAGGGTTTGTTTCCCTCTCCTGGGCAGATTCACTCTGTTGTTCAGATGCCTGTGGCACAGATGTTTGGTTAGAGGATGGTTGTTCAGTATTTGAACTAGCAGAGGAAGATTGCTGGCCTTGTTGAGCTGTGCGTCTTCTGCACTGAATGTGATGTGAATTGCATGGTAGAAATGGGTCAAAATAATTTGATCCAAGACCTGCAATAAAATATCAAACAAAACAATTTACAAATGTACGACTCTTAAGAAAGAACTGCTGTGGGTGTTTGAATCACTAGCAACAACTGATAGAATTAATACTTTCATTTTATATCAAAGGAATACTTTTAGTGTAATATGAGTAATGTAACAACACTTCCACAATAAATTCTTAATGGCCTATCCCGCAAGTGACTACCTAGTAAGAATGATTATTTTATGTGTATTAGTAAGTAAAATAAAACATTGGACAATCAATAAAAAATCCAACATAAAAATATATCAAACCTTGAACAGCTGCAGGAGCAAGATGTACATGTGGCCTTGAAGTAGATCTTGTTTGAGTGGCTGTTGTAGGATGTGTAGCTGTATTTCCTCGAGCTTGGCTGTTCTGTCCACCTCCAGCAGCTGCACTACCTCCAGTTGTTCCTCCATTACCACGACCTTGGGGTCCTTGTGCTCCCATTGTGTTTGTAGCATTACTGGCTAAAGCAGCTTCTGCACGTCCAATCATATGGCCCCCTAAAGCTTGCACTATGTTCTGAATAAACTCAGATGGTGGTGGTGCTCCCCATGGAAAGTTACCTGCACCTAAATGTAATTAAAATGAATTAGCACAAAAACTACAAGAAAAATGTATCCAAGCACTTAAATGTGCTTTTAATTTTTACTGTTCCTTCATAATAATTAGTGAAACAAAAATGGGGAGCAGGACAGTTGGTTGGGCAGAAAGACAAGGATCAGACAAAAAGTTGCTTACATAATGTAGAAATTACTCTAAAAATGTTATGTTGTAATAACTTTTCTAAAACAGGATATAACCTTTCCTAAAAGGATATATATATTACAATGCAATTATTTCATATCAGCGGAAGAAAATAATTGAAGCACTCTTGGACCTTAAAAAATTAGTTTACACCAGTGTTTTGTTCATTATTTTCCCAAACCAACTTCAGTTTTATTAACACAGAAGAGAAAGTATATCACTATATAAATTAATAATGTTGAAAACTAGAAGCTCTCACTTATGGACTGGAAAGGAGTTAAACAGAAAAAATGGTAAGTCAAAGAATTTCAAAACGACAACTGCTTGGAAATAATTTTCAATTTTTAAAAATTCAAACATTAGTAAACAGGTTAAGAAACTAAAGACAACTGAAGTTGAAATGGATACATGAATATATTTTCAAAGAATTGGAAAAAAAATCTTATGAAATCACGACTACTTAATGAACTTCATGAAAACTAAACTATATCATATCTTAAAAATTTGTTTATGGAATTTTTAACCTCCCTCCTTGGAAGTGAATAATATGAAAACTGAGAATAGTTTTGTAATGAAAAGTATTTGCTTACCAAAAAAAGATAAATATCTATTCATCAAATAAAAGGCAAATTTTATACAAAATCTGTAGAATATCAATTTAGCACAGAAAATATTAAATTTTGTGAAGTAGTGTTAATTATTGAATGGTAAATCACTCACCATTAGAATCAGCACCAGCCGTATTGCTTCCTCCACTTGAATTACTATTTGTAACAACTGTAGCCTCAACAGAATCTATAGTTATGCTTCCTGGTCCAACCTCCATATAAAACTCCAGATTTCCTGGTGTAATGTGAATTGTTGGCTGTGGTGCATTGTTCTCTGAAATTATGAGAAAATATTTGTACTATATTAAGCTCAAAGATCGGTATCTCTATTTCACTACGCATGAACTGATTTAAAACTCTTAATTCAGATGTTTATTGAAGTTAAAAGTCTATATATTCAAATTTGGAAATTCCTAATATATAACATATCCAAACACTCCTGGATAAATACTTTAGCCAAAACCCCTTAGTGAAAAGCTGAAAGATTCTATAACATATATTCTCTGTTATCCAGTACATCCCTTCTGTTGAAGTAAATTTTACCCGTGTAAACCTTCTACTGCAAAAAAGAAACACAAACACACAATTACCTTGATTCTGGTTAGAGGTTGGTACTTCATTAGTTCTAGTTTGTGAAGTATTCTCATTTGCAGGTGGTGCATCTGATGTAGGCAGCATATCATCCTGTGTATTTGTACCAGCTACTGAAGAAGCCGAAGTATTTGTTTGTGATCCAGTTGCTTGGCGAGACCTACTCTCCGCTGTAGAACTTGCATTATTCCTATTTCTATTTGTCATCACATTGATTTGAGCCTAAAATGTCATTAATAATTGAATTAACAATACATAAAAAATGAAAGAAAAAAAAACAAAAAAAATTCAATAGCTTTATTTTTATTCAAACTATCTGAATTCTGAGATCATTGCAAGAAATTTAAGTAGCAATATGTTGAACTATCTTCATTACAATATAAACAATTTTTTTTAAAAAAAAGTCCATTATGTTTCTTGATATACAATTGATAATAGATAGGGAATTCAGGTGTTTCCACAGAGAGGAATAAATATTTCAAATTTTTGAGACACAAGGATGCTTGTTCAGGAAATAGCACTGAACTGAATGTTGGCTGGCCTCAGTCATGAACTGTTGAGCTAGTTGACATGAGGTGCATTATTTATTATCTACAAAGAAACTAGTGCTTCCAAAAACTTGAAATGTTGCCTGAAAACATGGCAATTCCAGACCTCAATTTTGGGTAAACTGTTAACTGCCTCTCATTCCTATACATATAAGTTATATACAATACATAACAACACTCAACTTAAAACATAAAATCACTTTTTCCCAGGAATATAATGCTGCTGTGGTACTTGGAATTTCATTACATTTACCAAACAATAAAAATATGACATAAGATAAATATAATACTAAAAATATGACTTTGAAATTTAACATTTTCTATTTCTAAAATTTGCATTTTTATTGAAGTGAAAAATAGTCCATAATGTGCAAACAACTAATTTATGTTGACAAATCAAAGTAAAAAAATCAGTACATAAGCAAAATGATTCATGCAAAAACTTAATTGATAAAAATGTTTGTAGGAGTGTTTTAAGCATAACACAAATAAGTGCAAAAATAAAAATTATCAAAAAATAAGACATCCTTGGCACTACAGTGATTAAAATTTACATTGCAAAAAAATACTCCATACACACATCATTTCTGCAAACCTGTATTGGAATGCCTGCCTGAAGTACTGCTGAGTGCTGAATCAAAACTGGTCGACATCGTAAATTCCGAGGTGGTGTTTGTGAAAAATCACACATTATATCACTCATTGCATGGTATGCATGTGACAGATTGTGGAAAACTTCAGACACACCATTGAAGATATGTTGTGCTTCTTCAGAAGAAGACTGAAATACAATAGTAGTACTTACATTATTTCTATACATACAAGTTCTGGACAGAAAAAATAATATTTAACATATTATTATTATGGCTCGACAGCCCACCAGCCTACCACAACAACTGCCAGACTGTCATCTTACATAACACATTCTGGATTTAGGAGCAACACCTGGTCAGTATCGATTCTCCCAGTTTCTGTGACCAAGATGACCACAAACATCCATGCCCGTGACAGGAATCGAACACTGGATCTCTGTGATGTGAGGCAATTATGATGACCACTACATCACAGCAGGTCGGTGGTAAAATAATATATCTAACCGATTTATGCATATTGAAGGAAATCAATTATTATATTAAATGGATAGCTTATTTCTAATGTTAAATTAAAATATAATTTGTTCTTTCATTTCCTTGTCATTAAGGCAATGATGGGAGTAAAAATAATTTATTTATATTAACATAAATGCTAAAATTTATTAGTAGAAACTTTCTTTTTCTTACATGACCATGTAAGATCATGGCTGTACAATATTTTTGAGAAATTTCTGTGCACCTGTAGCACATATTCAGCCTTTGCTTAAACTACCAATGAATTTTAGTATGATGTAATTTGAGATTTTATTATATCGGAAATCTATTGCCATTTCTCAACCCTTCCCTTCAGGGCATTGTTACAGGTGGTTGTTGCAACATCAGTTTGTTTTAAAATACTTTAGTTTAACCCTACTAAATTGTTGCGTACCATTTGCAAAAACAAAAATTGCAGAATTACAATCAAGCAAGGACACCAGATTTTAGTAATTTATATTATTTCTGTCACTCTTACATAAATGTATGGTAGTCATGGTGGTGCTAGTTTGTTGTACCATTGTTAGTAAACCTATTCACTAGATATAAAGTTACAAAACATAAATTAAATACATACATTTTGATCAAACGTAGGATCATCTTGCATGTACTGCTGGTAGCGCTGCATGTAAGGTTGAAGACGAAGATTTATTTGGTTTAATGAATCCAATAATTCAGCCATAACAGAAGTTCTAGCCATTCTAGAATAACAGATACATTGCATTAATATATATATAATCACATCTAGCATAATAATCTTATTTCTCCTATTTATTTCTATCCTTTCTCACTACCCAAGTTCGAATTGACTTCGTCACCAAATTAATTACAATTCCTTAATGGATTCTCCTAATATTGTGTGTGTGTGTGTGTCTATATATATATGATATTTATTTATATAATTGTTTATGGGCTACCAGCCGTGCGGCGGTCAAAACTCAGCAGTCCGCAGCTGGCCAGTGCACGGAATGGTGTAACACTCCTTCCTGAAGAAAGAGGCTGAGAGCCTCCAAAAATTTGAAGAAATACCTTCAGTTCCTTATGGCGACACTGCAATTCACTTTCAGTTAAGCCACAACATATATATATATATATATATATATATATATATATATATATATATATATATATATACTTATTAGTAGAATGAAACACTTTGTTATATAATAGTTTGATATGACATGTCATGTGTGACTATAATTAAGAACAGGAATTGCTGATGTGTGCGTGGGTCCCAAGAAAAAAGGAAGAAGACAGTAGTCTTCACAAGGATAGCATCAATTGTTTATACAATTTAATATGAAAGACTTGTAAATAATTTTATCTAAGGATGTAAAACTGTACTTAAATACCTCATTGTTAACATGTATCACTATAAATTAATGCCTTCTAAAGTAAATATGACAAAGACTTACTCTGATCCTCTGGTTGGAGTCTCATCACTTGAAGTAGCAGCAGTAGCTGTTGGTTGGTCTGTGTTAGATGTTTCTGAACTTTGTGCATCTTGCATAGGGGCATCATTGGTTGCCTGTTCATTAGTAGAATTTGCGTCACCTATAAAAATAGTGGGAGTGAGAGACCAGAGTTAGAATATTAGAAACCAAACTTCTATAACCAGAGAAATTGTTCTACCAGCGAGACTGCTGCAGACACTAATGCATAGCAAGTTTCAATCGCTTAGGTGATTCTCATGAACACTTCACTAGAAACAGAGATAAAGTAGGTCTCCTAAGGTGTAATTATGGCAAGACACAGAAAACTTTTTATTACATGTCAATTAAATTTTTTAATGCCCTACCTCAGGCCATACATGTGCTGCCCCACAGCTCTTTTAAGACTAAAGTCAAGAATATGCTCACTAACAACTTTATATATTCTATTGCTGACTACATCAATATCTGCAATTTGGTTTAGTCTAATTATTTTACTTTACTGTTTTGTATGTATGAAACATTTTTTGTGATTACTTTACTAGTTATAGTTCATACTGACGCCTCCAATGTATCTCATGTCCTCAAGTACTTCTGCAATAAAAATTATTATTATTATAAAAAAAGGATTCCTGTTCCAATTTACAAGGCACTGAGAGGATCTGTCCTAGAGTAGAAAAATCATGACGAGACCAGGAATCAAATCCAGTATCACTAATAACCGCTGAGCTAGACTCATCCAACCCCAGTCCCATGCAAGCTGTGTGTGCACCTGAGCACAAGTTCACTTTACAATTTATGGAATCACATTATACAAGACCTAATTTTAAGATTTCAGTGAAGAATGGATATAAAGTGTACACAAATCATAGGTCTATTGAAGAAATTCATGAATAGAAGAAAATGATTTCAATCAAGCATGGCAAGGAACAGGGAAAAAATGTAATTATACTGTGTGGAAAATAATATTTCAATGAGTACAATGTATGATAAATAATGATGAACAGCTTGCTCAATTTACTTCACACAATGTGTGATCACATTTGTTAACTTGACAAAAATTAGTACAATGATTGTAATAACAACAGACAACATTGTTGAATTTTAAGGCAAATCAAATCCTGTTTAAAATCAAAGAAAATACTTAAATCAAAATAAAAACTTAAATTTTTAATTTCGGAAATGACAAATTAGTCCCTTACTTTAGTGTAACACATAAGTGATGAAAACATTTAAGAAGCTTTCCTGTAATGTTTAAAATGTACCACATGCCTTATAGTGCAACGACTGACTATCAAACACGTTACTTTACATAATATATAGCAATCACATTATTTGATGTGTTTGATAGAGTTAGTCATTGCACTATTAGATATGTGGCACATACATAGTATTTGATTGCTATACATTTGAACTTTAACTGGGATTAAGACAAAGATAAACTAATCTGTGTAGCTTGAAAAAGGTTATGAAGAGCTTATAAATATTCACAAATTAAAACCATTATTGTTAATTCTTAATGTAAATGTGATATTAATTTTTTTGGTCCCTGACAATGTGTAAGAACATCTAAATTATGTTAATTAGACTTATATTCATCATTCTGTCATTAATTATGAAATTTGGGAATTTTTGAGCATGTTTCATTTAAATATATATATGAAAGTTACAAAAATTTTAGTTTGTTCTTTTGCTTATAAATGTGATGAATAGAGAGTTTTCGGGTTTCGTCACCTGGCAACAATGGTGAAGATAGCTATCTCGAATTGTTATGTTCTGCACAGGATATGGCATGAGTTGGAACTCAAAAACTTTTTTATATTCATCAGATTTTCCACAACAATCTACATTCATTAATATAAACGTGATATTATTTTGATATAATTTCAGATAATTTGAGATGAAGCAAAACAAAATTCTACATGTAAGCTTAAAAATGCTATATCTTCTCAGCTATACATCCATAAAACACTTCAATTTATTGGCAACCATTAGTATCCCAATTACCTCACTCCTTTAAAAAAGTGATTTATTTGAAAAACAAGTAATGATGCATTAATAAAATACAACTTCCAGAACAACATATATAATTACATATCACAAGATTAAATAAAAATATTTAAATTTCAGTGTTATTTAAATATGTGACTTACCATTAAAATGCAATTCTACATTCTCTGGTTGCTGCTGCCCACTACGGACTATAGTTATATTTGGTACACCAACTGCATGTGCTGCTGAAACTGCTGCAGCAATAGCAGCTGCCGTTGCTGCTTGAGTTGCCTGAGCCAATCCTCCAGGAAGAGTAGAATGTTGACTTCCATTTGTTACATTAGAAGAACTAGTACCATCTTCAACACTATTCACATAAATGATTATAATCAAACTTTAAAGGTTTTAGCATCCAAGAATAGCTATAGAAATAAAATAATCTCAAGCAACAAAAATATGCACATTCAGCATTCCATATTTTCCTTAACAATAAAAATTTTTATTTTATTTATGAAAAATTAATACAATTGTATATTTTTTTACCTTCCATTGTCAGTTTCACCGGGAGGTGTTTCTGGGTCAGCATCTTGAGTTGTTGGATTTTCCAAACGATTTAACACATTAGTTGCTCTTTGCAGCATACATCGAGCCAGCAATACACGGCTTGAAGAAAGTGTATTGGACGATGGAGGAGCTTGAATACCTATAAAAAGGTAAAGTATTGGTATATTTTAATCTAAGTTGCAATATCTTAATTTCACCTTAAAACTATGTGAAACTAGTAAATACATCAAATAAAATATAATAAAAAATGCAAAACGAGTAACAAGAAATGTCACAATACTAAGATAAATCAAAATACTTTTGGTATAATGATATATATATTCTGACTATTGCGACAACTTATAAATAAACAACAGCCAATTTGAAGTCAGAAAAAATATATTTATTTATGGAAAATTAAACTACATTTCATTGCTAACTTTGTGACCTCTTCAGATTAATATTTTAATACAATTTAATTTTCCATAAATAAATATATTTTTCCAACTTCAAATTGGCTCTTGTTTATTTATTACTTTAGGTATAAACACACATCAACAAGAACAGCTTCTCTTTTCATCTCGTGGAAAGCATAAGTGGAATCAAGTATCTGTAAAGTAGATAATGTAATTAGATGAATTGTTGATAAAATTCTTTTGAGAAACAAACTGCACTTGATGTCAGAGTATTCTGGGTCGCAGAAATAATGAAGTTATCTAAGTAATAAATAAAATTAAAAGTTGATTGGAATGGTATTATTCCAAGGGCAACTGAAATTAAAAGCACCAATTTTTTAACACAAAGATTTATTTTATAGAATACCTTGAGCATCCATCAAATCTGCTGGAAAAGCCATTGCTCCCAGGTACATGGCATTTCCATCAACACGCGGTTGCCTGAAATGATGATGTCTTCTCTGAGATCCAGAAGTAGACCGACTGCCAGATTGATTGCCATTTGATGGACGGTTTGCTTGTGGGGGAGGCCTCTGTACAAGATGAATGACTTTCCCATTCACATCTAAAAATAAATAACTTAATTAACACAACAATTCATAAAATGTTTACATAGATACAGGAACAAATAAGCCACATAAATATTTGCATATACTGATTTGAGTACAATTGTACAATAAACCTACAGATCAGATTTCTACAACATGAATAGAACTTTCTGTTTCTTTGAATGAATGAAAAAGCATAAAATACAGCACTTATAAAAATTTTAAAGATATTATGCCTCTTCATTGTAAACCTCCTACAGTCAACTGAAGAATGGATGGTAATACGAGTTGCAAATTGATATGTCAAAATATGCTAAAAACTTTGTAACAAAGTATTACTGGAAAATAAACTATTATTATTATTATTGTCATTTCATATGAGGCCAACTAAATTTTGCTTAAAAAGATATTCTTTTCAATAATAGAATTTAGAATTGCCAGTTGATTATTGATTGTTGGCAATAATTGTAATATATTACAGCAAATCAAGTAATTCCAAAATTTATACAAAATATTATAATAAAAATAAGGATTTATTAAGGAAAGAAAACTTGGCCATGATAATGGAAGGTCTTTCCAGATCTACTCATTAAGCTTACCATATTCACTAAGGTTCTTCTCATCTTGAAGCACTCTTCCACAATAAATTAATCTCTGAGACTCAATAGGGAAATTAATTGATTCTGCAATCCTTTCTTTTAGCTGTTTTACTGTTGTCTGCAATATAAGAATTTTTTTTTAAAGAAATGTTCATTATTATAAAAAGAATCAAAGAGTATAAAACACACTACTCACATCATCAGGAACTGAAAAACTATGATTTTGGGAATCCAAAGTTTTTACTGTCAGCTCAATCATTTTTGGACAGCAAGTCTGTAAATAAATTACACATTGTATTAAAACTCTATAAAGCAACAGAGCAAGGGTTAATGTCCACATTGCTGAAAAGTTTGAAACAAATTCCTAATCAGAACAGTATATTTTAGACTTTAATGTTAACAATGGTGTATTAATTTTGCAAGTATTGTTTGTCACGGTTCCTATTTCCTGCAATCAACAATGGAAACCTGGTACAACAATACTCTAAGTATAGTTGACTGCAGTATCTAGTTTGCAGCCAGACTAGACACTACTCTAGATATCCATATCTTACTCAAATGGGTTTCATGGGACCAACTTATTTATTTAGCCAACTCATTTAATTTAGGAAACATTGGAAATATCCATTATCATAGACAAAAACTTTTGGACACATATTTTTATTTTACACCAAACTTTACAAAGTTCTAATGACACTCAAGCTTCCATTTTACATTACATAGTATGTGTATACCAATATACTTTCTATACAAATTTGAGAATACAATAGAGTCCTAAAGATAACTTTAATGTTGCATCTTTTGTATTTGTTATACACACAACTTCCTTATTTGTTACCTTTCCTAATACTCTCACACCCTCCACTGTACTCTTAACAAAGTGTTTACTAATCTATAATACACACAACTCACTCCAAAAGATTCTTCCCTGACTTATAATATCCTAACACTTTCCTTCATTTGCACTAGACCTACATCATACATTGCATTAAATTTCACAAGTTTTTCAGGATTTCTGACTGCAGTGGGTTACACTTTCATATAATGTAGTGCACTTATACTTAAAAAACATATTCACAAACATTATTCCAATTTTGGAGTTTTTAGGTTTGACTTCTAATTATAAATTCGAAACTAATGAGATTATTTTATTTAAAAAATCATTGAAGCCTACTTCTGATGTTTTCTCTGACAACCCCATCATTGGCAGTCTATAAATAGCAAAAAGTTTTTCACTTTCCTTTCAACACATGAATGTCATTATAATTTATTTTATTTTACTGTCCAATTTATCCTCCAGAAACTTGTCCATTCCTTTTACACATAATGCACAATCTAATCTGCATACAATTGTTAACTTTCCTGGTGTTTCTATGCAAACTTTAAGTCTTGTATTTTTTTAAAAAAAGTAATTTAAAAATCAGAACTTTAGGATACTGCACATGTAGATCAATTTATACCACAATAATATTATTTAAAAATAAAACTACCTAAGCCTTTTGTTGTATATCAAATTGTAACCATGAACATAATATTTTATACACAATTGTTATACACACATACATATATCACAATCACTAAATTTTGCAAAATAATGAACATAAATCAATGGTTAAGTCACTGATCATATTGGAAATGTAATATGAATGACGGCCAGAAACCCCATTTTCTGATTGTGAACAAACTAACATACTATATCAAGTATTACAAAAATGAAAAAAAAAATGGCAGTTATAAGCGAAAGTCTTAAAAATTAAAGTAGAAAACTCGACTGCAAATTTGGATAATATACATCGGTCTCATACAGCAAATGGTATATTTGCGTTTGACTGCATAACAAACAATATCATGTAAACAATTGCAATTTCAATGATATTTTTATCGTACAAGTATTTCAAAACGTAAATATAATGCTGATTAAAAGTATTCAAAAATTAACCTTTCGAAATTATCGAGAATTGCGTCACCTAAAAGTAAATTCTGATATCAACGTGTGAAGCAACTGTAAGATACAAAAATAATGACTGTCAGAAAATGGTTAACGGGTTAGTCAGCCCTGATTAACAAAATTTATACGAACCAAACTGATAATTTAATAGCGAGATAGCCCGACTATCAATCACGCGATATTATTACGTCCACACAGCAATTACGACCAAATTTGACACAATCACAAGACGTATAATAAAATGCTACAATTCGTACAATGGACTCGTAAAAATTTTACAGGTCAAATAATACAGTACCTCTCGCAAAATTTTAATCAGAAAATTAAACCACACGTGTGCCAAATTACCTATATTTAAAGGCAGGAAAATTTGAATTTTCTTTAACAATAATGTATATTTCAGTTGGAGCGAAGCAAACATTTGCAGGTTTAGCTACTCCATGGCCACCTCGATATCTCGAATTACACTCTTAGGGGGTTGCGTGTCGTGTAACATTGGACTTTCCTACGCACTGATACACACACACGCACACGCGACGCTGGCACGGATAAAACTTTCTAAGGGATGAACTGGGCTCTTTTCTTTATCATCTGTGACGCGGCTTTTAAAGGAACGTCAAATTCAACCGAGAGCCAAGGAAATTAAATGGATGCCTTATTCGAAAACAAGTTGATTAAAATCAACAACTGTACGAAAAATCCTCAAAATTAATACTGTTCCACTGCATCCTGACAAACTTGATTAATTGCAATTATCTGGCTGTATAAATATATATGATACTGTAAAGGTTACAGAAACTGTAAATAATTATTTTAATTAGTTTTGTAAGTGGATCACTAGCAACAAGTTAAATTTAAATGTAAATAAGAGAAAATGTATTGTGTACTGGTAGTCGATCTATAAATAATAGTGCCACTGTGATTGTAGATGATGGCAGTTATAAGTATATTGGTGTAATATTGGACTGTAATACAAAAATTCTAAGAACAAATAGACTCTTGTAAGGAAGAAAATAGACGAATCAATGAACATAGTACCAAATACATTGCCAAGTCAGTGTCAAAAGTTGTTATTGAATTCTATTGTTATATCACATTTTAAGTATTGTTGTCCGAATAATTTGATAGACTACAAATTCTTATTTACAAAGGTATGGGGAGGTTGGGTCAAATAGGAATAAGTATACTAGGATTCAGACCATGCTAATAGAGATGGATAGTATAAGTTTTAAGGAAGAACTATTATGTGATATGGTTATGTATTTTTAGAAAATGATTTGCTGCAAGAATATTTGAAAAACACCTATTGATTGAGAATAAGGTATGCAATTATATATATATTCGGACTATTTAAGATAAATTACAAATAAACAACAGCCTTTTAACGTCAGAAACAGGTATTTTTTTAAAATTATTCAAGAAGAATCGCAAATAGCGACTAATTCCTGTTTTAAAAAAAACTTTTTCTGACGTTAAAAGGCCGTTGTTTATTTACAATAAGACACACAGTATATATTTCATAAAGGAACGGTGATATATCAGCTATCAAAATAGATGAAAGAAAATAAAACTTTTTTTTTAAAAAAAACAGCTAAATAATTAAGTAACAGACGTATTAAATTTTAATTTCTAAAAATTATTTCTTTTAACTAGTATTGACTAAAAAAATAAACGTGGTAACTGTAACAGGTAACAACTGGAATCAATCAAGGCACCGTGATTCATTGCTTTATGTACTGATTGGGTTATTTTCATTGTCTGAGTTGATGAGAGTGAACAAGAAAATAATTAAGGAACAGTGGAGTTGTAAGTGAGGTGGAAAAATTAACGAGCAAGGTAAAAAAAAACCAGAAAGATAGAAAGAAACCCAAGAAAGTTAAATTAGGCAAATTATTGAAATCGTCAAGAAGAAGAATCATTGTGAACAAATTCTAAAACCGTCAATTAATGGCATCAAAATAGGAGAAACTTATCGTTTTTCCTTTTAAATAGTGTTTGTTTTGCAAATGGCAGTCTTAAGGGTGATCTTAATTTTATTGTTGTACCACATTATAAGGTAGTGTTTGTCTCAGTGTATAGTAGACTACAAGTTTTTATTAATAAAAGTATGAGGTCAGGGTTAAATAAGAATAGGTATACTAGGCTTCTTATTACAAACATATTTTTTTTTAGGGCAACATGAGGGTGATCCACATTGGACAACTCCCCTTTAATAGCATAGGAAGGGATTTGAAAGGGGGATGTTGAAGGGTAGAGGAAGGTAGCCAAGGGTTAACTAGGGGCCCCCGGGCTGTATTGTAAGGATCCTACCCGGCATTCGCCTAAAAGTAATGCAGGGAAAACCCTAGGAAAACCTGCATCGGGTAGGTCGGGCATTGGGTACTTGTCCCACGCCCTTCCGATAGCGGGAGAGGAGTTTGCTGTGGGGACGCAGCATTCCCTTCTCCGTTCCTCGACCAGTTTAGGAGGCAGCTGGCCGACTATTCCAATGGGAATAGAGGACAACTCTTACCGTATGCCAAAGGTCTGTGACCCCGTAACATACACCTCTCAAAACAGGCCGAGGTGCCTCGGCTTGTGGGAACCTTAGTTCAAAAATGGAGAGGAAAAGGGATCCCCAAAGGTAGCCCCTTCGTATCTCTCCTAAAAGGTTCGACCTGCGAGAGAACATCCCTCCATACTCTTCTGTTGCAATAAATAACACTTCTGTCCATGTTTATGACACAAGAAATAGTGCAAGCCTGCACATAAACCACATAACTATCAACAAAAGCTCCTCTATTAGTGGCACAACAAAATGACCACAAAACATTATGGACTTGAATGGGACCAGTTTTCCAATCTGGCATCAAAAGGCTTGTAATTACTGTACTGATTTGAGGACTTGTAAACCTTGTTCATATATAGTTGTGTAAACTATAAAGTTAAATAAGAATAATTTTTAATTAGACTAGCGTATTACATGTGAATCCTTTGTACATACTAAGACACAATTGTATCTTAAATGATTAGATTATAAGAAGTCTTTATTATACAGGGTGTCCCTTTCAAAACCTTCCACATTTCATAGGTCCAGGGGGAGGGGGGGGGGGCACAGTAGATGTGGTATTGAAATATACAAGAGCATCTCGAAGAATCTAAATGTGAAGGATTTGTGGCACAAAGTATATGGAATCTGTATTCAATTTCTTGCCACGTTCTTCTTAACAATACGCTGTAGAATATCCGTAGCAAATTGTTGTCGGTATGTTTCGTCATTCGTCATCAGATGTTCCAGAATTCGCACTTTATAAGCATACAATTGAAGACCCTGGTGTACTTGTGTTCGTAATCTCAACGTGTAGTACATACAGACTCCATATTCTCTGTGCTGCAAATGTTTCACATTTAGAGGTGTTCTGATAATTATTAAATAAAAAAATTGAGATGCTTTAGCATATGGTGCAATTTTATTATCATGTCTACTATAATTTATTTCCCCCACTGGGCCTATGAAATGTGGGAGGTTTGAAAGGGACTCCCTGTATAAGCAGGTTTTTTTGGGGGGGGGGGAGGAGCAGTAAAGATTATTATTATTTGAGTTCCAACATGTTTCCCCGTCCAGACTAGCGAGCACGAACACGAACACGAACCAAATATGAGTAAGTGCGCATGCGCTGCCTGATCTGCGCATGCGCTTGACGGACCAGGATTGCTCGTCGAGGCCTCAGGCTGTTGTATGTATTTTGACGAAACATCATCAAAGGAATGCTCAGCTCCTGTTTGTTGACGTGTGGACCAGGCCGAGCCGACATCTTTGACTTGTATTAAAGAGCATATTGTAATTAAATTGATATAATTTCTGTTAATGAGCCAAATTTCTTCTGAAAACTGAATACATTGTAGAAGATTGGCCTCGGCTCAGATTTTCTCTCACGATTTTTGGGCGATTATAGGTACTCGATACTGCTTTCATCCAACTCTTCCGACGTTCTAAAAATATTTTTTTTTAATTGGAAGAAATTGCCAAAACTTATAGAGTTTTTTTTAATTAATTTATTATTCGAGACATGAAGATCCAACTATCTCAGGACGTGGTATAATTCGACGACGATGTTCCATTGTTAGCAATTCCAACATTTTAATTATCAGCTCGACACATTTTGAGCACCCCCCCGCCAGCCTTTCCTGTAGATTATTATTGCTATCCGTCCTGCACGAGTGCCACTAGGCAATCGTGATCGCCAACAAGCGCGACGTAACGTAACAATACGCGGCGGGTCGAAAGGATGCCGACAAAGGCAAGTGCAATATGACCAAATTGTTGAGCTACAATGTGTACATAGTCAAGGTGCAAAAATTTTCAGACTAATTTTAAGCCTAAAAGAACCATATATGGGTTGTACATGACTTTCTAAGCAATACGTATTTTTAATGTATGTTGACGGAACCCTTCCAAGATCACCCATTCCCTGTTGTAATCCGTTTTCCATTCATGGGTGTCGTTATTTTTCTTATCATTATTTTTATTGTTATGTTTTCTTTGTTTAACAATTATTTTTTTCAGGTAAATGATGGCCTGCAGAATAATATTACCACTATTTTATAAACTTATGATAGACAAACAAAGTGAACAAATTCTGTTCTGAATTCCACAACTGATTCTGTCAGACATTCATTTAATAATGTAAAAATTAATTCGTTGATATGAAATTCACATCAACAAATGTCGGTATCTTTGTTAAAACTTTTATTTCAAATAACTTAACTGATTTTTATTTTCTATGGACAAAATTTAAAATAATATAGCTATTTATCTGACATTAATGACATAAATAAGACAATAAAGTTTTTTTTAATATTATATTTATCAGCAATCAGATTACATTTTA
Source organism: Zhengitettix transpicula (assembly GCA_037074705.1). NCBI lineage: Eukaryota > Metazoa > Arthropoda > Insecta > Orthoptera > Tetrigidae > Zhengitettix > Zhengitettix transpicula. The sequence goes on along the minus strand of CM073591.1, from coordinate 10,703,902 downwards.
ATCTATAAGCTAATGTGGTAGCTTTGACATGTTATTTACATATCATATGATGAGATCCCCTCCAGCGAATAGAACTTCTAAATCTTGTCTAGAGATGTGCTGGCCATTTTCTTTTCGGTCTTCTTGTTTCATCATTTTCTACTAGTGGTTGTAATAATGGATTTAAATGTGATTTAAGCTTTTCGTGGTGACTAACACTCTTTTGACGGGCAGATTCCATAACAGTTGGTATTTTGAAGTCATTAAGTCATTTGTTATGTACCAGGGGTCGTTAACGATGGCACTTAAAGACAATAAAGTGAGAATAATTTGAATTTAATACAAATTAAAGATTTACAAAGAAAGGATTACAACAAAGTTTCGACCCCACATTGGGACCTCATCAGGTACTAAAATAAAATAAAAAGTAGACAAATGAAATGTATGGAATACAACGAAAATTCTTCATGAGACCTTGTTGAAGTCAACTTGCAGGAGGCTATTTTGGACCTTACAAATTGAATTTTTACACCTCTTATATATCAAAATTTGGTGAGTGCTGCATTATATACCTTAGCAGATAATATGTCTGTTGTATCAGAAGAAAGTTCCAGAGAAATGAATTAACACATTTATACGTGACAATTTTATATTATTTGACAGGTTAATAAGTGCCTAAATTTTATTAATCACTAGCTGGGTGCCCGGCGTTGCCCGAGATGTCATTTATCTATAACCCCCGATATGACTCCAATTTCGGCTGCTTTTGCGCAATTTTTATGTAACGCTACTCGAACCCTAATCATTATAATTAACTCTGAAAAATATTTCTTCAACGCAAATATCTGCCGTGTTTGCATGTTCCAAAATTTGCACCCCGCTACCCCTGCATCTGAGGGGTAAATGCCAATTTGAATGTTGTAACTAAACACAGTGACTTCCATAACCTTTGATTTGACTCCAATCTCGGTTGTATTCGCGTTATTTTACTGTAAAGCATCTCCACCCCAAAAACCCGAAGGGTGTCCTTTTCACAGGGCGTAGGGGATGAAAATTGTATTCAGATAACATTGGTAGAAACACTATCAATATCTTTGACCCCTAAAAATATTTATCCGACTCAAATATCGGCTGTTTTAGTATGTTTAAATATATCCACCCCCGCTTATGGGGGTTGAAGACGCGTCTCACCCCCCGACAGTGTTTGTTTCCTGGTCGCAAAGACACACGTGTACGAAATTTGGTGAAAATTGCTCGACTGGTGTAGATTTGTATTTTATTTAGAAAACGTTTGTATGGGAAATAGAAAAGGGCTGTTTTTAGGGTTTTCCCGGAAATTATTCGATTTTTTCTCGCCTTTTAAACCTTCCCTAGACCTCCACAAACATTTCAAGACTAAGATAAGATAAATCCGTTCAGCCGTTCTCGAGTTTTAGTGAGACTAACGAACAGCAATTCATTTTTATATATATAGATTATACCTGTTTTACTCGGATCATCAGTGAATATGTTTTGATGTATTAACTCATTAATTTAACATCCTACATTTGCTAGAATCCAATTTATTTTATTAGCCCTGCTTTTCTTACAATCTGCCCAAATAGAGCAATAAGTAATCGATTTAGATAACAAAAATTAGCAGAAAATGACTTGTAGGGATATTTCCAAATGAAGCTACCGTTAGCAAATATCTTTTAGATAAGTTTGATAAAACATAATTCTGTATTACTGTAATACAGTTCACATTAGTTAATCCTGCCAGCACATCTAATAGACAAGATTTAGAAGTTCTCTTCGCTGGAGGGGATCTCATCATGTCATAATGTATGATATGTAAATAACATGTCACAGCTACCACATTTGCTTATAGATTAAAATGTAATCTGATTGCTGATAAATATAAATATTAAAAAAAAAAAGTTAATCCTAATCAATTTTGTCCATTAGGGTTTCTGGCTTGAAAAGGAACAGACCGAGTTTTGATAGCAGCACATTGCGTCATACTCCCTCAGAGCCCCGCCCCTAATAAGTATTTGAATACGAAAAAAAAATCAAGAAATATATTCAATGTAGTTTAAAAAATCTTTTTCTTCTTTTTCTCATTTATTTTAAAACTTTTCGGCTGAAATGAAGTCACTGTAATGGTAAATGCTATTAGTAGTGGTTTGGTGGGGGGTATGACGTCAGTACTGGTACTAAACTCGCCTTAACCTAAAATAATCTTTAATGACATCAAGAAGAAATTTTATATTCTTTAGTATCATTACAGTAGCCCGTTTTTCGGTTAATTATATGTATCACCTCATTCTCTTCTCATTTTATGACAAACTCACACAAACTCTGAACTAAACGTCATCTGTTTATTTTGTATACATTCTTTCACTGTTCATGTAATTATTAGAACTTAACAATACATTATATATACATTTACTGGTATATTGGCTAATTTATTTAATTTTATACATAAATGTCAGATAAATATCATATTACACACGTCTTTACACAATATTCAAACAATAAATAATTTAATTGATTAAAGAGAAAGTTTTTTCTGAAAGTCACTCGAAAATATTTATTCAATGTGAGCAACATTTTATAAATGTTTTCTTTCTTTTCTGTTACATATATATATATATATATATATATATATATATATATACGTGCAGGTTGTTGACAATGTGTCAAAAGAATGACTCGTAGACATTAAGAATTACAATTTACATGATTCAGTTTTTCCAAAAAATATATATTCCTTTCAGAACTGTTGTAGAATTTGCCCATGTCGTTTGGTAATAACTCGCTACGATCATCGTCACATGTGTTTAATATGTATGACGTATTTAAAAGATTACAAATTCGAATCATAACTCTTGAAACGGCTGGCATGTATTTAAACACATCGTAATTATAGAATACTACGTGGATAAGTTGTGCATCCGTCGTATTTTTAACTTAGGAGGCGTATCATAAAATGTTATATGTAGTTATAAGTAAATTTAAAACTGATTACTTTTAAGTGTGTGAACTACAATAAAGTGCATTGAAATAGTAACAAGTCTAACTTTCAAAGATCAGTGGTGTGGTAATTATTTTATCATTTAATTTTTTATTTTTATTTTGGATAATTTATTATCAATTTCTTAACTAATAAGTTTAATTGCTGAGACAGGTTGTTTGACAATTTTTTCTAATGCACCTCGTGTCATTTTTCGGCGTAATAAGTGGATTAACTGTATCCCATTAAAGAACATCTTTGATATATTTCAGGAGAGTAACGCCATTATTGGAGTTTCACTGGTGGGAAGAAATACGTTTTGTTTACATTGTATTTCGGCTTAAGAACTCTGAAATATTTTGAAACCACATCCTGAAGTTCTTGTTTCTACTTAGGTAAATTTGTTTACATGTTTAATTCGTAATTTGCTTATTAATCTTTAAGTCGGCTATTTGGCGGCATAACGATCTCGTTTGTTTTAGTTATGGATTTATTTGGCATTTCGTACTTGCCATTTAAATTACCTTAGTGGTCAGTTTCAGTTGTAAATAAGCCTTATCAGTTGTAATTTACTTATAGCACATGTTACGGAGACCGCGGAATCACCATTCAGTCCCTAAAATGAGTGATATATTTAAATTAGTATAGATTGGCCATGTCAATATTTATTTGGAAACATTAAAAGTTATATATACATGATTTTAAATTCGTAACGTTTCTTCCCCTTTTTAGAGACCTCTTCAGAAGTTATTAAAGAAAAGTTTGAGATATGTTTTTAATATTTGAATATGATTCGAATTTTTAGTTAACTTCTATATCGGAAATGAGAGTAATATATTCAATTTGTAAACTTAATATTGATGTTATATTGTGTTTTCTCGATGTCATAATTATTTAGAATAAAACCATGTTTTCGAGAAATATTGATAAACTGTGTTCTTCCTTCTTAAATAGAATACATCAGTTTTAGTTATATTTGAGTGTTTCCTACGAAATATACAATTTATTGACTATTATGATGCACATTTTTTTTACTTTTGAAACAAAAATTGTGACATAATTTATGTAAATTAATTTGGCAAAGTGTTTCCATTTCGGAAATTTTTTTTGTCGATACTTTGAAGTGGTGCAGCATGTGTGAATTAAACAATTTCCATATTGTAAAAGAAGTATTTATTGTGTATTTAATTAAATGCCAATAGTTGTGTATTTGTTTAGAAATTAATAACTACATTTCCTTTAAAATTTGTCACTTTGTAACAATAATAAACAGGTTTAATTTTCCTATTCTTTTAGGAGTGGGTCAGAATGAGAGGTAACTCATATCGTGGCAGAGGTGGAGATGGTGGTTCATGGAGTTCAAGTAGTAGAGGGAGAGGTTTCTCTGGCCCTTCAAGGGGAAGATTCAACTGGTACAAGGACCACTCATCTCTAAATTTTGATTCGCGTAGTAGATATATGTCAGGTAAGATTTTTCTGCAATCTCCAGTGGTTCATGACTCTTCCAAGTTTTGATACTTCATTTGGTTTCTAAAATTGTCAATTTTCTTTGTGGGATGTTTGAATGTGCATTACGTCACAGGTATCTTTTTTATATGTGGAACTTTTCAATTATACCGTATATTTTGTGGTAAATGTGTTATTTTAAAAATATTGTTTCTTGTTTATGAAATATATTTTAAATGTTTAGGCTGGAAAAAATTATTTACCTAAATTGCAAAATTTGGTATCTTTGTGACTCTATTTCTTGCAAATTACAGGCAGTGGTGGAAATGAACGTTATTCCAGCAGGGGTAGGGGCGATGAAAGCTATCGACGTTACAGCAGACCTGTAAGTAATCTTTCAAGTTCAACTGTCTTAAGTTCTAAATTTAACTCTGTTTTATAAAATATATGGTTTTAATGTTTTTCTTTTACTGAGATTTAAGTGTTCCACACTTTCCATTTGCCTATTGGAAATGGTTTAACCTGAGTGGTATTTGATCTAAATGTAATATTTGTGTGTAATTTGAAATTTTATTTTGAATATTGGAGCTGTAGAATAACAAATTTGGGTATTTTAGTTTTCTGTCTTGTGATTCAAGATAGGTATAACCTGAGAGGTGTAGCAAAACATGACAATGTAAGATGCGTATTGAGGATAGGCCGGAGCTCAGTTCATCGTGAGCATTTGTTTTGGCAACTTTGTGGTGTAAAACCTATTCTGAAATCATTGACACAAGGAAATATGTATTCTAAAAAACTCATCTATAAAAGTTAAGATATGATGAGTACAGTGTGTGATAAAAAAGCTTTTCTGCTGCCCGTATATCCCATTCTTAGGAATATAATGAATATTTTTAAGAATGATTGTGGCATTGCTCCAAGAGGGTACGCCCACTGGACTACAATGCTCCCTTCTACCTTTTTTTAGTGTGCATCCGTCAGGACTTGCTAAACCTCTCCAGCTATATGTTTCTGATAAGGCCACATCGCTCTGATGGCAGAGGTATTATTATAATTGCTGATCTGGGAATTTACAATTTGTGAAGTAATGCTGCCCTGGTAACAATTTGATTTGATCAGTATCCCAGAACCCATGTTCCATTGGACACATGGATGATAGCAATAGTGTCATTAAAATGGTGTGGTCATCTCCCAAGCATTAATTGCTTGAAAACTAGTCACCATAAAGATAGCTGGTAATACAGGGTGTCCCATAAGTTTCCATACATAGGAAAAATTAACTTTTTTATGGGAAGAATTTTTATTTAATATCTTTAGAGTAATAGTTAATCTTCTGATTTGTGGTCCAGGATATGAATGGACTAATTTATTTGACTTTTTGGTCTTGATGAAATTGTTAATGCTGATAAACTGGCGCCATGTTGCAAGAAGAAATTTTTCCATCCCTGATTGACGTGGTTGTAACATATATGAAACAATGGAGCTTGATCTAATTTTAGTATTCATGTATACCAGTGGATAGATCCAAAGTTCCAGATTCTTGCATAGGTTTATATACTGTTGAGTGCCCCATCATAAGCTCCACTTAATTTTTATCTTCAGGGGCATTTGAAGGCCATGGTGTATTAATAAAAAAATCAAAACTTTACCATGTTATCATATTACCAATGTCATTGCAAGCATAACCTCATCTCTGGTTCTTCAGTTGTTGACAACATTAAAATGTTTTTTTTTTAAAAGCAAGTATAGTAATGTAGATCATATTATTACATAAATATAAATGGCTTTCTTAAAGTCTTCATTTTTACTGTAAACAAAACTTTTGGTTCACCTTGTGCAGTGATCTATCTATCTGATGTGTTGTTTTTATGACTTAGTGCCTGACCTGTAACATTTGCAAGGCACTCATAAAAACAGTAGTATAAATGAAATTGCATACATGTTGAGATTTCTTTTATCTTTCCCCATACACACATCCATGCCGTACTGTCTATTCAGAATAAAGTTATATGTAAATTTTTGAGGAAGAAAGTTTCCATACTATTTGTTGAAAATTTTCATATTTATTCAACTGCCCATTTTTGTCAAACTCAAAAGAAGTTGTTTCCATTCATCATCATAAATTATTAATAGCCATTAATATTTATATGACTGTACTAACACAAAAAATAAATTTGTTTATCAATAGTTGTCACATTAATCATTTGGTATTTACTTGAGTTTTTTGTCTGGTATTTCAGTTTTGTAGAAATTGTATGAAATATTATTTTATGTTATCTGAGAATTTAATGATTTTCTAAACTATTTATTATGAAGGTAATAGTTGAATATAACTTTACTTTCAATCATCTTATATAGTTAATTACCTAAGTGACAATGTTTTCAATGAAATGGCTTATTAAGTTATTACTTTTTTATGATTATAAGTTGTAAGAATATTTTCAACAGAGGTGTGGAAATAAATTTGCTTTAGCTGTAAGAAATGGTTGGTTATACAAGGAATTTAGTATTCAAGCAAATGCTTTGTTTCTGGAAATAATTAGTGTGTTTATACTCATTTCTATGATCATCATTTATGTCCAGTTTGCAGTCCCAGTTGCATTTGTTTATTATTGCCTTCTCAATTCGGATTTAATCTGTTCATTTCGGTAATTGCTAACTAGAATATGTGATTTCGTTTTCGTATTTTTAATTTATATTAGAGCGGTGGTATTTATCTGTAAATTAGTTTTTGTCTTACACCAAACTTAAATCTGTACCATATTTACCTTAATATTTCATTTATCAATTTTATTTTATCCTTATGAGGTTATTGATTCCTTTCTTAATTTCACCCAATTTAGTTAAAACTTTTGTTCTTACTGTATTTGTTTAATTTTCAAAAAAAAATTCAAAATGTTTATGGTGTAGTATAATGAGAACTGTGGAAGGTTATGTTGCATAATATTTTTGTCTGCAATTAGTAGATTCATTACATTTTTCATCTATATAAAAAAGCCATTTCAGATGTTCGATATATCCCAACAGTAACTTCTATTTTGTCTCAACGTGAATGTTCCCGAGAATAAACTTAGACTACAGTTCTCCTTTACAGGATGCTCCTGGAGGCTATTCTGCAAGAGACCACAGCCATCACAGGTCTCCTGATAGGAAACGTATAAGAACTGATGGCTATCCCCAGGTATACAGTTGAAAGGAAATTTTTATGTTCCCATTCATATATTAAGTTTTTATGAATTAATGAAGCTTAGTAATAATACTATTGCCATCTTTCATTAGTTATTATATTTATTTACAGTTTTTTCAAAAAAGAAAAAGCACGTTACTACAAGGAGCCTGTGTATAAATAATGTTGACTTATTATTTGTAGTTATTACATTCATTTTTTCCAGTAATGTGTGATGCACACAATCCAGAGGATTAAAAATCAAAATATTTATGTTATACAATTATGGAAGTTCAAATGATAATTTTACTGATTTTAGTGTAAATAAACCAGAATTAAATCGTAAACTTTTTTATAGTCTTAGCAGTAGAATTTGAAAGGGTCAATGTTTTTTAGAAATAGTTATCAGGAACACTGTATAAAATACATTAAATTTGAATTTGATTGCACTCTAGAATTGCCCTGTTCAGACTTTTGATCTAGAATCACAATAACCTATTTTTGAAGTCAAATATTTGAAATGGTATCAATATTTATTGAGACTCATGATTGAAAGTAAAATCTTAGGGGGGAAAGAACATTATTATATTTAATGGTGAACATATAAGGTTCTTGAATTGACTCACTGTAAATAAATCTGAAAGGATTTTAGTGGAAGGATGTCTTACTTTGTTGTCTTATGTGCAGAAGACTTCATTATTTCCTATCCATAAAACCATTTTCCCTTCAAAGTGTTATTTTTCATACTTATTTTAATTTAAGAAAATCCCATCAAATATTGACAAAAAGCTTGGCTACTATTTTTATTACTCCTTCCGACATTAGAAAGTTGAATTTTATTTACCAAGTTGTTTTCTCTATCAGGCAATTATTACATTGCTATGATAAATTCTTTTATATTGGATCCTTTTGCCCTGTTTTTTTTGTTAATTATCTTAGTGATATTAAATTGTTATTTTATTAATATCTCAAGTATCCTTATTATTTTGATTTGGCACTAATGAACGTGCCTTTTTCTTGATAAAGTTGCAACAGCTTGTTTGACATTATCATCCTGAAAATTGGCGCACAAAGAAAACTTTTAGTTGAAATAGTTGAACAGGAGGCAAATGTGAGAGTGTGATGATGAATGGTTTCCTCACATGGGAGGGTGTGTTGGTTACAATCACCCAGGGTATCTCAGATCTCTAGATGTATGATTCTATATAGGTGCAATTCAGCTTCTAAAGCAACTTATGTTGAGAAATATATCAGTATATTCTCTACCTACACTTGAAAAATCCATTTATTGAATCTAAGTATTTTAATATATGGGTGTAGAAAAACTACTAGATATTTGGTAAATCTTCTATTATATTTGGATGGTGCTATTCAAAATGAGAAAAAAAAAATCTTATTTCTCAATGAAATGTCGTGCAGGTATAGATGAGTATTGAAAAGAAAACAATCTATCTGTACATATATATTTATTTCTGAATGTCTAAGATATTTTCCTTTCATATTAGTAACATAAACTAAACAGTCTACTGCCATACAACGTTTCAACAAGATTATTTGATTTTAAAAAACTTTTTAGTGTTAATTTTACATTTTTATTTTCTAATGATTTTGTGCTTATTCTACAGTAGTTTGGGATTAAATATATTTTTAAATGATAATATTTTGTTTGTACCCTTTGCATTGAGATTAGATGCATTAAGAAAATATAATGGTAACTTCATAATAGGAAGTGAATGGTTCGTCTATGATTTTCAAATCTTAAATGACCAAACCAAGAGTTTCCATTACATTACATAATTTAATAAAGGAAGTTCAGTTGTATCTTTCACCTTTTCAGATTTATATAAAAATTTTGTATTCTGAAGAATGAGAATTAAAATGAAAGAATGTTAAATGTTATATATCTACGGGGGGTTCTTGTATTGTTCATCCATTTGTTTTTCTTTATAATTCACCCCAGTTGTTAGTTTTATTTTGATAAAACTTTATTGTGAATTCCTTCTAGTTTGAAATTTCTCCAAGTATGATGATCATAGAATATTTACTTTATTTCATTGGAATTGCACAACTGTATATGATACTGAAGATCTCTTTAAGATTAATTAATCTTAAATTTCATGTACTTTGAAGTACTGTAGATAAATACTTTGAGATGGTGAGAATATTTGTAAAATTTTAATTCCCTGAAAGAAAGACTTGTGATATTAATAAAAATATCCAGTATTAAATTATTCAACATCGAACCCATATAAAATAACAGACAAAATCTAGCAGATTTGTCTTGGAAGTTGAAAACTTTTTAACTATATTTTCTAAGTAGATAATATTTCACAGACCTTGCAGTTATGGAAATGATCTGTTGTGATCGCTGATAATACTTCAATATTAAATAAAAAGCATTCATGCTATGTATGTCAATTTCTGGTATATAAATATTATTGGAATGAAGAAATAGAATTTACTATAAAGTGCCACTTAAAGACAGTTTAAGCAATATTCACTCTTTTACTTCATACAAATGGTGCTTTAATAATAAATTCACCAACAAGCCTCCATATATAAAATCATATACATGTAAATAAGATGAGTTTAAAACTGATTTGGAAATTGGCCTTAAGTGCTGTCTTTTGAATGATCTGATAAGTTAATTCATCTGACAAATGCTTGTATCAAATAACTTACTTTGACTTATATTCCAGAAGATGATTATTCCAGATAAGATGTCTTCTGAGTACATTCAAATTTCAAATATTTATTTTACATTATTGTTACAGTAGTTTGAAGAATTTGGTAGCACAACATTAAGCATTCCTGGCAATTCATGAGAGAGAGTGAGAAATATAATTTGCTATTTTTCAATGTATGAATTTCCAAATGTTGAAAGTTTTACTTACAGTGAAATTTCAGATACGCGTAGATGGAGAAGTTCTGCACAGAAATGAGATGATACATCATACAGCTGTAATGGTATATTTTTTTGGGTTTGCATACAGGCTTCATCTGGCCGGCGCAGTCATGAAGGAAGTTATGGGGGAGGAAATGACTACAATAGTCGCTATAGCTATTCAGAGGATAAGGGATCATATGGAGAGGAAAGGGGCCGCGGATACCGTGAAGATAGGCGGTCCGCAGGTTTCAGAGATCGCTCAAGGGAAGATTATACCCACAGAAAATCCGATCAACTGGACTCTGAAATGCCTCCTCCCTCAAGTCTGCCTCGGCACATGTCCTCACCCCGTGGCTCCTTCAGGGGCCGAATTAGCAGAGGCTCAATGGGCATGTCACGATTGATTGCCAGACAAGATGCTCTTATCGCCAGGAAGAGGAGGCTTGTTGAGTCTTTTACAGCCCGAAAATCTTATTTAGCAGCCAAAGCTGAAAGTCTGAAGAGGCTCAGGATTCAGAGACTACGGAGGTAATAGCTGTTAAAGATATGTTTAAAAAAGAATGAAACTTTTGTTGAAACCTATGTTGTAACTGAAGAAGATTCGACTGACGAATTTTATATTTTTAACAAGTATCAATACCTAACATAGGGTTTGAAGAAAAGAATGAAAAAAACACGTGCTGTACATTTGACTGTTAATGGCTTAGATGCCAACATGATTGCATTTAATTCATAAATGTGTTGTCTTGTGTTGAAACTGATAGTTCTTAGTTGAGAAATTACCGATTGTAGTATGTAAAAATTTTCCAATATGAGCAACTTGGACAAGAATTGTTATATTGCATGTGACGGTTTTTCGTCATTGGTTGGAATGGAACTTGAAAAGTATTTAACCAGCTAATGATAGTTAAGGTCTTTCCCTTGATTGAAATATTTACTGAAGAAATGAGGACCCTTAAATTTATTCTGGTATTTTAAATAAATTGAATCAATGTTTCAATTAGTCTGAAGTTTGGCCTTGAAACTGGTAGGATAAATTATTCTTAGAGCATTTCTGTAATTATGTTTAATTGAATATTAGTTGTGGATTTCTCCTCTTTGTGGTAGTAGGTTATACAAAGCAGCAGCCATTAAAAAAGAATCAAAAGGGGACAAGGATTCTGCTGCCAAAGGAACTGAAGATATCAGTGATGAGGAAAAAGAAGAAAATTGGGATGAAGAAGATAAGGTAAAATATACCAACAAACATTTTCTCTGCTAATTGTCCACAATAAGACTGTCTAGATTTGCCTGGTCAGGAACTTGACCCGGTGGCCGAGATGGTTAAGGTGTCTGTGTACTAAGCAGAATACGTGGGTTCAAGTCCTGCCTGGGTCAAATATTTTCAGTCTTTCCTTCTTCTTCCATCCTTCTCTCTGCTTTGAACATATGCTTTTCTATGTGCGTAATTCTTCGCCCGAGCATATGAATTCACATAAAGCACAATCCTCCTATTTCTCCTATTTATTTCTATCCTTCCTCACTATCCAAGTTTGAATGTGAATTAGTTCCTTAATGGATTCTCCTAATATTGTATTTATTCCTTAATGGAAGCTCCTAATACTTCATTCCCTCTACTCTATCCATTCCTCCACTGAAACTATTAATTGTCCACAATAAGACTGTCTAGATTTGCCTGGTCAGGAACTTGACCCGGTGGCCGAGATGGTTAAGGCGTCTGTGTACTAAGCAGAATATGTGGGTTCAAGTCCCGCCTGGGTCAAATATTTTCAGTCTTTCCTTCTTCTTCCATCCTTCTCTCTGCTTTGAACATATGCTTTTCTATGTGCGTAATTCTTCGCCCGAGCATATGAATTCACATAAAGCGCAATCCTCCTATTTCTCCTATTTATTTCTATATATATATATATATATATATATATATATATATATATATATATATAGAGTTAGTGCAGGCTCTTGTTCCCTCTACTATCTGCACAAGATCATTGAATCTTTCCAATTCATTTACCGATGCCTGCACATATTTTATTGACAGAATCTCCCCTTCCTCCAAGTTTACGTGAGGAATGTTAAAATCTGTTTGTTATTTCTTGTTTTCTCAAAAATATTTTATATTTTATCCATGCCGAATCAGAAGGTCTATAAGCTGCAATTATCTCCCAAATGGCTTTAGCGAGTATCTTAATCTCTACACCTAGCATCTCATCTACATACAGCTCACTTGAATTTAGCTTAGTCTTGCTACAAATGGAAATGCCCTCTCCCTGATTCCCTCTACTGTTTGTATGTAAAGAGTAATCATTTTTAAAAATTGTAGAGTTAAAGACTTCAGGTGATGGCGAAGATTTTATACCCTTTTATTATGTCCGAATCCTATAAATCAGCAAGGTTCCTAAACTTGATTTGTTCATCTACAAAATATTAATTTCCCTGAGGAGTGAAATTGTGTGATATGTTAGTTATATTATTATTTTCTTCTCATGTTTCATTCTGAAACTTTTAATTTCATGTAATTATTACAATATTATCTTTTCTTCACTACTTGATATTTAGCCAACTATTAGTTGGACATCAGTTACAAAACCTTGTAATTATGGAAATGATGTGTTACGAAATTAATTTATACTACCTTAAAATATACAAGTATTAAGTTTTTAATGTTGCCAACTTAACACAGTACCATTTATTTTACATCTCTGCACGAATTATAACATTATTTCTTTTAAAATTATTTATGTACAGACTTTCTCTAAATTCTTATAGTATAATGCATCTTCTACCATAATTTTACTTTTCAGCATGTTTGTAAATGTTTTTGAATTATCTTGTGTTGATTGACTTGCTACTTCAAATATTTTAAAGGAGGTTGGTGAAGGAGATGAGGAAGAATTGGAAGAAGGAGAAGCTCCAGATAGTGATAAGAATGAAAAGATTGAGAAGAAGATAAAGAAAGTGAGAAAAGAAAAAACTGATGATAAAGAAGAAGAGCCAGAAGAAGGAGAAGAAATAGAGGAAGATGAAGCTGAAGTGGAAGGTGAAGAAGAAAATGAGGAAATGGAAGATGATGATGAAGGCACAGAAGGTGAAAAGAAAAAGGAAGTAAAAAATAATGGCGGTGTTCACGTAAGTATACTTCTGTACATTGCAACAAAATTGAACTTTTGTCTCAGAATGTCCTGCAAAATAAGCTCAGAAAACAACTGCTATTACAGACCCCTCTTCTAGTTATATTTATTAGTTTTAGATTAGATTAGTTCTTTAAGAATTTGTTATGAATTTTACAAAATGTATAATATAAATTTATCATTCAATACAGTACAGGTAAGCTAACGAAAATCTGGTTCCCTCAATTTTCCGGCACAGATTTTGGAACTCATTTTATCACATTGAGTGCAATTGTATTTTTGGGGAGTCACTTTTGTTCTGTTGCCGCTTTAGTTAATAACCATTGTTGGATTCAAGGGTACCAGATTTGATTGTGTTTGTTTCCAAGTTCTAACATGTAGGCATTTCTTCTCATTTCCATATTGTTGCTATCAGATAATCCCATTATGGATTCAACAAAGAAACAAAAACATTTAAGCGTTGTTGTAACAGAGAAAGTGGAAGTGCTGAAAATCGATAAGTGTGTCTGTGCCAACCTTTCGTGAAACATATGCAATTGGCGTTTCAACAGTTTATGATATCACAAAAGAGAAAGAAAAACTATTAAAGTTCATTTCCAAGAGTGTATCAAAAATGAAAATGCTTGTAAAAAAGTCACTGGCAGAGGGAAAAAATTCTAAACTTCTGAAAAGTTCACATCTTAGTTTAAACTTCATGTAAGCGTAGGTTTGGAAATATTCTGATACTTTGTTAAAGAAACAAGCCAAAGTGTTTCATGAAGAGCTGGGACTGCAACACAAGTGTGAATATTCAGAAGGTTGGCTGCATTGTTTGAAGTTGTGACTCAGGTTACAGTTTGAATCGGTGTGCGTGGGAAAACGTTCGGCAAACAAAGATATAGTTAGCACATTTTTGGATAAATTTGCAAAATTAGGTAGTGATAAACATTTAAGTCCTTAACGATTGTACAATGCTGACGAGGCTGCCTCGTTTGGAAATTTATACCAAAAACAAACATCTTGGGATACAGAATCACCACCAAACTGCACATCACTAATTTCAAGCCCTGGTTAATGGTATTATAATTAATAACAAAGCAATTAAATGGAAATCCAAAAACTTTACTTATTTCTCGAAACTGTTTCGAACATGTACTATTTCTTTTGCTTTTTATTTGTGTTTAATTTTCCTTCTTTAAAAGTCTGGAGGATTCCATAATTGTAAAATAGCTGCTATTTTTATAGGAGACCGTCAAAAACTTTACAATTATATCATTTTTTTGTCCAAAATTATTATTGTAATGAGGGATAAATTTTCTTTTCCAAAATTTAATTAAAAGAACTAGAATTTTTTGTTCTTGAGCTATAATTACAATTATAATCTTAATTTTCAAGAGTTACGAGTGCACTCCTTCTGAATTTTAAAGTGCCTAATCTCTCTGCTATTTTTATTTTCCTACAAGAAATTCATTTTGCATAGTTACCAGTATGTACTGTATATGACTTGGAACTCTTAAAATAATTTTTTCATGATGTTTTGTAATTCTGGAATTTAATGTAAAGGGCTAAGCAGGTTGTGAATTTCTGTTATATATATGCGCATATATAGCCATAAAAAAATCTGGCAAGCATTGGGGTTCAGACGTTGCCAGATTTTCCATGGCCCATCTGTACCAGAATATTAAACATTTTCAGTAGTACCTTAACATATGCACACAAAGATTGTCGTTATTAAACATGTTGATTAAATTTTTAGTTTAATGAATCTTCAGATTAGTCTACAAACATAACTTAAGGTGTTTATTATTCTTATTACTTTGCTACACAAACATTTTGAAAGCAATTTTGACTTAAATATACCCTTCCTGTTTATTGATGTGTATTTAGTTTGATAGGGAATATTCTTTTCAATATTTGTCCTCTATTTATATTTGCCTGACAAATTTTATATCAAATATCATGGTCCCATAACTTAATTGCACTTTGGTGCTCAACTTCTTCCACGGGAAAAATCTTTTTTATCTTTACCATTATTCACAAATGTTTTTATATCACATACACCATTAGAAATGTCATTAAAGTACACGTCTCAAAAATAGTTTATATTATCCTTAAAACTGGTTTTTACTACAGGACTTTTTTTTTGTCTCAGTCGTAAATGAATACTTTGGTTTGCTGACCAGTTGATCTACTTTCTTTTTGAAATTAAAGTTTTTTTCTTTTGTATTGCAGATTACAATTAAGCAGGATTCTGATGATCGTGCTGTTAGTGAAGAAGAACCAACAACATACCAAGGACGCCAATTCATTCGTTTGCATTGCCCCCATTGTCATGTACGCTGTGTTACCTTTAAGGTAAAATACATTGTTGCAACAAAATTTCACCATCTTGTGAAACATCAAACTAAATACAATTTAATTACATTTTATTGAACACGTGTGCTTTTATAATGTATTTGAGTTGTTTTTCACTTTTCAGGAATATGCTACACATCTATATCGTTCCAAACACATTAACGCAATGAGAAAACTTGCTGTCATGCATAAGCACACTTTAGCTCGAATGCGCCTCTCTCAGCGTCAGAAGCAACGCATTATGGAAGAAAATGAAGAAATGCGAGGAACCTTATCATCAAGGAACAACTTCTGCCCCAGCTGTAAACTGTACTACAGACAACTTAAAGCAAAGCATCAAGGATCTGAAGCTCATAGGGTAAGATGTATTTCCAAGACTTGCTGATCTGTCTGTCTGAATTTCTAGAAGTGTGTGATTATGTATTTTTATTTATATATTTCGCAGGCTATGAGGAAGTTTTTGTTGCCATATTGCAGTATATGCAGAGTTAGTTTCAAGTCTCCCATGATGTATGAAAACCACATATGTTCACTGGATCATATAAAGGTATATATTGAGTATTAAATGGCTTTATTATTTGTAATGTACAGTTAGCTAACTGCATTTATATTTTTCAGAGAAAGGCCCGTTTTGATGAGCGAATGAGAATGAGACGATCAAGGAGTGACGATGGAAGTGGTGCTGAAGATGGTGAAAGAGAACTTAATTTGGATAACTTTATGACTTTGGATTCAGTGGGAACGGTTGATGGTATGTTTAGACATTTCAATTTAGTCTTATCATTTTCTATTTTAATATTTAGATAATTTCACTGTTTTTTTAAAAATTTATTTTATAGATGCAGGAGATGGTTCTGATGTGGAAAGCAAGTCAAAGAAGGAAGGAGACGAAAGGAAATCCAAAACTGAAATTAATTTGGGTAATGCTATATTAATCTTCTTGTTATCATTGCATGAAGTCTTTCTTGTAGTTGACAAAGTGATCTTGGGGTTCCAACCGGGTGAGAATGCATTCATTCCTCGATTTTTTGAAAGCGGACATTGCTATCATCTTCTGGTGCAATGTCCACTATCGTAATGTCTTGGAATTATTGCTTTCTCATCTGGTTGGAATCCCGAGAACAAGCTTCTTGTTGTTTGCTTTGTTTACATCTCTCTGTTCATCAAATGATGTTTCCACTAATGCAATGTATCCTGTATATAAATATTTAATGAGAGTTTTGCATATTATCAAATTATTTTACTTGTACAGACATTTTAGTGCATCAATTGAGTGTTTAATATTTAAATAATTTCCTATAATGTGCAACATTTCATTTCTCCAGCAATTATTATGACTTAAAATTTTAATTTGGATTTATAGGACACTAGTTTTGTTGCTGACGATAGTAGAAATTTTTCTTCCTTTATTTGAAAGTGTTTACCTTCTCATTGAATCTCAAAGCTTATTGCACAAATGCTAACTACTACAAACTAATATGCCAGAATTTGTAATCAATTCAGAAGTATTGGAATTTAAGTAATCTTCTTTGGTGCTTTCAAATATCCCATACTTAATATAAGTTGAGATGTTAGTTTAAATTATGGAATTCTAATGTTGATGTTACAATTAGAATCGAAAGTTACTCTGGTCACGGTACCAAGACAAGATAAGGATTATTATGCATGTACATATTATTAGAGCATATCTCATTATTTATAGTATTTGGACTACAGGTGGCAATGTCAATCCACATAATGTTGTCCTCTATCAAGTTGCTATTCATTTCTGTCTAAGCTATTTTTTTTTATATATATGAGCATGTTACTATCCCCTTCAATTTCTGTTCATTGTAATTATATCTTAAGAACTATCTTCTCTTAAATTAAATTAAAATATAATGTTTGTGTTAAAATTTTACTAATGAGATAAAATTTCCAAATACCAGACAAAATAAAGTAATATAAGTACCACAAAACATTTTTGGAATGCTTGTCCTTTCAGTGGCTGATTAAAAACACAAAAGCGGTGAGTTTGACTCAATAATCCAGGTGATGAACTCAAGCCTTAATTTTGTCTGTTATTTGGCTATTTGATCTAATTAGTTTATTTCTTGAACTTTTGTTCTTCTCAATTCTATAATAATACAATACGGGTGCTATAAAACGTATAATTGCATGTAATGTCATAATTTGGGTTTATATTATGCATCACTATTTCATTATTTTCAATTTATTAGATCATTTTAATTTTTGCAGGTGCTGAGTACATTAAGAAAATGGAGGTGTACTTTTGTGAACTATGTCAAACTTATTTGCATAGGATTGATCCCCCAGAGAAATCTTTATCTCTACACTGCAGAAGTCGATCCCATCTCCAACGCTATGTTAGGTACCGTGATGACAGGGCATTGCGTAAGGAAGCAGAGAGAATACATCGCAAAGAAATGGCTAAAGAAAACGCAGAAAAAGATGTAGAGTCCAAGAAGTCTGATGAACTGAACCGATCAAGTGAGGTAGGCATATTTTATGTTACTGGAGTAGCATTTTCTGTAATTCATCTTAAAGAATTGGTTTGGAATGGTTGTGGTTTAATTGAAAATTAAAAATCCATAAATTCATGAAAATTTTCAAAGTTATCAGTTTTAATGTTGTTTCTCTGCTTGAATGTTTTAAATTAATTCTTTAATTTTGGTGTTCATTACATTTCACACACATTTCTCCTGACTTGTATCCATAACATCCGTTCATTGTCAGTTTAATGCTACAGACTGTGTGTATTATGCACTACAGCCTGAAATGCTTGAGGTTTCATTGTATATTCTTATAATATTTTAAAGCCTGGGCGCTATTAAATGAGTCATAAAAATAATTGCTTTTGGATTTCATTATTGTGTTAATGAACGTTGGCTGGTACTTTCTTACGTTAAGCACACAACTGTCATAAGATGTTCCAAATTTGTGGACGAAATGTCGTATGAACTGATTTTTTTGTTTAATTAATTAATAAATATTTCTGACATTGGCTGAATTATTTATTTATGAAATGTTCAGTTCTATTTCATAACTTTGTTTAATTTTATTAATTATAGAAGTCTGCTGATAAAGATGCCTCAGCTAAAAAAGACCTAGCATCTTCAAAGAGGAATGCAGATGATTTGGTTACTTCACGCAATGAATCCAGGACATCGGAAACAGCTGGTAGAACAGACGGGGAAATTGGAGATGCTGACCTTGACCAAGATTTGGAAGGAGGGATGGATGACAAACTATGGGCAGATGTAGATAAAGATTTAGGAGATCTACTGAGAGAAGTGGAGCCAGAGAACAAATCGTCAGACGAAGATGAAGATTCTCGAGCTGAAGGGGGTCGCTACGACAGATTTCGTTACAGTGAGAAGGTTGCAGCCAATGCTCCAGATTCTGGTGTAGTTGAATCGACAACAAAGTCTGTAAATGATGAAAAGCCCGTTTCAGAAGGTGTTACTGAAGAGAAAATTACCAAGAAATCAATAGATTCAAAAATTGAGAATGAGCCTGGTTTGAAGAAGGGAAATGCAACTGTGTGTGTTGCATCAGATACCACTACTGTTGCAGATGATTAAAAAGTAACTCATTAGACATTAATTGTATGGCGTGTGACAAATATATATGATTTTTGTTATTTGAGATCCTATACTCCACTTTAACACAATCTATAAGATTTCTATGCATTTAGCATGTATGGAATAGTTCAGTACATTTGTTTTCCTGTATTTGTTAACTTTCTTATGTACTGTTGTATTAGAATAGTGGTTCACATGTATTTAAATTGTTACATGCCCTGTGATTTTTTTTATTCGATGCAGCATGCTGAAGCAAGTATTTATAATGATAGGTTCATGTAAATTTTCAAGATGATAGAAATCTTATAATTCTTGTATTCTTGAAGCAAATAAGATTATATTCTTGATTTTCCTGTAAAAAAATCTCTTGAAGTTTTTCCTGAACCAATTTCTAATACATTGGAAAGGAAGGAATATTTTAGAGACAACTGCTATCTTATATTGTATAATGTATTAAATTAGAACCAAACTATATGACAGCATTTAATTTCACAAACTTATTATAAGATTATAATGAATTTTGTTTTATTGGTTACTATATTTACTAGCACAACTAGTCTGTTATTATTACCTTACTGAGAAAATTGAACAGTATTGTTTTTCACAGGTTATTTAAAAATAGTGTTCTAATTTTACCGACAAACACCAACTGTAAATAACTTAAAAAGTGGCCGTTATATGAGAATCTACTATGTAACATTTAAACCAACCTGAAGCAAAGTGGATTTTCATTATTATAAACTTTGTATTGTCATTAGTGGAGGAAAATAAATATTTAGAATATTAACTTAATGTGTGTGTACTCATTTTTAAATTTTGTAATGTTTAAAACTAATTGTTGATAATATGTTGATTTATTTATATTTGTTATATTAATCTTAAATTTTAACTAAACTATTAAGCACGTATCCCTCGTGCCTATTTTGCAGTGTAAATTAAATTATTTTTCCAGGGATGTATGAAGGTTTCTTGTGAAGGAGAAGTGTTAAACTAGGAAAGGTATTCCTTTTGAAGAAGCACTTCTTGAATAGTTTGATGTTTAGATTGGATTATCATTTACCATACAGTTTGAAATTATATAGTAAAAAATGTGGGAGGTTAACGTGGTATTGAAATTCTGTGCAGGAGGAATAAAGTTACATTTTGCAATAGTCTTAACACTGGATCCGTGAAACTTGGATTATCAAATGAATGTAAATTATGTTTTAGAGACGTCTGTGTCCATTTCTGAAGATTTAATGTTTTCTCAGGACTTTGTAGTCAGTACCTTGTACTGGATGAGCTTCTTTCCAGGAATCTGTTGTTCAAATATTTCCGGTGCTGTGTCCAATATGACGTACGTTGTTAAAATTTGAGGGACTTATTTAATGTTAAAAGTGTTGACTTCCGTTATTGGAAATACTCGTTCAAGGAACATTTGACACTACTGAAATTTGTAAATATTATGACGTCGACTGGGGCATTTATTTTGTTTTTAACAATATTCAGTTCGTACCAAGATATTAGCTCCTAATCTCCCTGTATTAATTTTTTTTTTTCAGAAAATAGTGTAAGTTATGAGAGCCGCGATTTAAGTGTTTCAAACCATTTTTTTTGTCGATTAAGTTAATATAAATAAGTTTGCGTTCTAGAAACTCTATGCATTAATCTCCGTTGTCACATTGACCTTTGGTATTTTGTGTTAAAGAGCATCTTTGGTGAGGTTAAGGTGAGTGACGCCATTAATGGATCTGTACTATGCTTCGATAATACTGATTGTATTCGTCGAATTACTCTAAAAGTACGGAGACATTTGGGGAGTCCAATTCTTCAAGCTGTTGACGAGGTTAAGGTAATAATGTTTGTGGTGTTCCACAAAAATTTACTAATAACGTTTTATGGCGATTACTTTGCGGCATCTCGAATAATTTGATTGTATTGGTGTGGCATTTATTTTTAATTCAAATTATTTGTTTTGGGAAATTTTAACTATGAAATTGTCTGGCGTTCAAATTTAAGCTTTACCGCGAAACATAATAATCGATATATATATATATATATATATTGAGCTAGTTTAGAAACTCCACCCAGAATATTTTTAATTGATATATTCTACAACGTTAATGAAAGTTAAACGGAAATTTTAATTGGTATAAGCAATTTTATACTGTAATTTAACGTCATACAGTAAAACTGTTAAAATCATACTACGCTAACTTTGGGCATTCATTTTTTTCTTTGATTACCACTAACCTACTGACAGCTCCTGTGTACCTATTCACACCACGCTCGGTCAAATTCAACGCAGATAATGGTTGATTTTTTGCTGAATGTATATAAAATGAAGAACTTTTATGAAATTTCGGCCAAATTATTTTTTTTATAATTTCAATTATAAACAAAAAAAAATCCTCATACAGACACATAGCAAAGCAATAAATGCATCTAGTTTTGTAGCATTTAGCTCCCACTTAATCCCCAACACCCTAAATGCTTCTCCTTCTGACCATATAATATGATGCATTATACACTGATCAATGATATGAGAAAATGGAAGTCTTTATTTGTCCTTTCATTATGTGTCGTCTAGCATATCATGACGTATACATAAAAATATTATGCACTTTTGTCCTGCCAGGGTTGTGACTTCTGTATATTTCATTCCAAACTGTTCCATTGACCACAGTTTGGATGTCAACAAAAATTGTTCTTTTCTGTCCTGGATGCTTATTTATAATATTCTCTTCACTCTCTGACTAATTCATTGGTAAGTAGCTCTTTATCTATTTCCACGATTTTTTCAGTCCCAGAAATGTTCATCACATACTAAACACACTTCTAAGTACTTCGTAATTTCGAAACTCCTCGACATATTTAGGGCAAATATTCACCACAGAATATTACACTGTGTTAGGAATAAAAAATTTAATTTCAAGTTTGGATACTTTATCTCTTTCAAATAAGCAGTAGTAACAAAATTGTATACAAAAGACTTTAGTACACACAATAAATTTTTCCTGGAAAAGAGAGAAAAAAAACTAGAAGTAAATACTGAAGAATATGATGAATGCATATTTTAAGAAAAGTAATATAATTTGATAGCGGTATTATAAGTTTAAGTTGTACAAAAGTGGGAAAATGGTTAATTTGTCTGGTACTGGTAGGTTGTTATTGTGTGTTTTGTATTACTCCGTGTTGTGTTTTAGGTATCTGATTATTTAAAAAAGTAATTTATTAACTAATCTGACACATTTTTAATGTTGAGTGGTTTTCAAAATTCATGTAAATAATTTTGTAGCACTTAAATGAATGTTAATTTATTCTTAATTAAAGATTCTGATATTAAATTCTATTGAGGGTTTACAGCAAACCATATAAATGATACACTTTATATATTCTTTGATTTAGTTCAATTTGTGAGATTTCAACAGTTTTTGTGAAAGTCATATTTTATTGTGTGTTTAATTCAATCTCAACATTTATATATTTGTCATAATAGCAGTAATCATATTTTTAAATATTTATTCATAATTTTTGTGTTTTATTTCATAATTACTTTTTCGTGTACCTTAGAGGCGTGAGCCAGTATGAGGGGCAACTCATATCGTGGTAGAGGTGGAGATGGTGGTTCATGGAATTCCAGCAGCAGAGGCAGGGGTTTCTCTGGCCCTTCAAGAGGAAGATTCAACTGGTACAAGGACCACTCGTCACCAAGTTTTGATTCTCGCAGCAGATATTTTTCAGGTTTTTGCCTACAACAGTAAAACTGAAAACATTATTACTTCGTATAATATGTTGGATTTACATAAATATTTTCTTGAATGAATTTACAGGTGGAAATGAACGATATTCAAACAGAGGAAGGGGAGATGAAAGTTATCGTCGATACACTAGAGCGGTATGTTGTATTTTACGTTAAATAGATTTCACTTGATATTTTCAACATTGTGATAAATTAAAAATAATCTTAGTACAAGATTCTTTTTATACTCCTAAATTTTGTAGTATCATATTAGTATTAGTTTTACAAACATTTAGATAGTAGAATTTGTGCATAAATCTGAGCCTAGCATCCTGCTGGTCAATTTTTCACCATCTCAGAGTTGGAAAGGGTTTTGTGTCAATTTTCCAGTTGTTAATACCTAAGGTTCTGTTGTATCTGCATGAAAATTTTGGTTTTAGCGCTTTTGTCAAGTAATGGTTATTTGAAACGTATTGGAGGACAAACTGTTTTATGTTGACCTTGCATTTAGTATTGAAGAGATGAAAGAATTAGCTGACCTTTAATATAAACAATAATAAAATTTGATGGCCATTGACTCAATGTCCATCAAATTTTGTCATTAGATTGAAAGAATGTCTGTGGCAATTTGGATTGCTGTTTCCCTAGCTTAAGTTTTAAAAAGGATCCTTTAATTTGTATTTTGTTTTGTTGCAAATATAGCTATTTATAACAATTTGATAATATTAATACAGCTTAACCTTGGTTTACCGAACTTGGGTTAACAATACTGTAGCATTAGATGTTCATGGGTTAACTGTTTAAATTGTTATATGAAGCGGCATCACCATCTAAAGTTCGGTTTAAAAATTTCTTTTCACAATTATAAGATTATTTAAATAGAGAAAATAAATTTCTCTCCATTCTGATTAAATGTTTTATTATTTGTGGCACCTTTAAATGTTACAATGCCTGCTGCATTCCTTTTTTAAAAAATATTTTTTAATTAATTTTTTTTACAGATTGTGCTTGGCTATTTACTAGTTGATATAGTGACTGGGGTTTTTATTTGACAGTTACATAATGTGGATTTTTTATCAAAATAATTCCATACATTAACAATTTGAGGATTTACTTAATCCCAAAAGGACCTTCTAATTTGTTTCTACGTATATGTTCCCAAGAATAAACTTAGACTACAGTTCTCCTTTACAGGATGCTCCTGGAGGCTATTCTGCAAGAGACCACAGCCATCACAGGTCTCCTGATAGGAAACGTATAAGAACTGATGGCTATCCCCAGGTATAGAGTTGAAATGAAATTTTGGTTTTTCCCATTAATATTATTTTAAGTCTTAATAAATGAAAAGTCATTTGTTAATGAAACTATAGTAATAATACTATTGATTCTATATTACTGGTTACATTTCATTTCAGATTTTTTCAGCACTTGTTACAATACAGTGTAGCACACACACAAATACAGTTAAACAATATAGTTTCATTGCTGATCAGCCTTTAGTTTTGTCTTTAATGTATGAAGCATTTATACTTATATCTTTATGAGAAGTTCAGAAGATAAATCTGTAGATTTAACAAATGGGTTTTGCTGAATGTATGAATCTTATCTTTTTCAGAATGACATTCTTACAAAGAATGCTTCCAAATTATGTTAGATTTGCATAAAATATTCTTAGACTCACTACAATAGCTTTTGGTATTATAGTATACCTGCTTTTGAAGTGACATTTAGGGTAAAAGTGATTCAGTTTAATAAATTTATATTTAAATTGGTAATTAGAAAGTATATTTGATTGTCAAAATACTTAACTTTTGTTTATAAGTTGGTATTGTTCTTTCCTAGTTTTTGGGATTATTTTTTTCTTACAGGTTATAACTTTTTACCAAGTTTTAAGGAAACTTATAGTTGAGATTTTGTATTGAAAAAACATTGCTCTTCTGGTCAATCTGCTGTTTGACATCCAACTAGGTCCAGGATTTGTTACACAATGTCTAACATTTTCCTAAAATCACATAAATACAAAGTTGATGCCGTTCAATGAGGCTTCATAAAAAATAGTCTTGCTCTGGTTGTATATTTCACACAAATTTGAAAGTTTTCTATCTGTTTGTTTATCCCTTTTCTTTATTGCAATGGTCAATATTTGAAATTGTGTGGATATCTAGAAATGATAACAAACTATTTATCCCTGTATGTTGCAGAGTTTCATTTGCTATATTGAATCATATTTTTTTGTTGAATGATTTATTTACCACCTTCATTGTTTCCATATATTTGAAAGGGTTTCTCCATTTAAGCTTAACAGAAACATCTAGCTGAGATTTAAGTGACTTAATTAGGAAATGATTACATTTAAAAAAATTGCTAAAGTTTCTCAGCATTTATGTGTTATGCATGTTTTGGTTATTTCTTTACTGTTCTACTAATTTCTTACAGTAGTTAAATCTTTATGTAAGAGAAATATGTATTGTTTGTTCAGGAGTTTAATTTGGTTATGAGTTATGACATACTTTTAAAGTTTGTTGTAATTTTCTTAGTGTTGCCTTCAATTTTATTATATTGAACATTAAATGTTCTGTTATGCCTTTTACAATATTATTCCCATGTTTATACATATGCAGATTTATCTTTTGGTACTTTCATACAGGTTTATAATTCAATTGTAACATAACTACTCAAAAATTAACTCTTTTTATCTGATGCTGTTGTTGTTGACTTCACTTCCAGTTTGAAAGGAGAAAAAAAGTTTTGGAATACTCGTATAACATTTAATAAGAATTATTGATTTCAGTTCATAGATTTTTTTTATTGTTTGAGATTTTGAATGTAAATATTTCCATCACTGTTGCCTCACATGCTTGCATTAATTGGAATAATTACTTATAAATAATACATAGAGCTGAAAACTATTATTATTTTTATGTATTATACTATTCACATCATGAGTAATGCAATTAAAATTTCTTCGTTTCTATGAAATATAAGTTACTAATATTTAAACTGAAACTTCCTCTGACTACTATTCAGCATGTATGGAAATGTTATATTACTTATTTAAAGCTTGCTTCAAAGTATTGAATCAGGGGCTGCTTTTTTTCATTATCCTCTTATTTGTCATAAACAAGTAAATGAATGGTATGATGTTAGCAGGCTGATGTTCCTTACCAAAATCAATCCTAGTGTGGTTTTCTTCCTACAGACTCTTTTTCTAATTCACTTAAGAAAAAAAATTGTATTATTCATTAGGAGAGACTTGAATTATTTCTCTTAATATATTAAAATATTGCTGATACTCATCTAGAGGATACATTTTTATATCTAAATTAAGTTTTTTTTTATAAATGAGAATCGTCCAGCTTGATGAAGTAGGCTGTGACACTTAATCATTATAATAAAATAAAAGCAGGTAGTTGAATATCAATATTAACTCCTTGGCTCGACAGCCACGAAAGGCCTTGGCCTACCGAGACAGCTGCCAGACTGTCGTCTTACATGACACATTCTGGATTAGGAGTGACACCTGGTCAGAGTGTTGAATATCAATATTAAGACTACAATATTTCAGAATTATTCATCAATCTGAATTGAGGGGAAAAAATATTGTTGAGCATTTGATACTGAAGGTGAGCAAAGTAAGAAAGATGAAAATTTGTTTCATCAACTGGTTTGCTGAAGTAGAGGTATAATGAGTAATTTTCAGTATAATAGGCAATACTTATTACAATTGGAATTCATTTCAACGTAAAATAATATATTTGTTATTGAAGTATACACTAATCAACATATTTAAGAAGTAGGATTTCAAAATTTATTCATTGCAGAAGACTAGCTTTCTTACGTCCTATTTGTTTCTTCCTTACACCATCCCAGATTCTAAGTTTTGTCTTTTGCTATATCTTTAATTTAAACTGTTTGAAAATGATCCAAATAAAAAAAATATTTCTTTGCTTCATTTGATTTCTGCTATTCTGTATGATATTGAAAGCTAATTACTTAATATGTAATTGCATGTACCCTGATTCTTTCTTCACATCGAAGATAAAAACTGAGATGGTGAAAATGCTTTTAAAGTCATAATTCACTCAGAAAGATAGAATAATTTCATGAAAATGAAACCAATATTGTATTATTGGACATTTATTGATCACATAAAATAGAAATGGATGACTTCTTTCAGGACTATCTTTGACATTGAGAAGAGTTACAGACAATTTTAAATTGTATTTCATTGAACCTTGCAACTAATGATTGGAAATGATTTGTTATAATAACTGATAACACTTGAAAAATAATTAATTACCATTGTAAGCATTCATGCTATTTGTATCAATTTCTGGTGTACCTAATGTTGAAATGAAGAAAGAGAATAATGTGAGAAGTCTCTCTTAGTGACAGTTTAAGCATTGTTTACTCATGTACTTCATATAATTAATGCTTAAATTATATTACAGAATCTCAAACAAGCCTCCAAATCTAAAGTAATAAACATTTAAATAAGAATGAGTTTAAAACTGAATTGGAAATTGGCCTTAAGTGCTGTCTTTTGAATGATCTGATAAGTTTATTCATCTACCAAATGCTTGTATCAATAACTTATTTGAATTATATTCCAGAAGATAATTATTCCAGATAAGATATTTTCTGAGTACATTCAAATTTGAAATGTTTATTTTACATTAATGTTACAGTAGTTTGAAGAATTTGGTAGCACAACATTAAGCATTCCTGGCAATTCATGAGAGAGAGTGAGAAATATAATTTGCTATTTTTCAATGTATGAATTTCAAAATGTTGAAAGTTTTACTTACAGTGAAATTTCAGATTTGCATAGACGGAGAAGTTCTGCACAGAAATGAGATGATACATCATACAGCTGTAATGGTATATTTTTTTGGGTTTGCATACAGGCTTCATCTGGCCGGCGCAGTCATGAAGGAAGTTATGGGGGAGGAAATGACTACAATAGTCGCTATAGCTATTCAGAGGATAAGGGATCATATGGAGAGGAAAGGGGCCGCGGATACCGTGAAGATAGGCGGTCCGCAGGTTTCAGAGATCGCTCAAGGGAAGATTATACCCACAGAAAATCCGATCAACTGGACTCTGAAATGCCTCCTCCCTCAAGTCTGCCTCGGCACATGTCCTCACCCCGTGGCTCCTTCAGGGGCCGAATTAGCAGAGGCACAAGGGGCATGTCAAGATTGCTTGCCAGACGAGACGCCCTTATCGCCAGGAAGAGGAGGCTTGTTGAGTCTTTTACAGCCCGAAAATCTTATTTAGCAGCCAAAGCTGAAAGTCTGAGGAGGTTCAAGATTCAGAGACTACGGAGGTAATAGCTGTTAAAGATATGTTTAAAAAAGAATGAAACTTTTGTTGTAACTGAAGAAGATTCGACTGACGAATTTTATATTTTTAACAAGTATCAATACCTGACATAGGGTTTGAAGAAAAGAATGAAAAACACATGCTATACATTTGACTGATAATGGCTTAGATGCCAATATGAGTATATTTAATATGTAAATGTGTTGTCATGTGTTGAAACTGATAGTTGCTAGTTGACAAATTATCAATTGTAGTATATAAAATTTATCAAATATGAGCAGCCCAGACAAGCATTATTATATTGCATGAGAGGGTTTATCAGTTAGTCAGAACAAATTAAAGATTACTGACATCTGTGTGTTGAACACTTGAAAAATATAACTACCAAATGATAGATTAGACCTATCTTATTGTTGTTGGAGTAACTTCATTATTACTGAAGAAATAATTCCCTTAAATTTTAATCCAATTTTTATTAAATTGAATATTTAATTGAATTGGTTTACGTTTAGTACTTGTATTGTGACTAGGATAAATTATGCTGATAGTCTGTCAGTAAATATATTGATTTGAATATTTGTTGTGTTCATTTTCTCCTTCTGTAAGTAGGCTAAAGGCAGCAGTAGTTAAAAAAGAATCGAAGGGTGATAAAGATTCTGCTGCAAAAGGAACTGAAGATATTAGTGATGAGGAAAAGGAAGATAATTGGGATGAAGGAGAAAAGGTAAATACTTTAAACAGGTTTTATAGTTCTAATGACTCCGAAAACCAACCCTCCCCCTCCACATTTGATATACTTTGATAAGTTCACTCTTTCACAATTGACGGGTGTCGTGTAATCTTAATATGCCTTCCTGTTAATGATCAAAATTTCAGAATTATGTTGCATGTGAATGATAATTCTGTTGCAATTTGTTTAAAAAATTACCATATAATGAAAAAAATATATGTTAGGAATGACTTGGATGTTCACAGTACCAATTTGCAAAAGAGAAAATGTGAACGGGGTTTGTAAGTACATAAAGTAAATTAAATATTCAGTGTAAAAATGTTCATAAAGCATCATGGTCCTAAAATGTGAATATATTTTAAATATATCCATTAATTTTGTAAATAAATAATATTAAATGTAGTTTACTATTTAACCTCTAAATTTATGTATATGTGTATACAGGTGTTGTTATTTTTAAAAATAAATGTTCTACTTTCAAGAAGTAGTCAAATATATTTGTTTCATTGTAGCTCTGATTCATTTTTGTATACATTAACAACAACAAAAAACAATTTCAAAGTAATGATAAATGTCCTCCTTTCTTTGACTCCAATACTTTTTTCTTTTAAGAAATATCAGTGAATTCAGAATGTTGGCAATTGTTCATTTTGTATTTTATTATTTGTTTTCCTCCATATTAGTAGAGGATGAGGTTTAGGAGAAAAGTGACCATTTATGAAACAAAGTTTGTAATTAGTTAAAGTAAGAAATGAATCCCTGGAATAATAGAATCATTTTTTTTTATTTATTCTTCAATTCTGTATTTTTGAATGTGGTGTGAAGAATGTTTTACATTTGAATTTTTCAATTTATCTCTGTTTTATCTTGTTAACAGGAATGGGCTAAATTAAATATTTGTGTATCTGTTTAAAATCCTGTGAAACAATTTTTATTCATTTACATTTTAAGGAATATATATTTTTTGAGTTATAGTAATTTGTTATTTAAAATCATTTGAAATAGACCGGTGAAGGAGAAGACGAGGAACTGGAAGAAGGAGAAGCTCCAGATAGTGATAAGAATGAGAAGAAGATGAAGAAAGTGAAAAGAGATAAAACTGATGATAAGGAAGATGAGCCTGAAGAAGGAGAAGAAATAGAGGAAGATGAAGCTGAGGTGGAAGGTGAAGAAGAAAATGAGGAAATGGAGGATGATGATGAAGGTGCAGAAGGTGAAAAGAAAAAGGAAGTAAAAAATAATGGCGGTGTTCATGTAAGTATACTTGTGTACATCCCCACAAAATGGAAATTATATGTCAAAGCATGTCCAGAATCACAAGTTCAGAAAACTGAAGCTGGAGAGAAATTGCTAGTTGTTCACTTTAAAACAAACCTTTGTTACAGCAACCTAGTAAGTGTAAATACTCTTCAGAAAACATTGTCATAGATTGTATTCAGTTCAGGAGATAATACATAAAAAAATCTCATCTGTAAAAGTTCGGGACATTGCCACGACAATAATTTATGTTTTTAAGAATGATACTATTATTCCATCTTCCCTCCACAACGTGGCTCCTTCAACTTCAACTCGCACTCCTTGCTGTTTCTCATGACTTATACTTTGCTATTTGAGGTTCTAACACAAGTCTGCCTGTATAATTTAGTTCTGTGAAATTTCAGTTGGAGATTAAATTCATCTTAACTGAATAACCTGACTTGAATATTTGTATACAAATTTTATTTTAATTTCAACAGTAGTGAGAAGTTAGTTCAAAAATATAATTATCAATTTTTCCTAAAATTGTAATTTCATTTCTTTTGTTGGGGGATTTAACCTATTGCTTTATGACTATGTTTTGCAAACAATTTGAACTTTAATAATATTCTGTTACATGTTTTTTGTGTTATTTGCTGACTGTTGGTCTATTGCTGACTTTCTATGAGATTCCTTTATTTTTTACCAAGTAAGGGTCCCTTAGTGATCAATAACTGTGTACATAGACTTTTTATTCGAAAGTTTATTTCTCATTTAATTTACTGGGTAGCTGTTACCAAATTCAGCCAGTGGTTTGCACTTACCTTTTCTATTATTGCCCAAACCATGGGATTTTTTAGCTTGTCAACTGTATAGTCACATTTTTCAATATCCTAGTTCACTTTGTGAGCCCTCAATCCTGCTATTTTAATTGAGGTTATGCATACGCTGTGAATGGTCCCAGAAAATGCTTTTTTCTTCTTCTGGAGGTTACTGTTAGTCTGATTGCTGTCTAAATAAGAACTTTTAGTGACAAATTAAAGTGTTCCCAAATAATCAATTAAACTAAGTTAAATTGGGGTTTCATGTCATGCGCAATGGTTTAATTAAAGATATAGTGTTTTACTACTGGAATTAACTGTATATATTGTTTAGAAGGTGTCAGTAAATTTTTGTACATCTACTGGGTTTATGAAAATAATTTATCCTAGCACACAGTTGTTAGCATTGACTTTTATTACTTAATTTACTTTAAGCCAGTTAACCTAATTTCATTTTGAGAGAATACAATGTGGATTTATTTTCATAATGCAGGTAACAATTAAACAGGACTCAGATGAGCGTGCTGTAAGTGAAGAAGAACATGGACAGCCAGGTTACCAAGGACGACAATTCATACGTCTGCATTGTCCTCATTGTTATGTGCGCTGTGTTACCTTTAAGGTAAAGCCTTCATAACTACATTTTTTAGCATAAAAATAAATAGCTTTCATTTTGTATTATCTGAAAATATTTATTTTTCACTTTTCAGGAATATGCAACACATCTTTATCGTTCCAAGCACATTAATGCAATGCGGAAACAAGCTCTTATGCATAAACAAACATTAGCACGAATGCGCTTATCTCAGCGTAGGAAGCAACGCATTATGGAAGAGAATGAAGAAATGCGAGGAACTTTGTCGTCCAGGAACAACTTCTGTCCCATCTGTAAACTGTACTACAGACAACTTAAAGCAAAGCATCAAGGATCTGAGGCTCATAGGGTAAGGTGTACTTTCAGAAACTACAATATATGTATGCTATAGATTCTAGAGACAAGTGTGAAAATGTGTTTATATTTTTTTCAGGCCATGAGGAAGTTTTTGTTGCCCTATTGTGGCATCTGTCGTGTTGGTTTTAAGTCTCCCATGATGTACGAAAACCACATATGTTCCCTGGATCACATAAAGGTAGATATTAAGTGTTTAAATAGCTTTTATTATTTGTAATGTATTGTTAGCTAACATGCATTTTATCATTTATATTCCTCAGAGAAAGGCTCGGTTGGACGAGCAAGTAAGGATGAGGCGATCAAGAAGCGATGATGGAAGTGGTGTTGAAGATGGTGAAAGAGAACTTAATTTGGATAACTTTATGACTTTGGATTCAGTAGGAACTGTTGATGGTATGTTATGATATTTTAATTTAGTTAACAACTATCATTTTCTATTTGAATATTTAAATAATTCCACTGTTTTGTCTTTATTATTTTACAGATGCAGGAGAAGGTTCTGATGTGGAAAGTAAGTCAAAGAAGGAAGGCGACGAAAGGAAGTCCAAAACTGAAATTAATTTGGGTAATGCCATATTAAATGTGGCCCTTTAACTTGATAAAAAAAACTTAAGTGAATTAACATCTACTCAAAAATTTTAAATTTTTGCAGGTGCTGAGTACATTAAGAAAATGGAGGTGTACTTTTGTGAACTATGTCAAACTTATTTGCATAGGATTGATCCCCCAGAGAAATCTTTATCTCTACACTGCAGAAGTCGATCTCATCTCCAACGCTATGTTAGGTACCGTGATGACAGGGCATTGCGTAAGGAAGCAGAGAGAATACATCGCAAAGAAATGGCTAAAGAAAACGCAGAAAAAGATGTAGAGTGCAAGAAGTCTGACGAAATGAACCGATCAAGTGAGGTAGGGACATTTATTAACATTGGAAACGAAATAGCACTGAGTATAATTGTATAATTGTTTTTTTAAGATTAAGAAATCCTAAAACATTGACTCGGTTAGTTTGGGCGTTACTATATCTCATTGGAGTTTTTCCTAATCTGTTCTACAATTTCTGGTTATATTCATTACTCCATGAATCATTTACAATGAGCTATTCCTGATTGGTTTTAGTTTCACTTTGTATATTATCAGTATTAAGTATTTGCAGTTATGAGTCATCTATATATTTATTTAATAACTGTGTTTCATTTAATTATAGAAATCAACTGAAAAGGACGGTTCTACTAAGAAAGATGCAACATCTGCAAAGGCAGACACAGATGACTTGGAAACTTCACACAATGAGTCGAGGACATCAGAAACTGCCGGTAGAACAGACAGGGAAAATGCAGATGTTGACCTTGACCAAGATTTGGAAGGAGGGATGG
Source organism: Zhengitettix transpicula (assembly GCA_037074705.1). NCBI lineage: Eukaryota > Metazoa > Arthropoda > Insecta > Orthoptera > Tetrigidae > Zhengitettix > Zhengitettix transpicula. The sequence goes on along the minus strand of CM073591.1, from coordinate 10,670,222 downwards.
ATGACAAACTGTGGGCAGATGTAGATAAAGATTTAGGAGATCTGTTGAGGGAAGTCGAACCAGGGAACAAAACGTCAGATGAAGACGACGATTCTCGCGCCGAAGGCGGACGCTACGACAGATTTCGCTACAGCGAGAAGGGTAACGTAGCTGCCAAAACTCCCAACGCTGACGTAGTAGAATCGACGACCAAGTCTGCCAACGGAGACGAGCCAGTTACTGAAGGTGTAACAGAAGAGAAAAGTACAAAGAAGTCGATAGATTCAAAAAGTGAGAATGAGCCTGGTTTGAAGAAGGGAAATGCAACTGTGTGCGTTGCATCCGATACAACTACTGTTGCAGATGATTGAACGCAACTAGGTTGGTACTAATTTGATGATAATGAGTGATATGTGAATTTTATGATTTTGTTATTTGTCAGACTTGTTGACTTCACATTATAGACAGAATCCTGTAACATTTCTGTACATTTAGCCTATATAGAGATAATTTACGTGATTGGTCAAGTTTCATGTTTACTGTTGTATTAGCATCGTGATCAAGATATAAATTATTTAAACTGTTATTTTAAATAAATGACTTGTTATTATTTCCTTAATTTATCCAGTCATGTTATAGTAGTATGTTTTAATGGCTGGTGCATAGAATTCTAGGATTCAAAATGCTTTCTATTTATTTTATTCTGAAACAATGCCTCCTGTATGGATATATCACCTTTTATTGTCTTGTCACCATTTTTGTCGGAAGCACATTATTTCATAGGACGTAGAAAATTAAAACCGACCTGACCTTTGCTCTCTGGCTATACCAATCTAGATTTCCAAAGAAGTTGTTGCTCCCAACCAGATGAGTATTTTGGATTTCTACAATAACTTTACGACTTGCACTGTGATGTGATACACGTGTCTGTCAGAATCCACTTGGTTGGGAGACTTTTGATACCTTGTCACTTAGTTTTCACATTTGAGGTAACTGGAAAGGTTAATGTAAATATATTGTCAATATCTTAAATAGCTGGTATGGATTGCTGTAAGACTTGTGTGAATGTTTCATATCATGTGTGTACGACATCCGAAGCTTCTAGTATATTAAGCAGAATTACATTGTACTTCCTATGTGTCATGCTTCGAGTGAGTAAAAATAAATTTGTTATTTCGCTCATGTATTTGTTTTTAAATCCCGTATTTTATCACATTCAAAAGACGTTGTTAGTGATGTAGGAGTATAATTGCAATATTTGCTACAATCATTTTAATTTATCGTTTTCATTTAAACTAAAAATATGCTGATGGGTTTAGTCTATTTTAATTTTCGACGTCACAGGCCGCCCTCGCCTACTTGCGCCGTGTCGAGGCGGCTTCACTGCACGACACACGCACTCTGCATGAAGCACACGTCGTCACGGGGCAGGCGCACGTATACAACGACGTTTCTGGGATCCTTGTTCCCTTCCTTCAGGTGCTTAGGAGAGCCCAGGGCGACACAACTGCACTCGTCATGCAATGTTGGATTTTGTTGAATATTTTTTATACATTTCCGAAATGTACTATTTCTAAATTAATTCAGGTTCATTATGACAATGCACAACGATATTGTCAGACTCTCACAAGGACGGGTAATGCTGACGAGAGGAGTGTGCTTGTTGCAAGACAACTGGGATGTTTTGGACGACCCCCCCCCCCCCCGTGGTCGTCGTATTCCACTGACTTGGCGCCTTCAGATATTGTCATCTTTTCACCTACGTAAAGGCACTCATGGGTGGACTTAAAACTTGGAACTGGCGAGCAGGTTCTGGAGGGAGAGTTCTTCGAGGAGGGCATAAAGAAGCCGCACGCATTGAACGGGATGGGCCACCATTAGGTGGAAATATAGTCAACAAGTGTACCAACAACGTCCTGTAACTTTTTCTAAAGATATATAAGAACCTAGTAAAGTTTCTTTCTAACGCGTCTGACGGCCCCTGTTTTGGAAATTAAACGATCGGCTCAACAGATTTCAAATGAATTTTTTCGTGTTTCTCCTTCCTCGCACGGTTCAGACACCGTCGACTCTGTCCGTTTACTGAAGTTTAAGTCCCTCAATCTCTTCAATCGGACGCGGAAGCCCACGACAGGCCTCTGGAATAACCCCGATTATTCTTTAAGAAGCGGTCAGACTCTCGGGGGGGGGGGGGGGTTAACAAAGTCTCATACCAGTTACACGAAGAAACAGCCAAATAAAACGGGGCCTTTGCGTTGGTCGCGTGCTTCTGTGCTGCGGCGTGACGACGACCCTCTTCTCTCTTTGCGTTCCTTCAATCACCTGACGAAAGCAACAAGGATTGCAGAAACGGTCCGCGTGTCTTTATTGCATCATTCGTCTGTGATCTCTCTGTTTATTTGTCTACTTAACAGAGTTTTATAATTTCAAAGTCTTGCAGTGTTCGAAACGTTCTGACTTCCTTCTCGTCTGTCTTAATGTTTCCAGTACAAACAAGCCGATTACTTCTTCACCAAAGACATGTAAATTATATGACGTTCCTGAAGGACTTTACTGGTTTAATGTAAACATACCATTTTTTTAAAGAAAATATTCCACTTGTCGCAAGGTGGCGAAACCCCGACAATGTTTATTTTCTTAATTGACTGCGTAAGGCGTGGTGTTACGGCATCGACTACGGAAAAGGCTTCATAATAAACGTGTATTTCCCCAAGAATTGCGCCCCGGGGTTTTTCCCCCCGACGGCTGACGTAGTTGTCAGTGATGGCTGCGGCCATCCACGGTGAATACAATTTACATTTATGAGCTTCTGGTTACAACACACACACACACACAGTTACTCTACTCCGACGATGACACACGCACTCCGAGGGCCTGACTCGTAGCAACATGAAGGCGAGTACAACACAACAGTATATCTATATATATATTAATTATGTTTTTATCTTTACCCCAAACAGTCGTAAATCCCTCCCAAATTATTTCAAGACACTTAAAAAAATTATAAGATTTCAAAGATTTTTATAAATTGACATCAGTGAATTTAGGGTAACAGGCTACACGAGGGTAATCCACATGGTGGCAACTTCCCTTTAATAGCATAGAAAGGGACCTGAAAGGGGGGATGCGGAAGGGTAGAGGAAGGTAGCCAAGGGTTAACTAGGGCCCCCGGGCTATAGTTTAAGGATCCTACCCCGCGGCAATTCGCCTAAAAGTAATGCAGGACAAACCCTAGAAAACCTGCATCAGGTAGGACGGGAATTTGGGGTACTTGTCCCACGCCCTTCCATGGATAACGAGAGAGGAGTTTGCTGTGGGGACGCAGCGTTCCGTTCTCCGTGCCTCGACCAGTTTAGGAGGCAGCTGGCCGACTGTTGCAATGGGAATAGCGAACAACTCTTACCGTATGGCCAAGGTCTGCGACCCTGGAACATACACCTCTCAAAACAGGCCGAGGTGCCTCGGCATGATGCCAATGATAAGTCGATATATATAAAATTTTATGTACAGTCCAACTGACAGCTAGATAAGGTAATTCTGGACATGTCAAAGTACAGGGTGTCCCAAAATTAAGTCTCTATTGACGCATTCTTAATCTACCAACACAAAGTTATATTATTACATTTAAAGCATAAATATTCTTGACAAAAAAAGAAGAAGATAATTAGGGTCGTGGGTGTGTGAGGGCTGTTCTCTCGCAGGCAGAACCTTGTAGGGGGTTGCCTTTTCCTCTCTCTGGTTTTTTAACTAAGGTTCCCACAAGCCGAGGCCTGTTCTGAGAGGTGTATGTTCCAGGGGGTCGCAGACCTTGGGGACATACGGTAAGAGTTGTCTGCTATTCCCATTGGAACAGTCGGCCAGCTGCCTCCTAAACTGGTCGAGGCACGGAGAACGGAACGCTGCGTCCCCACAGCAAACTCCTCTCTCGTTATCCATGGAAGGGCGTGGGACAAGTACCCCAAATTCCCGTCCTACCTGATGCAGGTTTTCTAGGGTTTGTCCTGCATTACTTTTAGGCGAATTGCCGCGGGGTAGGATCCTTAAACTATAGCCCGGGGGCCCTAGTTAACCCTTGGCTACCTTCCTCTACCCTTCCGCATCCCCCCTTTCAGGTCCCTTTCTATGCTATTAAAGGGAAGTTGCCACCATGTGGATTACCCTCATGTAGCCTGTTATCCTAAAGAAAAAGTAATTATTCGTCCAGGTGTATGTAAATATATAAACTCTTGAAACAGTCCCCACTGCTAAATTGCCCGTCATCCGCTTTATTCTGGAATATCGAATTGATGATACTTACTTCAGCTGATTGAGGATCGTACGCACGACATTTTACAGTTTCCTAAGCCTACAATATGCAACAGTGTCTTCCAGATAATGTTTTAAATCCCTCCTCAGCTAAGCCTGTATCCTCCACTAGCAGCGTTGCCCGGGGTATTTATTTAAATCAACCCGGAGGACGAAGTGATTCGTCACTAACCTCATGGTAAACGTTTCATTTAACCAGCATGCAACAGCGCCAGTGTTATAAAATTTACCCAATTTACATTCCTTCCCCTGCCCGACCTAATCCCTCGCCATCTAACTTCAAATAAACCACGACGGTGACCCACTGACGGTATTAGGGAACCCGTCTACTACATACAACAAAACTGTCTCAAAAATCACGACGAATTGAAACAGTAAAAACTATTCGATAACTTCATAAAGGTATTCCAGAAGCCTTAAAGCAGAAATACAGCCGTTAACTAAGTAGAGACCCTGAGAAAATAAAAATAAAAATCTAGCCGGTACCTTTAAGAGAGTCAAAAAATTACCCCGGGTAACCATTTCTCAACCGCGTCCACCTCCACGAAAGAGGAAACATAAAATTTCATCAACCACCATGGTTAATGCGAGAATAAAACCTCAGCGACTCCTATAAGCCAGGAATCGACTCTAATATCGGTCTTTGTGGCATTAATTTTTTTTTAATGTAAAACCCTGACACCACCGCCCTTACCGTACGGGTGCTTCCCATTCCTTGACCTTTGGAGGTGACACTTAAGAAGGACACTGTCAAAATGCAGCGACCCCAGGAAACATTTTATTCGGCGCTAATGATGGCCGTTTAGGAATGGTTTTTAAATTCCACCGCCACTTACCCCGCCACCCGTGGAGGCGGCAGGTGTGCCTCAACCCCCCTCAGTGTTTGTTCCTGGATCGTAAGGAACATGTGTATGAACTTTCATTGTAAATTGGTCTATGGATTTAAGGTACAGTAGGTTTCAAAGAAAAGTAACGTCTGAATAATTTCGTTGCACAGGGATCATGCGGAACTGTAATCGGCCTCTTCTTATTCCTTTCCGCCGTCGATGGAGGCGCTTCCATGTCCGTCACAGCTGAGGACAACAACGGAACAATGGCCGGTGAGTCACGGCCGACTGATTTTCAATCTTCTCCTTTTATATATAAAATTTTTTTAAAAAAATACAAAAATGATCCTGAATTCCTCTTCTTCTTCTTTTTTAAATAAAAGAAAAATTGTTCTGTGCAGATTATCGATACAGTTATACTTTTTGTGTTGTTGAGGTTGTTGGGTTGGCAACACGACGTACCAGTACGGCGAGACGTGGAACGACGACGAACTGTGCACGTTGCAGACTTGCCTCAACGACGACAGCGAGGAGGAAGGATTCGTCGTGTCCTCGCTGATGTAAGACAACTCTAAATCTTTAAACCTGTAAAACTTGTCCCTAATTAAGAATAATCGAAAACTTTTTTTTTTTTAAAAAAACCCTCCTAATTAATCAGATAAATGAACCTTGACAGACATTTCCCCGCTGTAGAGTTCTCCTAGGGGAAGTTTTTATTACAATGATTAACGGAAAGCCTCAAAACGTGAACGCAGACTCCCGAGCACGAGCACAAACACGAGCAGAGCCGAGCCTAGCTCTAGTGCCACCGTAGACTCGCGAGCACAAGCACGAGCAGAGCCGAGCCTAGCTCCAGGGCCACTGCAGATTCCCGAGCACGAGCACGAGCAGAGCCGAACCTAGCTCTAGTGCCACCGTAGACTCACGAGCACGAGCAGAGCCGAACCTGGCTCCAGGGCCACTGCAGATTCCCGAGCACGAGCAGAGCCGAACCTAGCTCTAGTGCCACCGTAGACTCGAGAGCACAAGCACGAGCAGAGCCGAAACTGGCTCCACGGCCACCGCAGATTCCCGAGCACGAGCAGAGCCGTTTTCTAGGGTTTGTCCTGCATCACTTTAAGGCGAAATGCCGGGTAGGATCCTTAAATCACAGCCGGGGGGGAGGCGCCCCCTAGTTAACCCTGATTTAACGATATAACGTTCAAATGTTTAGAGAAATCGTATTTGCAACAAATATATTGTAATACCTCACTAATAAATTTTCTGATTAATGAAATTTGCCCCGCGTTGTGGCAGCCATTTTATGTAATACCTACATAAATAAAAAAAACTGTTACGAATTTAAACAAACAATTATAATTTATTTACAACAAAAATTTACAATTACACACAAATCTGATGAAAATTTTATAGAAATAAAAACAATTTTCTTTACCTAGAATACATTTTTAAAATAAATGGACTCGGTACCCTCAAGGTCTTTACTGGGTTGATAAGGAAACGGAACAAAATACGTTACAATTAATCAAATACAGTTACAATAAATGAATCAACGAAATGATTGAAACGAAATCTGACACCTTTTACCCTTTATTAGCAATTTACAATTATTAATTCAGAAAATATAAACTTACACGCTCTCTGGTCCACACACTCACTTCATACAGGCTTAACAGTCCTCAGGCTGCGCTCACACTCTTGACGACGTCACCCTCTCGACGAATTCAAACACAACACTGCTTTCAGACAGACCTCCACGATGAAACTCCCACCGACTGTTGACGACTGATGTCCAGCTGATTACTCTCGGCCCTGCGTCCGTCCCTGCAGACCTCCGCTCTCTACCAGCTGACACGTCCGTCTCCTCTCCAACACGAAATGATAATGAAGCCTCTTTACTGTCCAACTGCCCTCTTATTTATATCCTGGCTCCCGGATATTCCCTTGTTTTCACAGTTGTTTTGAAATTACATGTTCGCCATCTGTTGGCTTTCTCCCGCTCCGAGAGCCACTTAGACAATTACAATAAGCATCTCCTTTTAGTATAATTGCCTCGTCCATTTGTTATGATGCCTTTCAGGGTTCCGTCGGTCACACAATTTAGCCCTAAGAGCTGCCAAAATGCCCCAATTATTTGTCCTTCTCTTCTCTAAAAGTCTAATTATCCGTCATTTTATCATTATTTTTAATATGTACCGACCACTCAAGGATCCGCAGTCTCAGTTTGTAAACAACTCTGACAAAAATAAGAACAGAATTCCTGTCCATCTGAGCTGGTTATTACAATATAAATAGAAATATGTATTACTTACGCGTTCACGTGTTTGCTGCGGCAAATAAATATCAGTTTTTGCTAAAATTATACAATCCTTATTGAAATAAAGATTATAAACAAACTCGTAGTCGACGCCGTCGATGAGTGGTTGTGATGTGAAACGATCCCGGCGGGCAATTGTTTCGATGTGTACAATTAATGTAAGCCCCGTGCCGACTGACGAGCAACGAGCCGAACATGAGTCAGTGCGCATGCGCCACAGGGACCAGGGTTGCTCGCCTTGGGCGGTCGGTTTTGTGACGAAAAATGAAACGAAAGTTCGGCGCGTGGACGAACCGAACCTATTTCTTTGGCTTATATCAAAGATTATAGTGTATTTTGAACTGTTTGTCGTGTATTCTTTGCTACGTTTGTTGCGTTACTTCAATCGAAATGGGAAATGAAATTGAGTGCTCGCAAGAATTCACACTTAAATTTATTTAAATAATGAGGGAAAACCCCTGTTATATGGGATCTAGTCTTCAGTGGATGTTATTACAGTTCATGAGGCAACTTGATCACTTTCATCTAAATACAAGGTCAGTTTCATTATTAATAGTTATATCAATTTTCTATTGAATATTCAACAAACTTTCATTGATATTGTGAAGAACCCTTTTTATTTTTTATTAAAAAAAGTATCACGTATGTGTTTTCTGAATCTTCAAAATGGCGTAAAAGTGGCTGAAAGCTTGAAATAATCCAGTAATTACTCCTACGGACCCCTGTTGCTGTATCTCTGAGCCACATCTAGCTTAGTTGTAGCAATGAGTCTTGTAATTGTTCAATATCATATTTAATTTCTAAGCATTTGGTTGACGACGCTATATGTGAAGCATGTCGTCTTCAAGATGCTCGGCTGGTTCTTGCTCTGCTCGTGCTCGCGAGTCTGTGGTGGCCCTGGAGCAGAGTTCGGCTCGTTGCTCGGTTCGTGCTCGTGCTCGCGAGTCTGTGGTGGCCCTGAAGCCAGGTTCGGCTCGTTGTTCGGTTCGGCTCGTTGTTCGGTTCGTGCTCGTGCTCGCGAGTCTGGTGGCCCTGGAGCAGGGTTCGGCTCGTTGCTCAGTTCGTGCCTGTTCTCGCGAGTCTGTGGTGGCCCTAAAGCCGGGTTCGGCTCGTTGTTCGGTTCGTGCTCGTGCTCGTGAGTCTGCGGTGGCCCTGGAGCAGGGTTCGGCTTGTTGCTCGGTTCGTGCCTGTGCTCGCGAGTCTGTGGTGGCCCTGAAGCCGGGTTCGGCTCGTTGCTTGGTTCGTGCTCGTGCTCGCGAGTCTGCGGTGGCCCCTGGAGCAGGGTTCGGCTCGTTCCTCGGTTCTTGCTCGTGCTCGGGTGGGACTGGAGCCAGGTTCGGCTCGTTGCTCGTGCTCGTGCTCGGCATCTGGACGGGGACTTAATTAATAACTCTGGCACGAGAAAGATACCACACTACACTTTCCCCGTTATTTGTTCACTAATTTTTCATAATCTCTGAACTTTCCAAAAAGAAAAACAATTGTTTGTTTAACATGTCACCCTCGTGATTTTCCAAACTATAATACTGAAGATTAGCCCAAACAAAGTGACTTGACACGACACTTTTAACGTAACTTATCGAAAATTCTTGTCAGAGAGAAAAAAAAATTAGGACGCGTCTGTGGTGGAATCGTAAAAGGCCATCTGGCTGCACGAAATACAACAAGAACGTGTTAAAGGGTAAAGAAAACCCGTTGCAAGTAAATAGAAATAAATGTAGAAAATATATTTAAATATAAATACTCCTTAAAGCGATAAAGCCTAATTAGATAAAGAAGTAGGCAAAATCACAGACAAAATTAAGTGATAACAGGATAAAAACCAACTGCAGTCCCTTTATTTATTTTATCACTAAATTACGTCTCCACTGACTAAGGCTTCATCTAATCAGTTCGTAGGGGAACTAAAATCAATTAATATAATACAATAAAAATTTTATTTGACTGTAACGCTCTGTATTAAAAGTTATTTCAATTGATAATATATTTTCCTTTTTCCCAGTTGTCCTGCGTTCAGCACTTCACCAGAGTGTAAAATTATCAAAGGAGACTCCGGAAAGGATTTTCCCAACTGTTGTGACAAACCGGAGTGCAGCAGCAAATCTTGAAGAACTAACAACATTAAACAAAAAAAATATTTTTTTTTTGTATTCCATTCCCCAAGGATCAGGAGGAGACGGACGTGTACATGTCATATGTGTGTGTGTGTGTGTGTGGGTGGTGTTTGAATTCTGTTCATTTAATTAAATTAACTACACCTCTTCCTTGGTCTGCATGGCCAATGTCTCCTCAACAGCTGCTGGTATAGACAAATGATTGGATAAAAGTGTTTGTTACAACTGTAAATATTATTTGGCAAGGGCTGGTTTCTAATAATTCCCTCAAAAAATTATAAAGAAATTTTATAATAATAAAAAAATAATAATTTTAAAAGAACTGTTTTATTTATTTATTTTTTTTAAAAAAAATTTAATGTCGGCAAATTATTATGTTGGGAAATACGGACAATAAATGTTGCCAGCTTTACAGGTGTAGCTTTAAGATGCGCAGAAGCGCGGATGACGTCACTGCGCATCCCTAGTAGTGAATGTAAATTTTCATTAAAAAAACAACATTATATATTGTAATAACCTGCTCAGAAGGACAGGAATTCTGTTCATATTTTTGTCACAGTTGTTTACAAACTGAGACTGGGGATCCTTGAGTGGTTGGTACACATTAAAAATAATGACAAAATGACGGATAAGTGGAGTTTTAGAGAAGGGAAGGACAAATAATTGGGGCATTTTGGCAGCTCTTAGGGCAAATTGTGTGGCCGACGGAACCCTGAAAGGCAGCATAACAGATGGACGAGGCAATTATGCTAAAAGGAGATGCTTATTGTAATTGATTAAGTGGCTCTCGGAGCGGGAGAAAGCTAACAGATGGGGTTTGTTTTGGCGAACGTGTAATTTCAAAACAACTATGAAAACAAGGGAATATCCGGGAGCCAGGATATAAATAAGAGAGCAGATAAAGGCATAGTTAGTTACAGTGGAGTTATAGAGAGGAGACGGCTTGGGAGAGTAGTGGTGCAGGTCTGCAGGGACGGACGCAGGGCCAAGTTATGGGGGCCGAAACCATTTTTATATGCAGTTTCAAGTTGTGTAGCCTCAAAGTAACGAGAGTTTTGGAAGAAGACAAGTTTAGCAGTACTCGTGACGTCATACAGCTCCATATGTATTACTTCGTTTATGTTATTGTTTTAAATACGCGCGGGCCTAAATTAAGGAACAATCCAATGCTAAATTATAAATATTTGAATTAATAAATACGAAACATTAAAGGGATATTTTATTGATGTCAGTTTTACAATTTCGTCGTGGAAGGGTGACGTCACAGCTGCTACTAAGCGCGTCTTCAGTTAAAAGGTTTTTTTTTACATTAAAAGCAGCAACACTGTTCTGGCTTAATTTAAGAGTAATGTGTGATTAATGAAACTCACTTACGTGCAGGGAGAGACGATTAAAACCAGCTTTGAAAAACTAACATCACCATGTCCGCTATGAAGCCCCGTCCGAGCAACGAGCCGAACCTTGCTCGGTTCGCCGCTCGAGTATCGCACCGGAGACTCGCGAGCACGAGCAAGAACGAGCCGAGCATCCACATAACAGCAGTCGTCAACCAAATGCTTAGAAATTAAATATGATATTGAACAACTACGAGACTCGTTGCTACAACTAACCTACATGTGGCTCAGAGATACAGCAACAGCAGTGAATTACTAAAATCCACGGGAGTAATTACTGGACATATTCAACCTTACAGCCTCTTTTACGCCATTTTCAAGATTGCGAAAACACATACGTTATACTTTTTTAAAAAAAATAAAAAGGATTCTTCACAATATCAATGAAAGTTTGTTGAATATTCAATAGAAAATTGATGTAACAATTAATAATGAAACTAACCTCGTGTAATATTACATGTAAGTAGGATGAAACTCATCAAGTTGCCTCATGAAATGAATTTTTTTAAAAAACAATAAAATAATTATGGATTTTATGATTTTATAAGAAGTGCAGTGTTTGTTTTCCATTTATGTTTGATGTTACTAATATTAGCACAGGTGTGGCCTAGGTGAACATTTTTGCACCCTGACCGCTATATATATATATATATATATATATATGTATACAGTTCTTGAGAATGGTTTCGAAAGCTTTCTCATGAACTGAACTAACATCCACTGCAGACTAGATCCCACATAACAGGCTGTACCTCATTATTTGAATAAATTTAAGTGTGAATTCTTGCGACCACTCAATTTCATTTCCCATTTCTATTTAAGTAACGCAACAAACGTAGCAAAGAATACAGAATACACTATACTCTTTTATACAAGGCAAAGAAATCGGTCCGCGTCCACACTAGCAGCGAACTTTCCTGTGATGCTTCGTCAGAAAACCGACTACAGCCGGAGCCCAGGGCGAGCAACCCTGGTCCGTGTGGCGCATGCGCACTGACTCATGTTCGGCTCGTTGCTCGTCAGTCTAGACGGGGCTTAAGCATTACAAAGACAATTGATAACTTCTCACACACGGACGCCAACTTTGCGGTTTAGACACTGAAAAGGCCGTGCGGCACTCGATACAAAAACCTTCACGTCCATAGTTTTACAGAGAATAAAAAATTTCCCGTGGTTTGATTTTTACCCTTTCCCGAGTATCCCGTGTGTTGCTTTTCCATTTACAAACCAACTTGTCGGAATAATTCGGGTTTTTCTTACTACTTCACCGACCGTGAGTTGGCAACACTGTTTGCAGGCATGTCTCTTTATTTTGTTCGCATTTACAACGACCTGTTTTTACTTACATGTTTTTATATATTCGTATATATTCAATGGCATCAGCCCACACACATTTCAGTAGTGACAAACTGAGTAATTCAATAACAGTGCGAAGAACGTGACGGCATTGCAAACCCCGTGAAGTCTTCCTCCTCCTCCTCCTGCGCTCGGCGAAGTTGCGTTCCATTTGCTGAGAAATTAAACACATGTAAATAAATTAGTTAATCTCACTCGGACTTTTTTTTTAGGGTAACAGGCTACATGAGGGTAATCCACATGCTGGCAACTCCCCTTTAATAGCATAAGAAGGGATCTGAAAGGAGGGATGTGGAAGGGTGGAGGAAGGTAGCCAAGGGTTAACTAGGGGTTCCCGGGCTATAGTTTAAGGATTCTACCCGGCATTCGCCTAAAAGTAATGCAGGGAAAACCCTAGAAAAACCAGCATCAGGTAGGTCGGGCATTGTGTACTTGTCCCACGCCCTTCCAATAGCGGGAGAGGAGTTTGCTGTGGGGACGCAGCATTCCCTTCTCCGTGCCTCGACGACTTTAGGAGGCAGCTGGCCGACTGTTCCAATGGGAACAGCGAACAACTTACCGTATGCCCAAGGTCTGTGACCCCGGAACATACACCTCTCAAGCACAGGCCTCGGCATGTGGGAACCTTAGTTCAAAAACGGAGAGGAAAAGGCACCCCCAAAGGTAGCCCCTTCGTATCTCTCCTATAAGGTTGTGTCTGCGAGAGAACATCCCTCGCAGGTATTGCCTGCGAGAGAATAGCCCTCGCAGGCTTATTCTCTCCTCTCACTCGGACGTGAGGACTAACTTTTTTAAAGAAAAAATTGATGTTATAACGTGGCAGAGAAATAAATTTAGGATAATTAGAACGAGTCGGGAAAAGGTGAAACGTTTTTCAGTCAGTGAGACGAAAACGAAATGTTTTTAATCTTTGGAATCGGAAAATTTAATTTTAATATTAGTATCAGACGACGGTTACAAAATAGCGACACAACTCCACAGAAGAGTTGACAAAGGCTTTTGATCGAACCGAAAGGCCAAAATGTTCTCTTATTAGTTATCTCTGACTTATTTTTTTTAATTTTCTGGTTTGTATACTTTGAAGCTAATTTATGCAGCATTTTATTAAGTAACTAGTTGGGTGGCCGTGTTGCCATATGTCCATAATCTCGGTTGCTTTTGTATGTAACGCACCTCCACCCCTATCCCAAAAATGCGCTCACCTCCCATGCCGAAAGGGGTTGGAATTATACACAAACAACATCGGTAGAAATGCTATCAGTATCCTTGACCCCCGACAAATATTTATTCCACAACCGTTTAAATGGTTTGTATATTTTCCACCCACGCTTTGGGGGGAGTTAAACGGCAAGTTTAATGTTATAATTAAACTCAGCGACATCCATAAGCTGGATTTGACTCCAATCTCGGTTGTATTCGAGTTATTTTCTTGTAACGCCCCTCCACTCCGACCCCCCCCCCTAAGGGTGCTCCTTTCCCGTGCTGTAAGGGTGTTGAAATTTATACACGGATAACATCGGTAGAAACACCATCAATGTTTTCTGGCCCATAAAAATATTGATCCGACGCAATTATCGGCCGTTCTAGCATGTTTTAATATTTCCACCCCCCGTCCCTGGGGGGGGGGAGGGGTGGTGGTAGACGCGTGTCACCCCCCAACAGTGTTTGCTTCCTGGCCGCAAGGAACCCGTGTACGAAATTTTGTGAAATTTTCGTCACGGGTGTAGATTTGTATAACGAATATGCACAGATACATACATACATACATACAAACACTCTGCTTTATATATGGGAAGAACATTAGACTATAATGGACAACGGCTCCGTTTATGTTAAACCACGCGATAATATTGTGATTTTATCTATAATTATTCATACTTACTCGTACGGGGTCACGACGATTCCAGAAAATGGCGCAAGCATCATGGAACGGCTGCTTCTGCTGGAGCTGTGTACATTGGTGCGTTTCAGTTTGATATCATTGGAATAACTCACATATATGCTGTGTGTTAGGTTAGGAAGCGACCGTCTCACCCTTCCAGAAGCAAGGAGTTTCCTGTAGCCACGCTGACGCTGACCACGTCCGGCACTCGCTGGAAACCGTCCTTCAGGTCCACGTATTCCGTGTTAGGTCCGAGGTTTATCAAGACGTAAAGCACTCTGGATTCGTGGCGTCTGCAATTAGAATTGTCACCGTCGATACTTTGGAAAGTACACCGGAGGACGAAATTCGGACCGCCACCACCACCACGGTGACGTCACAGTTACTCCCCCCCCGAGAATTCGAAATTTGTTTTCACAAAAGTAATGTCTGTTATTATATTGCGGGTTACTTGAGTCACTGTTTGGGACATGAGGTGTTTTTCAGCTTCCAAACATATTTGGTTGCTTTAGCAGAACTAGATTACAAATGGCGGACGGTCCGGATCGTATTTAGAGGGGCCTTAGTTTAAGCCCCGATCAGACGCCCCGAGCATGAACCGAGCAACGAGCCGAACCTGGCTCCAGGGTCACCGCAAACTCCCGAGCACGAGCACGAGCATAGCCGAACCTGGCTCTAGTGCCACCGCAGACTCCCAAGCACGAGCACGAGCAGAGCCGAACCTGGCTCCAGGGCCACCGTAGACTCGCTAGCACGAGCAGAGCAGAACCTGGCTCTAGTGCCACCGCAGACTCCCGAGCACGAGCACGAGCATAGCCGAACCTGACCCCAGGGCCACCGCAAACTCCCGAGCACGAGCAGAGCAGAGCCGAACCTGGCTCTAGGGCCACCGCAGACTCGCGAGCACGAGCACGAGCATAGCCGAATCTGACTCCAGGGCTATTGCAAACTCCCGAGCACGAGCAGAGCAGAGCCGAACCTGGCTCTAGTGCCACCGCAGACTCCTGAGCACGATCACGAGCACGAGCATAGCTGAACCTGACCCCAGGGCCACCGCAAACTCCCGAGCACGAGCAGAGCAGAGCCGAACCTGGCTCTAGGGCCACCGCAGACTCGCGAGCACGAGCACGAGCATAGCCGAATCTGACTCCAGGGCTATTGCAAACTCCCGAGCACGAGCAGAGCAGAGCCGAACCTGGCTCTAGGGCCACCGCAGACTCGCGAGCACGAGCACGAGCATAGCCGAATCTGACTCCAGGGCTATTGCAAACTCCCGAGCACGAGCAGAGCAGAGCCGAACCTGGCTCTTGTGCCATCGCATACTCACGAGCACGAGCAGAGCAAGAACCAGCCGATCATCTTCAAGACACGCTCCACATGCAACGTCGTCAACCAAATGCTTAGAAATTAAATATCATATTGAATAATTACGAGAATCGTTGCAACAACTAAGCTACATGTGGCTCAGAGATACAGCAACATCTGAATTACTAAAATCCATGGGAGTAATTACTGGACATATTCAAGCTTTCGGCCACTTTTACGCCATTTTGAAGATTCCGAAAACACACATACGTGATACTTTTTTAAAAAATAAAAAGAGTTGTTCACAATATCAATTAAAGTTTGTTGAATATTCAATAGAAAATTGATATAACTATTAATAATGAAACTAACCTTGTATTTAGATGAAAGTGATTCAAGTTGCCTCATGAACTGAAATAACATCCACTGAAGATTAGATCCCACATAACAGGCTGGCCCTCAAGATTTGAATAAATTTAACTGTGAATTCTTGCGACCACTTAATTTCATTTCCCATTTCTATTTAAGTAACGCAACAAACGTAGCAAAGAATAAACGACAAAGAGTACAGAATACACTATACTCTTTGATACAAGGCAAAGAAGTCGGTCCACGTCCACACTAGCACCGAACTTTCCTTTCGTCAGAAAACAGACAACTGGAGCCCAGGGCGAGCAACCCTGGTCCGTGTGGCGCATGCGCACTGACTCATGTTCGGCTCGTTGCTCGCCAGGCTTTACTCAAACTCTCGTCAAGCCCTGTGACGTCATCACGGCCATGTTTGCGGATACGTTTACTCATAATTCGTCCTAACACTGAGACGTCATCGCCACCAGGTTGCGGATACATTTAATTAAGATTGAGTAAAACCGGTTCCGTTTACTGAAAATTCAGCCTAACCCTGTGACGTCATCGTGACCTGGTTGCGTATACATTTAATTAAACTTAAGACAACCCCTGTGACGTCATCGCGAACTGATTGCGGAGTTCCGTTTAGCGTGTTAAGTGAATTGTGTGCCCTTGTCCTCTTTTTCAAATACGTTGTGATTTTATTAACATTATTCAATTGTTTTTAGTTTCCAGTTTCTTGTAATATTTTTTTTTTGGAGTTGTTCGTTTTTTTTAGTTTATCTTTGTTTACTTTATTTCTACTTTAGTCTATATGTTAATAATTTTTAAATACCTCCTCTATAGGATAATACCTGAAGATGATACGAACATGTATCGAAACGTTGCTATTAACAAGGTGTCTGTATAAAGATATTAATTATTTTTTTTAAAAAAAATTGATACGTTTCGTCTACTGTACCTGGAGAGGACGAGGACGTGTCTGGAAAGCGCCGCTGTTGCCAGATCTCCCACCTGCAGAACTTCTTCTTGTCTCCTCCACGACTGCAGCCGCTTGTAAACGTTCAAGTGACTTTCGGAGCGACTTTGTTGGTTGGCGACGTTCACCGAGGCGTAATCGGAGTTGACCGGCAGCCACGTGATGTTGCTCGTCGAGAAACCTGAGAAATACAATTTGTCAACGTGAAAAATGAAGGGAAAACAGTAATTTGAATTAAACAATATTTTTTTGGAGGCTAAAATGAAGGAAAATCGTGTGATAAATTACTAATATTTTAATAATAAAATGAATAGTCGTAGTTTAAGTAATATCACCATGTTATTATTTAGGAATAATATAATACGGATGTAATGGGCGGAGCTTGGGGGTGTGACGTCACGTGAAGCCTTCAGAGATCAACTTTAGCCGGCAAGAGTCGTTGACTTTGGTTTTGTCATCGGTTGTGACACCTCTGGAATTATCAAAGATTGAAGTCTTTCCCGGTGAAGTTGTTCAATAAATATATAACATGAAATGGAATGGTTCCGGCACTTCGCGTAGAAGATGACGACACTGCTTTCAGTCGTCGAAACGTTGCGTGTAAATATTAATATGCCAAAACCCGTGTCAATTCCGAGAACTATTTATTGAACTCTGGAATTTCTTGTTCCAAAGACACGGCTGACGAAAGACGTTCTCCACACGGGGATGTGTGGCTGTCTCTCTGGTCAGTACGTCACCCCATCCATGGTGGACGCGCCGCTTCCCCGCGTATGCCGTCTAGGCTTTGCCGGGAGTAAGACACCTTAGAGCGATAGCTGCAGCTTATTTATTTAAATGCCACTTCTCGTATAATGAGAGCTTCTTACGGTTCCCACACCTGGGTTTTTTCTTCCCGTTGCCGGGAGAGAGGCGGCCTCTTACCCCGAAGGGTATCGCGCCCCCAGGACCGTCGCCTTCCCAACGGGCTTGAGGCTTCAAAAACCAGTCCAGTCGTCCCCCCCGCAAGCGAGTCACAACTCCTGAATCTGGCCACTGCTACCACCACCTCATGGGTTTTTACATGCGCAACCCACTGCCACGTCGAGTCCAACCTCATTCCGTGAGCTTAGGCCGCCATCCCGAGGGACAGCAGCTGGGCTTACAGCTCACCCCGACTACCAGACTTTTCCACTGATGGCTCTGGTCTGCCGTAGCGCGCGCCTGGCTCTGTTAGGTTGTATTGTCTCCGATTACGAAGAGATGTATACAACCCAGGGGTCACCGTCAGGTAGAGCTTGCACTTCTAGGTATTCAGTCACCCCGTCACCAGCGAAAGCTCCTTCTTGGGCGAGGAGGGACCAATCGGGAGCGCCCTGGTCATTAGGTGTCCGTCTACCTAGCTTTGTAGCTTTCTTCCCTTCGACGCCACTACTGGTCCTAAACCAGAAGTACCGCCGTCGGAGCAGTAAAGCTAGTGGCTATCTCCTTGCGCTGGGTAGGTTGCGCTCCCACCCAACAGAGAACTACAACCAGGTGGTTTCGTCGTCGGATAACTGAGGTAGTACCGCCCTCAACACCTTAGTCCGATCACTAGACGACCACCTTGAGTGGACTCAGTTACTTGTGAATGCCATGGCAGACACCGACCCGTGCTCATAGAGGATACTAGGAGTACCATTGCTGGCATCCCGACACCAAGGCACATGAGAGCTGCACGCCACACCCCTTTTATAACGACCACTTCCCCCTTTCATACCGCTATCCAGGGGTACACCGGAATAGACCGACCAATGTCGGCTGGTGTCCTAGTATTACCAGACTAGTCACGGTTCGACGTCTTGGCGTCTCCCACACATAAATACTGGAGGCAATGAGTCCGTTGCCCAGGTCCGCAATTGGGATAGGAAGCAATGCCAGCAGTTTTCCTGGCGCAGTGTGGTGTCTCCCCTGGATCCCTTTTTCCAGCGGCCCCCGGGTCGCTTTCTAATGAGGATGCAGCCGCCCGCCCGGGAATGAGCCGTGACATTTCTGTTGACCTGCGTGCGTACAGGCTTGAACAGGGGCGCGCTCGCGAACGCAATGTCTCCGCCCCCTGTCTCTCTGGTCAGTGAAACAATGTTCTTGTACGTGGAAACTTAGAGTTTCTCCACCCAGAAGCCCAGCCTGTACAAAATGTAACGTCACAGCGCTGGCTGAACAAAATGAGGATTAATGGGAGGGGGGCGACATTGCGGGACTCAGTCCACAACAACGTCTCACTTCTTCTGTGTTAAAGTGGTATTACCGGCGCTGGTGGAGTTGTCCCACTGGAACGGCGACCTTTCGAAATCCCTGGAGGCCTTTGCGAAGTTTTCGGGTCCCACCTTGAGACCTTTGGGGTCGGCTCCGTCCAGGTACGTGATGGCAGAGTTGTCCGTCATGCCGACTTCTTCTCCGTAGTACGTGAAGGCGGTTCCAGGGAGGGCGGCCACCAGCATGTTGAAGGCGTCCACCAGCGAAGGGTGAAACCTCGACGCCACTCTGTGCAGGTCGTGGTTGCCCAGCTGGGAAGGAGGGGGAAAGAAATCATCAGCCTTTCCACGTCAGTGGCCGAACACTAGTCCACAGCCGATTATACGTTCAAATCTCTACGAAGGCGGAACCTGTTAGCAGAGACGAAGAGGTCTACCTTTGAGGATGCCTTCTCCTGTCTCCGTTTCTTTGAACTAAGGTTCTCACAAGCAGAGGCCTGTTTTAAGAGTTGTCCGCTGCTCCCATTGAAACAGTCGGCCAGCTGCCTCCTAAACTGGCCGAGGATCTCCCGTCATTGGAATGGCGTGAAACAAGTACCAAGAGCCCGACCTACCTCGATGCATGTTTTCTAGGGTTTTCACCTGCATCACTTTCAGGCGAATGCCGGGTTGGATCCTTAAACTGCAGTTAACCCTTCGCTACCTTTCCTCTACCCTTCCGCAATCCCCCTTTCAAATCCCTTTCCTATGCTATAAGAGGGGAGTTGCCACCATGTGGATTACCCTATACATAGCCTGTCTAAACCCACCCCCCAAAAAGAAAAGTCAGTTTCGCAGGTGAACCTTCCCAGAGATCTCTGGCGGAGGCTACCTTTGGGGATGTCTTCACATCTCTCTGGTTTTCTGAACTAAGGTTCCCAGATGCCGAGGCCTGTTTTCAGAGGTTCCGGGGTCACAGACGTTGGGTATACGGTAAGAGTTGTCCGCTGTTGCCATTGGAACAGTCGGCCAGCTGCCTCCCAAACTGGTCAAGGCACGGCGAGGGGAAAGCTGCGACCCCACAGCAAACCCCTCACTGCCGCCATCCAGGGAAGGGCGTGGGACAAGTACCCAATGCCCGACCTACCTGATGCAGCTTTTTATAGGGTTTCCCCTGCATCACTTTTAGGCGAATTGCCGGGTACGATCCTTAAACCATAGCCCACGCGGCCATAGTTAACCCTTGGCTACCTTCCTCTACCCTTCCGCATCCCCATCTCCCTTTTCAAATCCCTTCCTATGCTATTAAAGGGGAGTTGCCACCGCGTGGATTACCCTCATGTAGCCTCTTACTCTAAAAAAACCCTCTGCGTGTCATAGTTTAGCTGTCAGAAACCCATTACTTCATTTTTTAAATTATTTTGAAGCCATGGACACTGATGAATAAATAAATATGAATATTAGTGCGATTAATAACGTTGTGATGGTTACAACATAACATGTTTTGACCTTATCAGACACTAATTAATGCAATTATCCATTAGATTAAAATCAAACTACCTTAACACTTGTTGAAATAAGCTAATATAACCTTAATACGGTGACTGCATTTAAAATAAAATAACTTTATCAGTCAGCTTTCGTCCTTAGGTTGGCCATATTCATCCTAAAAAAAATTCGCATATTTACTTATATATTTATAAGAACTGTTAATCAGTCCTGCGTACTCCGTTATTACATTAATACATGAATATGACCAACTAAGACCTAAAGCTACCAGGAAAAAACAACAACTGATTATACACCGGTGGCTATCTTAAGGTTAAATAATCGTATTTGAAGCGTAAACATACCAATTGGTCAAATATTCAGTTGAAAAATGTGCCCTTTACGGAATATTTTTTTTTTATTTCGGCATCAAAATTTAATAAAAATAATATGTCGCATTGATTGCGGGAGATACGGACGGAATATACGCAAGCATTACACCAATCACAACACTGACTAGTTTGCCCGTGCGCAGTGACGTCATCCGTGCTACTGCGCATGTCATCTAGTAATATAGTATAACAGTTGGTATGAATAGCAAATACCGCACCGATGCAATAAATTTCTTCGTCGTAATATATGTTAAATTTATATTCTAATAATCATCTATCGAATGATTTTATTTCTCATACAAGATGATTACAAAAAACCAAAGTTAAGTTGTCGCATTGATCGCGGGTGATACGGACGGAAGATACGCAAACATTACACCAATCACTACACTGACTAGATTGGCCGTGCGCAGTGACGTCATCCGTGCTACTGCGCATGTCATCTAGTGTCTGCCATTACAAGGTAATGCGTAAATATAGTATAATAATTTATATGAATACGGCACCAATGCAATAAATTCTTTGACGTAAGATATGTTAAATTTATATGCTAATAATCTTATTATTATATATTGAATTATTATATTTCTCATACAAGATTCTTTTCATTATGACCGAACGACTTGTTTGGATGTTAACGATATTATTACTCGTATTATTTATTTAAATATTTGTTCCCGTGGAGTGAAGTCTTATGTTGGATGCGCGCAGTGACGTCATCAGTGCTACTTCACGAGCAGTTCCCTAATTTTTAATTTATTTACTGATAGGAAACAGTTGTATTTTTTTGCTGTAATCTGATCCTAACCTAAAAAACCCTCCTCAGCTCAGTTTTCACACACGAGAAACGATGCATTTATTTGGTTTGAGATTATTTGAAGCGTCAGTAGTGATGTCGAGGGATCCTTACCACCCAGTTGGACCAGCAGCCTCTGGCGTCCGCCTCCTTCGTCCACGCGTCGATGACCTTTTTGAAGTCGTGAGCGGTGGAATTCCTGTTGAGGTGAGTGCAGAGGAAGAAGTTGAAGGCCAGATGCGCTCCTTTCCTCTGTCCGTCTCCGCAGTAAGCCAAAACTTGTTCCACGGTGCCGTACGCTTCCGAAATCATCACTCTTCACCACGGGAAAAAATTAAAATTATTAACACAATTAATAAGAAAACCATTGATTTTTTTTAAAAAAATTATTAAACGCGTTTTGTCCTTGGATTAGGACATCTTGAGTTTCGGATATCTCAATCAGGTACATCTAAAAAAAATTAAAAAGAAAAAAGGGAAAGAAAGATAACCTAATACAGACTTATCTTTATATATATCATGACTTCTTTTGTCTGTATTTGTCTATCTTGCTTATTATTACAACTAAAAAATTATTAATAAATGGAAAAAATCAGGCAGGAAACTTGACCAACGTTTAATCATAACAACACACCCATCACATATTAAACTACTGTTGACTGTCAGCCACCGAGGGTTGAACTTGTGTAGTGGTAGGTTTATTAAAATGATGAAGTAAAGGGATATTTAACTGAACATGAGAAAAATAAAATAAATCCCAAGTTAAACCATGGTTCACGGTTCACGGCAGTTACCTCGCGTTGTTGATCTCTGGTCGTGATCATGTGGCACCCTCGAGTCCTCTGGATGATGCAAGTTTGGGGCTGTACGTCCGTCCTTGGCGACGGTTCGTCGAGGAGTCTCTCTACACTTTCTTTACAGCCCCTTCGGTGGTCTCGATCATGTTTGGATCGATCTTTCCCGAACCAAGAAATGTGATTGGTTCAAGCAGTCACGTGTTAATTTAAATTCTGTTTTTTTTGAAAATTCTTTTTTTTTTGTTTATAGTCGCATCAACAGCTTGGTTATTAGCGACTAATTTTCTTATTCGGGGACCTGATCTGGACCTCTGTGATGCAAGTCAGTCACGCTGACCACTACACCACAGGAGGTCGGCACTCTGGGGTTTTTGGTGAGCCTTTTCCCACGGTGCGACAGTCCAGGTAACTTCCGAGGGTCAACACCCTACGTGCCTAAGTCCAGACCTTAGGGATTATCTACACTCCACGGCGGCGCCTGGTCAAATTCCAACTTGGCAAGCTCTCAACCCATGCTAATATCTAATTAAACTAAAATAAAATCTATATCTATAAATATATATATACCAATAATAAAACTATTGCACTACACTTGAATGACCTGAACGATGAAATAAAAGTCTAGTTAAGAAAAACGGTTACATTGTGGAACTTGACAAAAAATGTTTATTAATGTCCATAATTTTTTTAATAATAATAGCAAAGATAGGCCAAATACAAACAAATTTAAGTGTTGACAGAAATATCACAGACAATGTTTCTCTAAACCTTGTTTCTTTCTTCAGGTGCTTTCAAAATTGTTTATTAATGTCCATAACTTTTTAATAATAGCAAAGATAGGCCAAATAGAAACAAATTTAAGTGTTGACAGAAATATCACACACAATGTTTCTCTAAATCTTGTTTCTTTCTTCAGGTGCTGGGGGGAAAAAATATATGCAAGAGTCATAGACAGACAGACAGAGACTCACAAAACTGCACAGTTAGCAATCAGATGTAAGTTTTTCATTTTAATATCCATAATTGTTTAAATGAAATATTAGAAGGGATGGTGTAAACTTCCCTTAATGAATATATTGTTTATATTTGTTGTTTAATAAACAGATAAAAGTGTTGGATTTTACTGTTAATATTATAAGTGATAAAAGCCCTTCAATCACAGTCACATATAAAATTTTCTTTTAATGTTATTTGCATTAAAATGTGAGGATTTACATGTTCAATGGCACCAGCTTAATTGTTTTTTTTAAAAAAGCTCATGGTCTAAAATATTCACTGTTGTTGTTGAATATAGTCAGAATGTCAGTGCTAGGCCATTGAACATGTGTAAATCCTGTGTTGTGTAAACATTCTCATACTGAACCAAGTTGGCCCCTAAGTAAATGTTTTGATTACATTATCAGATGAATAAGGTTAAAGTAACCTTACAATGTTAAATCCTTACATTTTAATGTAAATAACATTGAATTAAAATTTTTATATGTGATTGAAGGGTTTTATCATATTAGTAATGTTTTCTTATTAATTGTGTATTAATTTCATCAATTTTATTTCTGACTTAATAATGGCCATCAATTTTTATTATGTTGGTATTAAAAGTAAGAAAGTTTTCTTATAATTTATATTTATTTTAATTGTTTTACCCTCTAAAAAAATGGATCCGGTAGGAAATATCTCTGCATTTTATGTGATGACTTAAATATATATATATATATATATATATATATATATATATATATATATATATATATATATGTATATTTGTGATGTAACTTAACTTTTAACCTAAAATTCTAGCGAACATGTTTGTCAATTAAAAATTAAAGGGGGTGTTGAAGTGTCCTCACTTGTCTGGGTACTCGTCGACGACTCTCCTGAAGTGGTAGACCACGTCGTAGCTCGCCGGGAGGTTCCTCGTGCGCTCCGTGGCCAAGGACCCGTCCTCCCTGACAGAGTTGTCCCTCAGCTGGGGGTCCTCCTGCAGGGCGCGCACGGCGTCCACCCTCACCCCGTCCACGCCGCGGTCCAGCCAGAAGCGGAGGACGTCCTGACGCGATCAAGGTAAAGTCACAAGGCAATAACTGTATGGATTCTTATGAACTGTTTTGTGAGGGTGAGTCAATGAGTTCTACGTCCTAATTGTATTCCCCTTTTATCTGTCAAGACAGTTAAATGCAATTAATGATTAAATTGTCACTTTTCAATATAGCCTGCATCCTGCAGCCTTCCTCTACCCTTCGGAATCCCCCCTTTCAAATCCCTTCCTATGCTATTAAAGGAGACTTGCCACCATTTGGATCACCTTCATGTAGCCTGTTACCCTAAAAAATAATAGCAATAAAAAAGGATCCTTAAACTATAGCCCGCGGGCCCTAGTTAACCCTTGGCTACCTTCCCTCTACCCTTCCGTATCCCACCCTCTTTCAGATCCCTTCCTATGCTATTAAAGGGGAGTTGCCACCAATAGGATCACCCTCATGTAGCCTGTTATAATAATAAAAAAGGATCCTTAAACTATAGCCCGGGGGCCCCCTAGTTAACCCTTGGCTACCTTCCTCTACCCTTCCGCATGCCCTCTTTCAGATCCCTTCCTATGCTATCAAAGAGGAGTTGCCACTGTGTGGATTACCCTCATGTAACCTGTTGCCCTAAAAAAAAATACTAATAAACTACGTTGAAGGAAGCCTGCGAGAGGATTCTCTCACAGGTGAACCTTCCCAGAGAGCTCTGGCGGGGGCTACCTTTGGGGATGCCTTCACAACTCTCTGGTTTTTTGAATTAAGGTTCCCACATGCCGAGGCACCTTGGTCTGTTCTGAGAGGTGTATGTTCCGGGGTCGCAGACCTTGGGCATACGGTAAGAGTTGTCCGCTATTCCTATTGGAATAATCGGCCAGCTGCCTCCTAAACTGGTCGAGGCATGGCGAGGGGTAAGCTGCGTCCTCACAGCAAACTCCTCTCCCGCCATCGAAAGGGCGTGGGAGAAGTACCCAATGCCTGACCTACCTGATACAGGTGTTTCTAGGGTTTTCCCTGCATTTCTTTAGGCGAATCCTTAAACTATAGCCTGGGGGCCTTGGCTACCTTCCTCCACCCTTCCGCATCCCCCCTTTTAAATCCCTTCCTATGCTATTAAAGGGGAGTTGCCGCCACGTGGATTACCCTCATGTAGCCTGTTGGCCTATAAAAAAAAGGTTTGATTTTTCGGGAGTTAATTTAAAACAAAAGATCTGTAACATTATGCAACTGGACGTCGTATCAATCGATTTATTGTCAAAGAAAGCGCTACCAGCGTGTATCGTCTCTGACCTGTAAACTTGATATCTCTGAGGTGTGGCTTCTGCCTGCGGAACATCGTTGGCTGTAGTTGTTGTTACATTACGAGCCTTTACTTGTGTTTAAGAGCCTAATATATTACGTTGGGACGAATCTCAGACCCGTTAAGACGAGACAGGACTGGGATAAAGAGTATTAAATAGTGATACTTGCGCTCATGGCCGCCAAGACTCGAGGGTTGGAGTAGTTGAGATCAGGCTGCTGGACGCTGTACTGGTGAAGGTAGCAGAGACCAACTCTCTTGGTGACGCATTCCCAAGCAGATCCTCCGAAGGCGCTCACCTGGCACAACGGAACGGGACAGTAATTACAGATTTACCCCTTCACGGCCATTAAACACTTCTCCATTTAAAAAGCAAGCAGCGCCGCAAGGTTTGACTGTGGAACAGACACCCTTTACTTTGTTAATAAAAACAATTATATAAAGGTTAAAGACCAAAAAAAAGGAAGGCCTTCCTGTGAGCTATTCACGTGTCACATGTCCCGTTGGATCAACCATTAAAATAAACAAATTTTGGTTATTTATCTGTAAAAAAAATAATCTGGCGCCCAAGAAACGACAGATTCGTCCACGTATAAGAAGAACTTATTCCTCATTACGGTAATTAATTGTAGTGAATAACATCGGTAAGTGGCCGCCCTTGTGTCCGCGGGCCTGAGAAGGAATACATTAAACGTGCACGTGTGCCTGCCCGAGAGGCCCCAAGAAGCCGCGGGTACGCGTGCCTTTATTTTTGCATCGTTTGGGGGGGGGGGGCGGAATACGAATATATACTCCGAACCCGGGTGAAAGTAGAGAGACGCAGGCAGACAGACAGAGAGAGGACGGAAAGTGGAGTGAGAGAGGCGAGTGGGTGGAAAATTTGGAGAGCGGAAGCCAACAAAAGCTTTTGGAGAGACGTCCATCGCGGGGAGGCCGGAGAAGGAGACTGTGTGCTGCTTACTACAAGACCAGTGATCCTCTGCTGACGCCACAAGTTAAAGTAAGGATCACCATTTCTGTAAAGTGCCTTCAAGAGTTGAATTAATTTTTACACAGTACGGAAATAGGCTCTGTTCTTGAACAGCTACCGAGCCGCCCACATTACCCTGTAGAGAAGGAGGATTTTAATAACTAAGCCGGAGCTAATGATAATTTTGTTTTTGCAGACCAATGTATATCTGATGGCGCCATGACATACTTTTTGTTATGTATTTTTGTATTTTCATGTAATAAAGTTTTTTTATATTTAGTAATAAAGAATAATCATTACAAAAGAGTCACGCAAAACTGGCGGGACAAAGCTTTCTTAATAACTACAATATACACGACTCCGTCAGTCAAAAACACGTTTCTCCGTCGCGCACTAAACGACAACCCCATTTACTGACACATGTAAACGGCTCCCTCAGTCAAATCACGTTTCCTCGGTTGGCCCACAAACGAGTTATTATAATAAATGTCGGCACCAGCTGACGAGGCAAGGCAGAGATGCATCGCTTCTGAAAAAAAATTGTCTCTGTTCATGGTCCTAGCTGAATACAGTCGCCAAAGCTTCAATATACACGACTCCGTCAGTCAAAAACAGGTTTCTCCGTCGCGCACTAAACGACAACCCCATTTACTGACGTATGTAAACGGCTCCCTCAGTCAAATCACGTTTTCTCTGTTGGTCCACAAACGAGAATTGAAATAAATCTCGGCACCAGCTGACGAGGTAAGGCAGAGACGCCTCGATTCTGAAAAAAAATTGTCTCTGTTTATGGTCCTAGCTGAATACAGTCTGTGTTCGAGTCTTGGACGCTCTTTTAGTGGTCGTTATCTCCATGTTGGTGGCGTTTCGTCTTTGTCAGAGAGCCGCCGCGTATTTTTGTTGTACAAACATCGTTAACCCACTCGCCTGTTAATTAAGTACGGTAAGAACAAATCCCGTAGTACGAATGATGGCGTCTGAGTCCGGGTGAAGTGATGACGTAGTAAGACAGGCACACGCACATGTGTCCACGGAAGCGACGGCGGCGGCGGCCATTTTGGGACAGTGACAACTCCTCGTGCGTTATGTGCGCGCTCACGTGCTCTAGCACATAAATTAATTTAGTCAAGAATCAGTTTTTCTTAAGTTTAAGAACCTTCATAAACAAACTAGTTTTACCGCACTGAGAATCCATGCTTCGATATCGAAGACGGCACCGGATTCGGCGATTTAGCCAGCAACTGCGCATGCGCACTTTACATTTTCAACCCCCGTCCCTCTGCGCGCCACCCGTAGTAAATAAAGCTCGACAAACTGCAAGCCTCGTGTGCTACTGTGCCGAGAGCACGAGGAAACGAAAGAGCGTCAGGCGACGTAACCTACGAAATCTAAATAATTTCAAACTATTCAGTAATTGTAAATCTTATTTACTCGACCCTGAGGACAACACTGCTCGGTGGCTTGCTACGAAAATTAACTGTATTTACTGATAAAAATACTTTAGGGTTAGAAATGGTAAAACTTAGACAGAATTATAAAATATGACGGGGTGTGGTCAGCGCGTCTCACCCAGTTGTTGGGGGGCAGGAGCCGCCCCCCCGCGACCTCCCGCCCCGGGCGCCACACGTAGAAGTCCCTGTAGACCTCGAAGTCCGGCCTCGCGGGGTCCGAGGAAGCCTGGAACCACGGGTGGAGGTCGCTGGAGTGGTTGGGGACGAAGTCCAGGACGAGCCGCAGCCCTGGCAGGGGAAACACCAGTTAGTCAGGTGTGCGAGGGTCTGCGGAGGAGGAAGCAGGGCTCTCACCTTCGTCGTGGGCGGCGCGGAGCAGCTCGTCGAAGTCGTGCAAGGTGCCGAAGGCTCGGTCGACGTCGGTGAAGTCGGACACGTCGTAGCCGAAGTCCGCGAGGGGCGACGGGAAGATGGGGGAAAGCCAGAAAGCAGCGACGCCGAGGTCGGAAAGGTAACCAACCTTCTCCGTGATGCCTGCGGAGGAAACACACAGCAGCCTCTTCACTAGTTTAAAACACTCGTCATCAAATACAGGTCTAAGAAGTGACCCTTCAGCGCCTCGTGTAGGCACGTGGCGGACTTCTGCGTGGTTGGTGGAGACTCCGTGTGGGGGCCACGAAGGAGAAAATAGAATAATGTGATTAATAGCGAGACTTGTGAAGTGTAGACGAATATTCATTAGGTAAATGGGAGGTTCTGAGCGCGGCGCACTGTTTTATTCTCTGACTTCCGCGACGACGACGACGAGTTGCTCTCTCTCTGCGATCAAATCTCTTTTGCAAAGATTAAAGTCTTCCCCGGTGTAATTGTTCGATAAAGAGTTCTCGGTTTTCACACGGGTATAATATTATTAATATTAGTAAATTCACAGAACTTCGTTATCACATCTGGACGTCGGATGCTATGACGAGCCAGTCAACGAAGGGTATACGTAACATTAAATGGAACGGTTCCGGCACTACGCGCAGTTTTTTTTTAGGGTACCAGGCTACTCGAGGGTAATCCACAAGGTGGCAACTCCCCTTTAATAGCATACGGAGGGATTTGAAAGGGGGGATGCGGAAGGGTAGAGGAAGGTAGCCAAGGGTTAACTAGGGGCCCCCGGGCTATATTTTAAGGATCCTACCCGGCATTCGCCTAAAGAAATGCAGGGAAACCCCTAGAAAAACCTGCATCAGGTAGGTCGGGCATTTGGGTACTTGTCCCACGCCCTTCCCTGGATGGCGGGAGAGGAGTTTGCTGTGGGGCCGCAGCATTCCCTTCTCCGTGCCTCGACCACTTTAGGAGGCAGCTGGCCGACTTTCCAATGAGAACAGCGAACAACTCTTACCGTATGCCCAAGGTCTGTGACCCCGGAACATACACCTCTCAAGCACAGGCCTCGTCATGTGGGAACCTTAGTTCAAAAACGGAGAGGAAAAGGCATCCCCCAAAGGGAGCCCCTTCGTATCTCTCCTATAAGGTTGTGTCTGCGAGAGAACAAAAATTGATGTTATAACGTGGCAGAGAAATAAATCCCCAAAGGTAGCCCCTTCGTGTCTCTCCTACAAGGTTCTGCCTGCGAGAGAACATCCCTCGCAGGTTCTTGGCCATACGGTAAGAGTTGTCCGCTGTTCCCCTTGGAATAGCCTCCTAAAGTGGTCGAGGCACGGAGAAGGTAATGCTACGTCCCCACAGCAAACTCCTGTCTCTCGCTATCCAGGGAAGGGCGTGGGACAAGTACCCAATGCCCGACCTACCTGATGCACGTTTTTCTAGGGTTTTCCCTGCATTTCTTTAGGCGAATGCCGGGTAGGATCCTTAAACCATCGCCCAGGGCCCCTAGTTAACCCTTGGTTACCTTCCTCTACCCTTCCGCATCCCCCCTTTCAAATCCCTTCCTACGCTATTAAAGGGGAGTTGCCACCATGTGGATTACCCTCATGTAGCCTCTTACCCTTAAAAAAAACCCGATGGGCTACATTTTGGGATGCCTCCTCCTCTCTCCGTTTTTGAACTAAGGTTCCCACAAGGCGAGGCCTGTTCTGTGAGGTGTATGTTCCGGGGTCACAGACCTTGGGTATACGGTAAGAGTTGTTGGCTATTCCCATTGGAATGTGCACTTAAATAATTAATAAATTCTGGAAACTATCGCTTTACTTTATCATTTAATAAACCTACCCCTACAATATATATCTTTATAATATCTGTAAACATAATGTTAAATATTAATCGTGTTATACTAAAATATAAGCTCTTTTTAATTTAATTATGTGTTATATTTTCTATTGTCTGATTGACGATTTTTTCCAATTTTGTATAGTTTGAAATTATGGAGCTAAAGAATGTCTATTTCCATGTCGTGAGAGCAGTTTCCTGTCCTCCTCCTTACCCTTGAGGTCTCCGACGCCGTCTCCGTCGCTGTCCCTGAAGGACCGCGGGTAGATCTGGTACATGGTTGCCTTCTGCCACCACGAGAGGTTCGTCGTCGCCCTGGCTGGATGCAGCAGCGACGTCGTGACCAGGAGGACGGTGAACAACATGGTCGGACGGAACAGCCTGTATGTGAGGAGGAAACGAGGACGTTGGGCAAGGTCGAGCACAACGAGCAGATAAACAATCGCGGAATTCCCCCCCCCCGCCCCCTCCCCCGCCTGTAAAATATTCACCTGCGTCTGGAAGCAGCAGCGGATTACGTAACCTCGGTTCATGACTGTCCGATGAACCACTATGAAAGGACCGTTGATGGTTCCATAGCCAATTCACGGACCGCAGAAAGACAAATAAAAAGTTTATCATTTTCGCCGTTGCCAGTGGCGCCGCGTGATGTTCCGTGCTGCCTCACACCCACTTCTACGAGGATAAGTACGTAAAATGATAACACAGTGTTGCCAACTCTCTGACCCGACACGTGGAAAGGAAGACTGCGTTTGCGTAGATGTGCAGGAGAACTTATTCTTTTTTTCTTAAGACAGTCGTTCCGCTTTCTTGGCTTTTGCGTTTCGTCAACTTGACTAGTGTGCAGTTGTGTCGCCCTAGGTCCTTGCGGTTTTTTTAGCACGTCAAGAAAGGAACAAGGCTTATCTTTCTAAAGCACCGTCCAGACTACCGAGCATCGAGTCGAACGTAGGTGAGTGCGCATGCGCCTCATGCACCACGAATGCTCGCCCTGTTGCTCCGGCTGTTGTCACTTTTCTGACGAAACAACCAGGTCGCGATGACGTCGCAGGGCTTGTCTTAAGTTTAATTAAACGTATCTGCAACCAGTCACGATAACGTCACAGGGCTTGACGAGAGTTTGAGTAAAGCCCCGTGCAGACTGAAGCAACGAGCCGAACATGCGTCAGTGCGCATGCGCCACACGGACCAGGGTTGCTCGCCCTGGGCTCCGGCTGTAGTCGGTTTTCGGACGAAGCATCACAGGAAAGTTCGGCGCGTGGACGCGGACCGATTTCTTTGGCTTATATCAAAGAGTATAGTGTATTCTGTACTCTTTGTCATGTATTCTTACCTACGTTTGTTGCGTTACTTAAATAGAAATGTGAAATGAAATTAAGTGAACGCAAGAATTCACACTTAAATTTATTCAAATAATGAGGAAAAGGCCTGTTAAGTGGGATCTTCTTCGATGGATATTATTTTAATTCATGAGGCAACTTGATGACTTTCATCCTACTTACATGTAATTTTACACGAGGTTAGTTTCATTATTAATAGTTATATCAATTTTCTATTGAATATTCAACAAACTTTCATTGATATTGTGAAGAACCCTTTTTATTTTTTAAAAAAAGTATCACGTATGTGTTTTTGTGAATCTTCAAAATGGCGTAAAAGTGGCTGAAAGCTTGAAAATATCCAGTAATTACTCCCATGGATTTTAGTAATGGATGTTAATGATTCCTGTTGCTGTGTCTCTGAGCCACATGTAGCTTAGTTGTAGCAATGAGTCTCGTAATTGTTCAATATCATATTTAATTTCTAAGCATTTGGTTGACGACGCTGCATGTGAAGTG
This sequence comes from Zhengitettix transpicula, assembly GCA_037074705.1. NCBI lineage: Eukaryota > Metazoa > Arthropoda > Insecta > Orthoptera > Tetrigidae > Zhengitettix > Zhengitettix transpicula. The sequence continues at coordinate 10,637,957 of CM073591.1, read as the reverse complement.
TGCCTTCAAGATGCTCGGCTGGTTCTTGCTCTGCTCGTGCTCGCGAGTCTGTGGTGGCCCTGGAGCAGGGTTCGGCTCGTTGCTCGGTTCGTGCTCGTGCTCGTGAGTCTGTGGTGGCCCTGGAGCAGGTTTCGGCTCGTTGCTCGGTTCGTGCTCGTGCTCGCGAGTCTGTGGTGGCCCTGGAGCCATGTTCGGGTCGTTGCTCGGTTCGTGCTCGTGAGTCTGTGGTGGCCCTGGAGCAGGGTTCGGCTCGTTGCTCGGTTCGTGCTCGTGCTCGCGAGTCTGCGGTGGCCCTGGAGCTGGGTTCGGCTCGTTGCTCGGTTCGTGTTCGTGCTCGGGTGGGACTGGCGCCAGGTTCGGCTCAGTTCGTGCACGGCGTCTGGACGGGGCTTTATTATTAAATTATCATTAGCTACATCAATTTTATTTTATTTTGTCCAGGAAACGCTCGTAATACAACACTGTGAAGGATAATTTTGTTTCTTTTCTCTCTTTTTTTTTGGGGGGGGGGGGAATAAATACAAATGTGAGTGAATTTTATTTTTCTACATGTAGTTTCTTCCGCCGCGGGAGCCATTCGCACCTCCTCCTCCTCGTGACGTGGTCTGTTCCGCACGGCATGGCCCAGCAGAAGGACTCTGGCAAGCGGTTCTTGGACGAGAAGGGACACGTGACGTTCATCTGCAGGCGGCAGCGCCTCCGCCGGAAGCCGCCGTGTCTGCGGACCTGCCGCAGGTTCCACAGCCTGCGTTGCCTGTAGAGGGAGAAGGGGGCCAGCCGCGGCGGACACTGCAGCTCCACGTCCACGTCGGTGAAGACGTCCTCCAGCTCGTGGTCCTTGCCGACGGCCGCCGCCCGCTGGAGGCTGGCCGTGTGGTTCAGGCAGCCGTAGTAGAAGAGGTTGCCGTTGTTGGTGCCGAAGCCCGAGTACATGGACGGCTTGCAGCGCCACTGGCGCGCGCGGCTGAAGCGGCAGCTCTGGGAACCAACCACATGTTCGCGTTACATACTTACATACAATTATAAGAACCTCCGTAATGCTTGTGTGTTAAACTGATTGAATTTCTGCTTCAATTTCACAGACTTTAAACAGCCTCTTCCTACTGGTTATGAAGACTGCGCATGCGCAGTAGCCCCCGTGCCGTGCTGTACAACAGAGGACGGCGTCAGAAGCGAAATTAAATTAAATATGCACCATTCACTAATTTTAAATTAGGTTCTATTTACAGAATATAAATAGTATTGCGCCCCCCCCCCCAGGGGGGTTTTGACGGGGGCGTGGAAATGGTCAAACATGCTCAAACGGCCGATTTTTGCGTCGAATAAATATTTTTCGGGGGTCAAAGTGATTCATAGTGTTTGTACCGATGATTTTGCTGTATAATTTCAACCCGTTTCGGCATAGGACGGGAGCACCATTAAGGGTGGGGGAGCGTTACAAGAAAATAACGTGAATACGACCCAGATTGGAGTCAAATCCGGGTTATGGTTGTCGCTGAGTTAAATCTCAACCTGGGCTGCCAGGTAGTCTAGTAAGTAAAATTAACTGTACGTGTGTGTGTGTGTGTTCCGCGTACCAATCTACACCTGTCGAGGAATATTTGAATAATTTTGTACACGTGTTGCTTTAGAACCGTGAAATAAACAGGGACTGGGGTGGAAATTTTCAAACATTCTAAAAAACGGCCGATATTTGCGTCGAAATTATATTTTTTTTCGAGGTCAATGATATTGCCGGTGTCTCTCCCGATGTTGTTTGTTTCGGGCTTATATAAATAAATACCCGCGCAACGCCGGGCACCCAGCTGGTACGCTATGAAGCTGTGTAGGATACTTGAGAAGAATGGAGCCTTCTCACAGCCAGGTGGGGCTACAGACACCGCATGGTGGATGGACAGGAGGAGTTGGAAGGAGGCTAAGGTTGGTTAAGAAGAAATTACTTGTGATAACAAATTTCAAAACTTTTGTAGTTACTGAAGAGTCGAGTCTCACTTGCAGGAAATTGGCGTTGGAGTTGCTGACGATCCTCCGCAGCCTCATGAACATGAACCGACATTCCTCCTTCCAGCCCGTGACCCCGGCGTCGCGCGACACTTGCAGACACGTGAAGAAGGACTTTGGCACGTGGTACGAAGCTCTGATGAGGTACTCGGACTCTGAGGAGGAGTCGAGGACCAACAACGAGGTCTCCGCGTCCAGCAGACAGTCCAGCAGGTCCAGCACCTTGGCGCCGAAGTCCGAGTGGTGCGACAGCAGACGCGGCTCCGTCACCTTCTCAAAGTGGTTGAGGAACCTCTTGCAGCGGTTCACGAGGTCGCACTTCTCCGACGTCTGGTTCAGCAGGCCGCGGAAGAAGAAGTTGGCCGTCAGCAGGATGGGCGTGGCGTCGGCCTCGCGGAGGTAGGTCCAGAAGAGGTCCAGGAGGCGGCCGCCGTAGAAGCAGACCCCAGGCCGCGAGCAGTCCGCGTCGGGGACCAGGTACCTCCACGTCACGGCGTGGACGAGGCGGAGCTGGCGACAAGCACACCAGGATCAAATCACCAACTGGCGATTGAATTATTTTGATATCGAGGCATCCGCGACCTGGCGTAATCTTTCCTCAGGCAGATGCCGTAAATAACTGATTTGAACCTGATCGTGGATGACCGCGAAGGCGTTCCGGCCGTTGCGGATGGCCAGGTGCGTGGGCCGCTTCTTGGAGGACTGTTCCCTCTCCGCCAGGGACTCTGCCGTATGCTCGTAGCGGACCAGGAGCTTCCGCAGGTCGTCGTTGAGGAAGACGGCGGCCAGGTCGCGGAAGTGGCGGTTCACCATGCGCACGCTGGTGGCGACCTCGTGGCGCGAGCAGTGACGCAGCACCAGCAGCAGCACTTCCGCAGGGAGGGCGTCCACCTTCACGCGACTCGTCCACGCCCGGGGTCGGCCTCTGGCGCGAGCCTTAGTGCGACGTCTCTTCGCCGTCGTCGAAGACATGGCCTACGACGTTGCATAATCTACCTCAGCCTCGCCTTAAGCCGCGCGCACACTGCCGAGCAACGAGCGCTCTCGTGCCACACGAGACTCCCGAGCCGAGCAGAGCATTTACACCAACAGCATGTCAATCAACTGCTTAGATATTAAATATGACATTGAAGAATTACGAGACTCGTTGCTACAACTAAGCTCTAAGCTAGATGTGGCTCAGAGATACAGCAACAGGAGTCCTCAATTACTAAAGTCCACGGGGGTATTTACTGGATATTTTCAAGCTTTTAGCCGCTTTTAGGCCATTTTGAAGACTCCGGAAACACATATGTGATACTTTAAAAAAAACAATAAGGGTTCTTCACAATATCAATGAAAGTTTGTTGAATATTCAATAGAAAATTTATATAACAATTAATAATGAAACAAATCTCGTGTAATATTTCATGTCTTTAGGATGAAAGTGATCTGAAAAATTGCCTCAATTGAATGATTATGGATTTTATGATTTTCGGAGAAGTGTAGTGGTCGTTTTGCAATTATGTTTGATATTACTAATATATAGTATATAAGAGTGGTCTCAAAGTGGCTCTTGAACTGAAATAATATCCACTGAAGATTGATATGGTTTACAGTATACAAGTCAAAGATGTCTCATCGGCTCGGCTCGTTCCGCGTCCGCAATACAGCGCACACGAGCCGAACGTTCGTTTGATGTTTCGTCAAAAAATCTGACACGAGCCGGAGCCCAGGGCGAGCATTCGTGGTCCGTTTAGCGCATGCGCACAGACTCATGCTCGGGCAGTCTGCACGGGGGCTTTACAGATACACACACATAGAAAAACATCGTCCATTTTTGAGTCAAGCATTCGTCACTCCGGGGACAAATCTATACAACAGTCTTCCGGACGAAATAAAAACTTTAACTATACAAAATTTATTTACACAGAGAAGTAAATCTTTGTTAATCAACGGAGCCCAGGGCGAGCATTCGTGGTCCGTGTAGCGCATGCGCACAGAGTCATGCTCGGCTCCTTGCTCGGGCAGTCTGCACGGGGGCTTTACAGATACACACACATAGAAAAACATTGTCCATTTTTGAGTCAAGCATTCGTCACTCCGGGGACAAATCTATACAACAGTCTTCCGGACGAAATATACAAAATTTATTTACACAGAGAAGTAGATCTTTGTTAATCAATGGAGCACATTACTCGATGGAAGTGAGGAAGGACAATCTGCTGGCATCCCACCAAGTTCCGCTACTATTTTACTATTACAATCTCGTAGAATTTAACGGCCGACTTATTTTATTTTTAAGATAACAAACTGACGACCTTACGGAGACATTTTTTATTTATATTATGACCACGTTTCGATACCTTTTTGTATCTTCTTCGGGTATTTTCCTACAGAGGAATGTACCATTTTTGTTGCTCCTTTTTGAGCCCCCCTTAACACTCGAGACTTGGGAACTAACGTGGACAAGTTCGTTTAGCGCTGCCTCAATTTTCTTTAAAGATAGAAAGGCTGAGGGAAAAAAATCGGCATCACACTGTTCTTCTGGTCAACGACAAGGATCACCCTCAACTTTTAAAAACTAATTTACAGTCGCCGTGCGCTTGCGGCGGATATTTTGTGAAGCGAACTGTACTTGTCCCGCGATAGTCTGCAATTATCAGCAGTTGTCCGGCCTATCTTCCCAAGAAACGATGAAGAAGGAAAAGGAAAACCAGAAAAAAAATCTTCCAACGCGAGCGCCATTTGCCGCCTGCTTGAGTGAAGAGTCCGTCGAGCACTTACCTGAATCTGCAAAGGAGACAGTCTCACTAATAACGGTTGCCGTTTCCTAGTAACTAAATGCAGCGACGTTTACGATTGTTGTTTTCTCCCGTGACGGACGAGTCCAATGGCAACCATCGATGCCTGGCCAAAACAAAAACCTTACCCGTTTATTAACAACTCTGGTATTCATGAATTCCAACAACAAGAATAAAACATAATCTATATAACAACAACAAAAAAGAAGTGTAAATCATCTGATACAATTATTTTAGAGTAACAGGGTGCACGAGGGTGATCCACGTGGAGGAAACTCACCCTTTAACAGCATAGAAACGCTGGATGTGGAAAGGTAGCCAAGGGTTAACTAGGGCCCTCCCGAGCTGTAGTTTAAGGATCCTCTCCGGCATTCGCGCTAAAAGTGATACAGGACAAACCATAGGAAACCTGCATCAGGTAGGTCGGGCATTGGGTCTGAGCCCCCTTCGTAAGGAGAGATGGTCTAACCTGCAAGCCCGGGTAGCACACAGTTCTCTCCTGGCGAAGGAGGCTCAGACCCTTGAATATTTGTAGTATTCACTCACCGCTGCCAAGACATGGACCAACTATTGGTATCAGGTAATTCGGCATCATTGTCTCTTTCCTACCTAAATGTGTTATTTCATTTGACCTCGTCACATGTTCCTTAAGTGTTATATATATATTGTAGTGAATAACATCGGTAAGTGGCCGCCCTTTGTCCTGAGAGGGAATTAATTAAAAGTGCACGTGCGCCCGAGAGGCCCCAAGAAGCCGAGGGTACGCGTTCCTCTTTTTTTGCATCGTTTGCGGAGGGGAGTAAGGGTATATACTCCGCACCCGGGAGACTGAGCAGAGAGGACTGAAAGAGGCGAGAGGGTGCAAAATTTGGCTAGCGGTAACGAACAAAAATTTTGGAGTGTGGACGTCCATCGCGTGGAGGCCGAAGAAGGAGATCGTGGGGCTGCTACAAGACCAGTGATCCTCTGCTGATGCTACGAGATAAAGTAAGGGTCACCATTAATGTAAAGTGCCTTCAGACACAGTACGGAACTAAGCTACATTACCTTGTAGAGGAGGAGGATTGCATTAACCAAGCCGTAGTTAATTATTGTTAATTTTTTGCAGACTATATCTATATATATGTATATATATATACCTGCTGGCGCCCAATCAATTTTTTATGTATTTTTATATTTTATTGATGTAATAAAGATTTTTTTATATATGGTAATAAAGTCTAATCATTACAATATATATATATATATATATATATATATATATATATTAATGATACTAGTAAGGTTATGACATTGTCAAAAATAATTGCAATATTGGTGTGGAGAGGAAAGAGAGAGGTTGTGGCTTACCTGAAAGTGAAGTGCGGTGTCGCCATAAGGAACTGAAGGTTGTTCTTCAAATTTTCCGAGGCTCTCAGCCTCCTTCTTCAGGAAAGTGAAGTGCAGTGGCGACACAGCACATCACTTTCAGGTAAGTCAAAACCTGTCTGTCTTTCCTTTCCATACCAATATTGCAATTATATATATATATAAAGTCACATTCAATCATTGGATAGTGAGGAAAGGTACAAATAAATAGGCAAAAGGTGGGAATACACTTGATACTCATTTAAGCTCCCAGGCCAACTTCTAAACTGAGCAAATATAGAAGGTCTTAGGTGTAGATGAGGAATGGGTACAGATGAGTTAGGAGCATCCATTAAGGAATTATTACAATGTAAGTAACATTAACTCCACGCCTGAGCATAATGTGTATTACAACCTTTCTACTATTTATTTCCATCTTTCCTCACTGTCCAATGATTATTTATATATAAACAATTAATATAAATATTTTTTTTTAAGACGTGCAGAAATTGAAAAATGATTTATAGATATATTTTTGTGTCCATCATATACGGGTGTCAGGGCAGGAATTTTGTAAAGCTCCTTCTAATATATTTACTGGTTTTTAACACTGGTCTGCTTTTTTAGGTAAATAATTGACCATACAGAATTATCGTACAATGATGCTAGAAAATGAAAAACACAATTTTTCACTTTATATATACACAAACCTTTATTCTATTAAAATTTTCCGTAATGCGGCACCATTGCCGTCATCAGGTGAAGTGCCTGTTCCAGTTAATGTTTCTTCAAAGACGACACGCCAGCCACTCCCCTTTAATAGCCTAGGAAGGGATGTCAAGGAGATATGAGGAAGTGAGAGCAAGATTAACTATGTCAACAATATTTTTACTGGTCAACCTCCATCTTATTGAATTGATTTTCAAGTTCCTAAAACACGAGATTAGCTGAAATTAAATTCGGACTCATGAAGAACAATTTTATAATGATAATATATTGTAAGCGCACACATGCCGTGCATTACATGACAACATTTCATTGCTGTAAGCTACGATAGATTTACGTCTATTCCTACATTTTACAATACGATATCTCTCACAGGCTTCTAAACACAACTCACACACACTCACACTCGTCTTTTGGTTCATGAAATACATTGTTTAAGCACACTTTATGGTGAAAGCCATGGATCGCCAGTCTCGTCTTTGTGTGGCGTAGTTGATGGTTGGCTTCCATCCATGTCCTGTCCTGCATAGCAGATGTTGCATAGAAGTCCTCCGGTATGTTAAAAATTATATTAAGGAAAAATATATTTAATGTGTTACCTTTCCGTTTCATGTCATCATTTGATCTAATAAAATTGGTTTTTTAAAAGAACTACAATTTTCTGAATTTTTTAAGTTTAAAACCCCTTTTTCTGGTTTTATCAAAGGACCCTAGTAATGTGTTTTCCGCTAGCAATGTTGCCTATAAAATTAATTGCGACTTTTGTTATATTGGCTGAACAAATAGAATTTTAAATACAAGAATTAAAGAGCATAAATCTAATTTCAAACTGTCAACTTGTAAAATCAATCCCATCACCAAAAATTGTATCAAATTTAATCACGATTTTGACAATGGCACCTCTATTTTAGACAGTGAATCACAATATGTGAAAATATTAATTTCTGAAATGCTGTATATTAAAAACCTAATACTATAAATATTAAGCAGATCACAGAAAATCTTAATAAGCCATGTTTTATTTTAAGGTCTTTGACTCGTATATTTTTCTTTGATATTAGCGTTGTTCAATTTCCAGCCTTTAGTTATTCGTCGCCAGAAAGACTCTTCGAAAAGTTCGGCACGTTTAAATTCAATTTTTCTTAGTTTTTGTTTCTCAATTTTAAGTTTATCTGTACAAAGATAGTTATTTGTCTTAGTCTATGGTGATCTGGAAATATAATCAAGATGAGAACATTAGGAACGAGAAAAACAGTTAACACAAAACTACAATTTCTGTATATGAAAATTAAAAATATTTTATTATTTACAAACTGTTTTGCAATAATATACCAACATACATATTCTGGAAGTGTATCACTCAAATTGTTAACAAATATTTCAATTACTCTCCAAATCCCGTACAACAAATCAACAATTTTATATATAAAGTTGGGAAAAATTCATTTGTATAAAACCATAGTGTAGGCAAAATTCACAATTTTCCGGACAAGGTGCTACAGGAACCAGCAATCAAGTACATGCAGGTCCTCTCGACACAATTAAGGCATGAATAATAAAATATACTGCCCCCACATGATACAACAAATTATGGGCTCTACATCAGAACCTGTGATATATAAACACATATATACAGTACACCGCATGAGCATTGAAACCCAGATACACGTTCAATTTGCTTATCGTAACATCTTCTCGAGCCAAAAAGTCTCGTGGCCGTTTCTAAATGCAGATATGTAAATATAAACAATGATATAAAAATATTAAGAGATCAGTACCCGTTAAAAATGAGTAATGGGAATACTATCGGTACCCGTTTCCACCAACACTCTTGACAGCGACTTGCTACTTTCCAATCCAAAGCTGTCCAGCGGCTTCCGATTCATGCTCACAATCCTGAAAATACAGATACATGTTTACAGGAAACTGAAAATTTTAGAAATTTCATTCTAATGCCCAAACCGATTTAGCATTAACCCATTAGCATCACAACGCCTGAATATTCTACTAGCCTTCACAATCTTTACTAACTCTTATTAAGTTTTCGAATCAATTTAAAGATTGAGGAAATGTAATTAATAGTCAACTCGTCAACAAAGGCAAAGTAGTTATTGATCTACTATTTCATGGAACTTACAAAACTGATAAATGCATAGTGAACTCACTCAGTGTTTCTGCATTTGGATTTACTTCTTTTTGATCTGACACTCTCGTTGAAACACGAGAGTTATGTTTATTCAAAAATAAAAAATAAAATGTTCGAAAAGAAATTATACTTGCCATCCACCAGAAAGGCGATGTAGAAATTTCCAGTATGAAGGTCTCAAATTATGGGGTTCCAGAAGAGCTGCATGGAATAGGATGCTTGTAGATAAACAATATAGGAAAATAGTAGCTCCAGGTAATTCAGGTAAAAAGCCTTTATCAACACCATCACTGTACAATACCTGAAAATAAACATTAAAATTGAAATGACGTACACATTACATTTTAAAAAGAACATAGTACACTGATATTCTACAGAATTTATGAATATTTCATTTAACCTAATTCTTTTTAAGATAGCGCCAAGTCATAAATAATACCAATCCTTAACACATCATTGCTTGAACACATTTATCCAATTAATTTAATAGTTTCACGTCCAAGAATGCGTCGTTCTTACCTGTAATACTTTCCACATTATATACAAAGCAATCGTGTTGTCAGGAAAAAATGCAAAAGTAAGGCCTGCCAATAAACCACCAGGAAGTGCGTGATATTTGGAGTCTCTGTCAAAAAACCACCTTAGCACACACGAAGTCATCTGCGAGGGCGAAAAAAATTGTAGTTTTTTAATTAGATACAGAGAATTTATTACTTTCTTATGAATACAAAATGGCAATTATCATAGTTAAATAACCTAATATTAAAAAGAGAAAATTTGAATGAACACTACGTTGTGTAATAATGTCCTTAAGTAAACAAAATAAATTCTCAATATGCTCTTGTAAGAACCTGTATTAAAGTAACATCCCACCTGCAACATAGAAATTAAGCTTAACCACAAAGAAATATTAATATTTACTTTACCCTAAATATTCCAGAAAATCCACCCAGGAAAGCACCAAACTTGAAAGCTTCTCTGTGCGTTATAACATTAATGATTGTGCTTGGTTGACGAACTATGCGTTTTATTTTGAGCAGTAACCTCAAACAAATTTGCAGACCATAACCTATTGAGAAGAGCTTGGCAGTGCCCTGAAAGAGAGATTTACTTACTATTAGTTTTAATCGTATCTCGAGTGACAATTTTATGTAAAAATTCACAAACACACACACAAAAAAATCAAATACAAAAAAATATATGTAATGTTAAATTTTGTGATCAAGTATAAGTTACATCAAATAAGATGCCTTACATTGACAGTACGAGTCACTGATATTCATAGATTGATCAAAGGTTCCTATAAATGTAAACTTAGAAATATTAAAAGTTCGAACAATAAGCAATTATTAAATTTTTTCAGGAAAAGAAAGGTGGCAGGTATGAGTAAATAAGACTCCATTTTTATAGAAGTGATGAAGGACTACACATACATTGCAGGGAAAACAAACTGTTCTCACCTTGGGGTTTCAAAATGCCAACTCCTACATTTCTTGGACTTAATGCAGAACTACCATGGGTCCGTAAATATAAATACAGGGCATTTCAAGAAGTGTCATCTGATTTTTGCAAGATCAAATCTCTCACATACATGCAAATTAATACACACGCTCAAACTATGCGTTTCATTTTTCAACAAAACATCGCTGCAGTGAAATCTGCATGCCACAGCGTTCCTTACAAGGGAGCTGCCTCAATCACGGATCTTGCCTGTTAGGCTGAAATGAAGTCTGATCACACTGGGTGTGATTTTATTTATTTATGCTTGCAACAAAGGATCAGGAACTGCTACATCTAGGTAGACATATGTAGGGCACATTGGACATTTGTAAAAGATAAAAAACAAATTTTATTCACAATCCTATTTTAAAAATCATCTTAAAGTTTTATGTGCACACATGCAAAAAAAAAAAAGGAAAAAAAGAGCTTTATGAAGTATAAGATTCTTTTGAAACACCCTGTACTTCTAATACTACCACACAAGCCTCAAATCTAAAACATTCTGGTACGAAGATTTGATTACCTTCTGAACTGTCAGGAGTCTCAAACTGATTTGGCAGAAAACTTAAGGTATGTAGGCTGAAAATCTAAAACCTAGAAGAGTATTAGCACACCTGGCAAAGATTTTTATATAACGTCAATAAATTGTAAATCATGGCAAAACAAACAAAACAATTGTATTCAATGAAATCTGGTTTCATTTAACTCTGTTGTTCTTACTGCAGAAATATCCTTCATTGCCTTTAGTAGTAAATATTAAAAAGGAATGATCCCAGTGTTCAAATGAACCATTCAACAGCAATATATTTATAATTCACCAATATAATAAAATGAAGAGTTTACATAATCACTTGCTGTAGTGTAACAATTTCTTTTTTTTAAAAAAAACAAGGCTATCAAAAGTAAAGAATGTTAACTAAAATAAAGGAAGGTTATGTAACAGACCTGTACAGTGTAGTAGAAGCAGCTGAAAGGATGCGGACAAGTACCATGCCTGTCGTGACACTGAACCCATTTTATCAAACTTCTATACAAACGGCACAATGCAGAAATCAGTCGAAACGTCACCCCACGTTGAGCAATTGACCTTGGCCTTCTCTTTTCAGTATTTGTTTTCTGTGAAGGCAGCGACGGCAGATCTTCTCTGTTCTCCATGTACCCACTTTCTTCAAAGGGACCAACAACAAATCTACAAACATGTAATGTCTCAGAAATACTCCAAACAATTATGAAGAGTCCAGGTTAACTTTAATTCATTCTTATTTTTTAATTATAAGTCTAACAATTGAGTAGAGTATTTAATAAATAGGCGATTACAGTTCAAGGTAATAAACAATTATACTGCTGAAGTTAATGTAAAAAAAATTATTTTGTCAAGAATTAGCATAAAGTAGCCAAATGTGGACCACACACAGATTCATTAGGAATAAGACACCAAGTTTTTAAGAAACAACCATAAATTTGACAACTGTATAAACAAATGATGATTACATGAACCCTGCCTCGTGCGTTTTCATAGTTGTTTAGAGAACTGATGTACTGTCAACTACAATATTGGTTTGATGTGATTATCAACCTTATTCCATCCAGTGACATTTTTTTATATACATCCATGGTCTCACACACCCAATGTTTCAACTAAAGTTATGGTCCTACATACTTTACTGAAAATAGCAATTACCAACCTTAGTAATCCATACATTGTGTCATGGCTGCAGTGATTTCCTCTGTAGAAATATAGTAAACCTGCAATTGATATGGTAAATATGGCAACTTCCCCATGTCGAATAGGTTTCACCCAGCCTCTCCAAGTTGCCATACGAAATAGTGTTTCTGATGCCTCTCCATAAAAATAAAGAAATGCCAATAAGTCATAATAAAAATATTTTTCAAGTTCTTATTTAATACCACACAATATTTGTTGTGAACATAATTTTATTTGAGAAACATACCACATTGGTAACATATAGACAGAGGAGACCTCTTCTGGATGGCCTCTCAACTAATATTGAAAAATAGCTTGCAAGAAATGCAGGAAGAAAAGAAACTGTCAAGAAGTTAAAATTTCCCAATATTTTCCTGTAAAACAATTAAACTTGTTAAAACCTATAGTAAATATTTTAACAACAGCAAAACATTATCAACAATATCTACACAAATAGAGTAATTATTATTTTACAATTTTCATAATTTTTTCTTGTAACAGAATCAAACATTCATGGAAATAAATAATTTATCTTTGGGTTTCTTGTGTTTAAAATCTTCCACAGTCAAAAAAATAACTTTAATTGGGAGGAATCCAGGGTATGTAAACATGAACATGACTGAAAATTTGTATATTTTTCCCGTCAGAAATCACATCGGCCCTCAATTTCAGGTAAGACTAATTCCTTCTCGATTAACAGTTCAAATCAATAATTCTCACAATGCCTCATCATCCTTTGAAAGAGCAGTTCACAAATGTCTTATCATTATTGGAAAGCGCTATTCAGAAATGCCTCATAACCCTTCAAAAGTGCTATTCGTTGGTTTTTCGGGCCAATTGGTGAAGTCACATCTGCTAATTTGTAATTAAGTCCAGCTCCAAAACTAAACGTTTCTGATTTTTTTAAAAAGTTATTTAACATTCTACTTGTAAGTTAAAATGAAAAAAATTATGTCTGATTGGAAATTAATAAGAATGATAGCCAAATTGACAAAATAAGTTATAATATAAATACCAGACAACGTTTCTGGGATCCTTGTCCCTTTCTTCAGGTGTCACTCTAGACTCTTCTTAGCATCTGAAGAAAGGGACAAGGATCCCAGAAACGTTTTCTGGTATTAAAAAATATCACTTATTTTGTCTGTATTTGGCTATCTTTCTTATAATTAATTCTACTTGAAACTGGTCAAAAACTGTCTAAGGATAAGTGATATTTTAATCGTAACCATTTGCATGTCTTCAATATTAGCCAAAAAATTAACTAATTAACAGTACAACACAAAGATAAATTAGGATTGAAGTTATTTTTAAAAAAATGTTATTCAAGCTTTCTAAACATGTCAAACTAGAATAAAAGTAATTTTACATGGAATAAGAATGATATAATTACCTTCGTATACTTATTTGATTACAGTGCATAATAGATAAATCCTTACCGTAGGAAGCATAAAAACAGGGAGTAGCTGAATGCATGGCAGGTAAGAAATGAAGTTGACTGAATAATTCTAAGTACAGTTCCTTTAATGTCTTTACGAGTCGGGAACTTTCCTCGCATCAGCAGACCCAACTGAAACAAAATAAATTGTCAACTTTAATTAAAAATAATTTACACGGCAATCTCTTTTCATACAGCAAAAAAAAAATGTTCCTCTACTCACTAGTAAATTGTGAGGCTGGACTGAAATGATCAAATTATTAACAGCTAAAAATTTCTTATTAAATTTTACTGGAGAGGATTCTTGGATATAAAAAAAAATACACAAACCATCCATAAACTTTAAGTGTTAAAAAAAATACTATAAAAATTATTATAGCACTTTTGGCTTCAGAATGTACCAATTAATTTCATGTAAACAATATAAATTTAAAGCAAGAATTAGGTTTAAAATTGGCTGTTTCTCTAGCAGAGTAAATAGAGCATTTAAGTGGGAAATATTGGTATATCAATAAATGAAATCATAGGTAAACACAAATCATCCGATACGGACACTAAAAGACAGCATATCTTTTAACACAAATCCTGGAAGTTAAAAATCAAATTTTCCCAAGAATATCCTCTACATTACTATATAAAATAGTGTCTGTTTAAAAAGTATTGTATATTTAATTATTTTGCCTTATAATATATTTATTACACTACAACAACCTACATGACGCTTACCATTAAACATCTTCTAATACAATATACATATCACTACAGTTATGAAAGACAGATTCAATTTATAATTTAGTAAATAAACACCGAGATGAGTCAAAGCTTATTATTCAATATTATTCTTTGTTAATTTGACTCATTTCAGAGCATAACCGGAACTGACAATTGGGGAGAAATGTTAGTTTAAAAACAATTTACTTGCACACACACACACACACACACACACTTTCAAGCTATATAATTTTGAATTTTATTTAAATACATACCAAATTTAATAGCATGTACATTTTGAGAATCTTCGGAGAAACTATGAATAACAAATTCATTGCCGAATACGAACATGATTGAGTGTAAGGATGGAAATACTCTTGGCACGGCGCTGGAATCGTAACAAATTTACTAAAAACAGCCATTTCAGGCGATACACAAAAATAAACAATTAGCAGCAGCAGCAGCAGAAGAAGAAGAAACCTACAAAACAAAATTTCACAGATAATTTATCTCTGCAGCCGCCGATAAGGAAGGTTTCATTGACAGATCGCAACGGTTCCTAATCAAACATTTTTTCAGATAACGTACATACAATGTATCACACACGTCTCGTGTATGTCGACAACAATGTGAAACAATGCACGGGCGATCGAAAACCAAATAATTCATAAACGAGGAGGGGGGGGGGGAAATAAATAAAAGGAAACTTGTGGTTTCAATCTCAATCCCATCCTGATATTTTTGCTTTATCCCTTTACTTTAATAATTGGTGGATTAAAAATAGACGGACCGTGCAGACGACAAAGAAAACGAGTCTGTTTACACACTGTTGCCAACGAATTAGAAATTACAGAGACGAACTATGATATTTCCACGCTGCAAAAACGCGAAACTGATTATATTTAATTAGTCGAGACATTCCACAGTTGGATGTATTAAGTAACAATGCCGTCACAACATGTAAGGAAATACGCAGAGACTCTGTCGTTGTCCCCAGACTGATTTAAAATCTTTCTTTGGCTTCAGAGGTAAGTCACTATACAGATAAAATCAAAGATAAATCTCTCTTTGGATAAAATGACCAACAGAATATCTTTACTCTACCGAGATAATATAATAACGAGTTTCTCTCAATAATAATCGACTATCGACTATGCTGTAGACAACAAAAAAAAGAGGAAATTCAGCGATATACTTATTTAATAACAGGAGGCTCGAGTTCCTGCCTTCGAACGTTAATTTATACATAAAAAAACCCTCACGTTTCCGCGTTACCATAGTTTTCGTTAAAAAAAAAACCCCTTAGCAGCATTTCACGACGGTGAACACTTGATACCACTTCAACGTTTGTAGAAAATAATAATAATAATTGAGGTGTCAACGTAATGTAGACTTTCCTTAACAGTTCACAAGGAGAACAAACGCCAACACTTCGCGGCAACTGATGCCGCATCAAGTCTTATCGGGCAGCAGAGTCTCTTGCCCTTCCTTCTTTCATAAGAAACGGCGCTCTTATCAATTGACAAGCAAACCAAGAGTGAGGGAATAAAAACAACAACAGAACGCGGGCGCGATTTCTATTCGAATGTGACAAGGAGGCCTTGATCTCATCCCAATCGCGTAATTAGGCCCGTTGCACATTTATCAGACAACAGTTTAAGCTACATTTCAGCCGGCCCCTGCGCAAGCCTACCTGACTCTCTTCACATGCAGCCACATCAGTCATTCTACGAACATAGAGAGTGACCAGTTGTTTCCTTGATAAACCTTCCCAGAGGGCTCTGCAGGAGGCTACATTTGGGGATGCCTTCTCCTCTCTCTCTCTCTCTCTCTCTCTCTCTGCTTTCAATCTAAGGTTCCCACAAGCCGAAACACCTCTGCCTGTTTTGAGAGGTGTATGTTTCGCGGGTCGCAGACCTTGGCCATACGTTAAGAGTTGTCCTCTGTTCCCATTGGAACAGGAACAGTCGGCCAGCTGCCTCCTAAACTGGTCGAGGCACGGAGAAGGGAATGCTGCGTCCCCACAGCAAACTCCTCTGCCGCCATCCAGGGAAGGGCGTGAGACAAGTACCCAATGCCCGACCTACGTGATGTAGGTTTTTCAAGGGTTTTCCCTGCATTGCTTAAAGGCGAATGCTGGGTAGGATCCTTAAAATATAGCCCGGGGGACCTAGTTAACTCTTGGCTACCTTCCTCTAGCCTTCCGCATCCCCCCCCTTTCAAATCCCTTCCTATGCTATTAAAGGGGAGATGCCACCATGTGGATTACCCTCATGCAGCCTGGCATTCTGAAAAAAATAGGCATAGTTCGACTCTCGCAGCTGAACCTTGCTAGAGAGCTCTGGCGGAAACTACCTTTGGGGATGCCTTCACATCTGTCTGGATTTTTGAACTAAGGTTCCCACATGCCGAGGCACCTCGGCCTGTTTTGAGGTGTGAGTGTTCCGGGGTCGCAGACCTTGGACGTACGGTAAGAGTTGTCCGCTAATCCCATTGGGAATAGTCGGCCAGCTGTCTCGTAAACTGGTCGAGGCACGGAGAAGGGAATGCTGCGTCCCCACAGCAAACCCCCTCTCCCGCCACCATCCAGGAAAGGGCGTGGGACAAGTACCAAATGCCCGACCTACCTGATTCAGGTATTTCTAGGGTTTTCCCTGCATCACTTTTTAGGCGAATTGCCGGGTAGGATCCTTAAACTACTGCCCCGTTGGCCCTAGTTAACCCTTGGCTACCTTCCTCTACCCTTCCGCATCCCCCCTTTCAAATCCCTTCCCATGCTATTAAAGGGTAGTTGCCACCATGTGGATTACCCTCATGTAGCCTGTCTACACCTAAAAAAAGTGTCGTGTAGACGTTTTTTAAAGAATGATGCAGTGGGTTTATCCTATGTTTATTTTGAGGAGTTGAGAGAATTATTTATTTATTAATTAATTATTAAAAAATTATTTTCGTACGAGTGCTGAAAATTTCTACGATTTTGTTACACGGACAGAAAAATCCATGCAACTCCAAAACACATCATTTAGGGAATTTTAACGCCCCCCTCCCTCACTCTCCCTATACGAATGTTGCATATCACAAGTGATATTTACTTATCGTAATAAAATACATCAGCAAAAACGCTCAGACGTGTTTATATATATATATATATATATATATATATTGTAATGCCAATTAATTAACACATTAATTGAGAAATTAAAAAAATAAATTGTTTGAGATTCTTGACGGCGGTACAGAACACAGCAACAATGTAGCCAGGTATTGTTTCCTTTGTCGGAAGAAGCAATGCGCGTTCAAAATTGCGAGACGGTAGTTCAGTTGGCTGGAAGGTTTGGTCAAGTACAGGTCGCATTAAAATATTGAGGAGAGAGAGTACACATTATGTTTTGGTAGAGTTCAGTCTGCATTTCGGCTCCTCAGCGATCGGGTGGTCGTAAAAGAACTTTTGGAACTTGGAGATTAAACACGTGACGAGGACGAAAACGAAAGGCGAGAACTAAAGTCGAAATAAACTTGCAGGAAAGCATAGACAAAACATTCACACACAAGCAGAACTACGAAACCTGCTAAACTCAAACAGTTTTTGGTGCACATAGCCCGAGCAGAAGTCAACCGAGTGAAAGAGAGACGAAGAGGAGGCTCAACCTGGTTCCTGATTTTGATCTAAAAAAAATTACTACATTTAGAATCAGTGAGTTTTAGTAGAAGCTGTGCAAAAACCCGTCATAGTGCTTCGTAAGTCAAAAGTATCCTGGAATGCTGCCGTGAGTAACAATATAAAACAACTCATTATGTAAACCGGATTAAAAGATAGTCGTCAGATTTCGTTCTCTTCCTTTGATAAAATTTATTAAGTAGAATCCATCTTTTTAGCATAATTTCGTCGACAAGTAAATTTTCGTCTTTGTTAATTTGACGAGTAAATCTTTTTATTGAACTTTGTGTTGATAAGATTTCTAAATAAAATGATTAGCCATTATCAAACCCAGTAGAGACCCTGAGATAAAGTCTATTTGTAATTATTTGTGTAATTGTTTAAAACATTGAAAATAAATAATAAATTCTTCCATTTAAAAGTCCAATTTTTTTTAATATTACAATATATATTGTAGTAATTGGTAATTAAGACATTGTTCTAATTGGAAAGTTGGATTGTAGAGGACTCATTATTAGAGGATATAGAGCGGACGCCGCAACAATTCGGCGAAGAAAAGAAAACATTGTTGAGGTTCTACGCGCTCAAAATCTACGAGACGAACGGACAGTCAGGCAATGAACGGCGAGGCATAAGGACCAGCAAAGTTTTTGTACAAAAGTAATAGTCAGGAATGTGCAGTCGGGCATAGAACAGCGAGGTGTAAAGACCAGAAAATTCATATTATAAAAAGTTTAGCAGTCGGGCAGCGGACCGCAAATAGAACAGTTTGATAGCAGTTACAAACATGCATTAAAATATTGAAAAGTAAAGCAATCTTCAGTCAGGAAGGAGAGAGTGAAACTAATGTTGTAATCGGTGGCCGAGCATAAATTCAACCTGCTGGCCATAGACAAACCAAGGAAGTACATTTCCAACTAACAAACTACGGCAATTAGAATTTGTTGACTTTTAGAGTCTGTGAGAACTTAGAATCAGTGATATCCCCAAATTTTGTGCACGAAAAACCTAAAATGAGACCTCGGCGGCCGTAAGTAGAAAAACTTTAAAATCATATTGTAAACCACTTTTAAAAGATAAAAGTCAGATCGTTCTTTAATTTTAATTATTTAATTATTACATTTAAATTCAATCTGTAGTGTTATTTTCTTCCACAACAAAGTTCGTCTATGTTTCAGACGCATTAACTTCCATAAGAGCTAAATGTAATTTGATTGTATAAATTCACCCATTTATCAAACCCAGTTTAAGACCCTGAGATCCCAAATATTATTGTGTATTTAAAAATTGTTAATAAATTTGTTTAATTGTTTTCCCTTAATAATCTTTTTATTTTAAAAGACGCCTTTTTTATTAAATTATTACAATATATATATACAACAATTTAACCACCAAAAATAAATATGAGGATCCGACTGTTTATTGGACACTCGTCGGCAATTCCAGAGCTCTAGAGCTTGAAGTTTGTAGAACGTGTAATAAATGGAGAATTGCTATTGCAAAGCTTTACATTGGTCCCATAAGTTTTTAAACCTTTCCGTAGTGAACCTGACGTCGTTTAACCGACTGCCAGTTTAAACGGTGAGACGAGCCAAAGCATTGCTGCTGCTCGCGACTTAAACTGCCACCGTCATCACAGTTATAATGTGAACGTGTTATATAATAGTTAATTAGGAGAGATAGAAAAAAGTTAACTCATCACTTTCGGCCTTGAGGCTGATAACAGTCAGTCAGCAGGTTCTTCACCTGTTTTCAACCCCAAACGTAAAGTCAGTCCGGCGTTCCTCCAACTACTACTAGCGCCTTCCCAACCATCCCTCGCGCACGGCTCTCAACGCATTCCCCCCGAAGACGAAGAGATGTTTACTGCTTTGAATCAACTTTCGTCCGCGAATATCCAACGGAACACCCGGTACGTATTAACCAAAGCTCAGTAATACATAACACGTGCGTATCGAGACGGCAGTGAAGTCGAAGCCGTTGGGGTTCGAGTCTGGCCTCTGCGTGACGTCACGAGACAGTTGAGACGTGGCGCGCGCGTTCGAATCCTCATACGTACGTCGGCGTTCTTGTTCCACCGCGCTCATTCCAGCTCAGTCAAGTGCAACGTGATACACACACACACATGGAAGGTTTAGAAGGTATGTGGTGGCTAATTTTTGTAGGACGGAAGCCTCCACGACGGACAAATGTTGTGATATATATTTTTTTATATATATTGTAGTAATTGGTAATTAAGACATTGTTCCAATTGGAAAGTTGGATTGTAGAGGACTCATTATTAGTGGATATAGAGCGGACGCCGCAACAATCCGGCAAGGCAAAGAAAAACATTGTTGAGGAGTCGAGAAGGTTCTACGCGCTCAAAACTTGCGAGACGAACGAACAGTCAGGAAATGGACAGTCGGGTAGTAAGCAGCGAGGAGAAAAGACCAAAATTCTAATTTACAAAAGCAATATACAGTCGGGCAGCAGACAGCGAATAGAACGGACGAAAAGAACTCATTGAAAGTTTTACAGCGGGGCAGTCAGAACGAAAGAATGTGGTCCAGTCACAAACATGCTTTCAAATATTAAAAAGTAAAGCAATCTTCAGTCGGGAAGGAGACAGAGCAACTAGTGTGTGTATTCGGTGGTCGAGCGTAGATTCATCATTCTGGCCATAGACAAACCAATGAAGTCCATTGTCAACTAAAGCCACGGGATCTACAAATCCAGGTTGCAGTAAAGCATCGAGAACCAACCAATTTGTGTTAAACCAAGTAACAAACAACGCCAATTAGAGCCTGTGAACATTTAGAGTCTGTGAGAACTTAGAATCAGTGATGTCCAAAAATTGGGCACGAAAAACTAAAAATGAGACCTGGGCGGCCGTAAGTAGAGAAAAACTTTAAAATCATTTGTAAACCGTGTTTAAAAGATAAAAGTCAGATCGTTCTTTAATTATTTAAATTATCGATAAAATGAGATCCTTAATTCTTGATCAAATTAAAATTGTTTAAATTCAATCTTTAGTATTATTTCTTCAGCAACAAATTTCGTCTATCTTCAGACGCATTGATTTCCATAAAAGGTAAATGTAATTTTGATTGTATAAATTCTGCCATTTATCAAACCCAGTTCAAGACCCTGAGATCCCAAATATTTTGTGTATTTTATACTTGTTATAAAATTGATAATAAATCTTGTTTAATAGTTTTCACTTAAGTTGTTTCATTTAGAAACGCCATATAGGGGGTTGTTTGGCTTTTAAAATAAATACACCAATTGATTATTCACCACCACATTATATTTTCCAGTAAACAGCATACATGCGCACGGGACGTTACTGTTGAGCGTCCGGCTATTCCTTCAGCTCTGCTTGCTCTGCTCTACTTGTTCAAAAGCACTCGATCATCAAAATCGAAGTGTTGCCAACTACGCATTTTACACAATATGTACACCTACACGCCACAATCACATATTATATTTAATTATTACAAATATATTGTAATGCCAATTAATTAGGACATTAATTGGTTTCAATAAAATTTAAATTGTTTGAAAAAATCCATTATAGCGGCAGTATCTTCCAAAACAACAATGTAGCTGGGCTCTGTTGCTTTGTCGGAAAGTCAAAATGGCGTGTGCTCGCTAAAACTCGAGACGACGATAGTTCAGGTGGTGCCTGGACATTTCGGACGACGGAACAAGTGATACTGGAGCAGAGACTAGCCGTCGTTTAGTGTATTATTATTAGACAAAGTTGTGAGTTGAGGACGGAAGCATTACATCGAAACTTGCTAAGTAAAAGCAGTTTTATGTCTATAGCCAGCCAGGAGAGTTTACGTCTATAGCCAGCCAGGAATAGTAAAGTTGCAGTTTAAGTCCAAAGCGGTAAAAGACTGGCAAATCTACAAACCACGGAATTCACCTAAGGCAAGCAGTCAACAGATGGCTGACAACAAAAGGGAGGTTCATCAGAGTTCCTGGGAGCCCATCAGTGAGTCGACATTTTAGAATCAGTGTATAATCTTGCCATAGTGAACTTCCGAAACCAAAAAGAATGCTGGTACCGGCTGGACAGATGTAAGCAACAAAACGAAACTAATGATTAATTGTAAACGCTAATTGAATGATAAAGTCAGATTTCGTTTTCTTTTAATTGCCAATCAGAGTTAATTTATTTTCTTTTAATTTATTCCTATTGGCATATTGTCTGGGTGAATTACAAACTGTGTGTTAATTAGTTTTTTTAGAACAACTTATCATTATCAAACCCAGTAGAGACCCTGAGAAATTAATATTTTAAATCGTAATTGTTTTTGAGTTAGAAGCCACAAAATAAATAAATATTTTGTTTGTTAATTGATTATCTTTTCATTTAATAAAAGTCATCCATTTAACAAATACTAAATGACGCTTCACGTGAGGTGAATTCATTTAATTAATTAAAGCTCAATTGTTGTTTATTACATATTTGGCTTCCACAACGTGGGGCAAATTTTTTAAATTAAATAAACGACCCCATGTTGGTTATTACAATATATATATTGTAGCCGCTCCGCTACCTTCCTTGCGTTTTTTCGTTGATTATTCATGTTTGGGCGCCAGGTAAAATTTTTGGGATAAAACCACCAAAACAACTTTTTAATCTTTCATAATTTTATTTAATCGAACATGAGATATAATTTAACTACAGGGCGTGGTTTATAAAACTTTTAAATCTATTTGGAGCACGCCCATCCTCGGTCGAGTCCAGCCTGGAACTGACCATTACGCTTCTGCCCTTGGCCGGCCTAAAATAACATCGCATTTCCGGCATCCTGCATAAACACAACCACTGCAGTCACCCCCGCCAAGGGCGCTCGACCGTACCTCGCAACAATCATGTTACAATATATATAATATTTGTTCTTTGTTTCTCAGGTTATTCGAAATGACAGTAATTTAGGATTTAATTAATAAATGGGGGCCGCAAAAATTATGCAATCACTCAATGAGTACAATTTACATTTTATTGAGAATTATCATAAGTTACCAATTATTTAACTTACAAAATAAATAAATATAATGGCCGAAAGTCAGAACAAGTATAATATTAATCATCAATTGCAATTCAAACAACGATCGTAAACCATGCGTCTTGTGCTTCCCATAACATTCCTCTTCCTCTCAAGACGGCCGTTTCACAATAATCTCGGAACGAACAAACAGAAACCAAGTTCCGCCATATTGACCACGAAATAACAGGCAGGACGGAAAACTCCTCGACCGGACCGAGAAACGAACCAGGGTCTCCCGCTGAGTTACTACACGGCCGGCGCTGTGACCACTGAGCTACCGGAGTCGACTCCAGGCCCCGGTCCGGTCGAGAGTTTTCCTTCCAGACGTCACAACACAACACAACGTATCAAGCAATAATTCCCCCACGAACAGCAGGCCGAAAATAAAATAAAAACACATTCAAAGGCATAAATAACAATTACGCATCAGAGACGGACGTTTTTCCGGGTTGGGGCAAAGCCAAGGTTTTTCTTCTATAATGCAATGTCTCTGATACTTCATTCCACGGAACAACTTCTCCAGGCCAACCGCGGGTTGAAGGAATTAAAAAATCAATAACAATATATTTTCACACACGTAAAAATTCAGCCTCTCACACACACACACAAGGAACGTTTCGCATCATCTCCACGCCTCTCGTGCTTCATTTGTTAACACGGATTATTATTATTATTAGACCTCGTATTGTGGGTTTCGTACGCAACTTGAACACACATGAGAGAATCTTCATATCGTTTAGCAACACTTCACGTACGTCGTCAACACGTTACGAGAGAAAAAAAGACGCTCATTTCTGGCAGCCGGGCGAAAAAAAAAACCGAAGCAGTAAGCGAATTACGAAGTAAGGAAAAAAAATGTTTTTCTTTATCTTTGGCTCGCGAAATTTTCAGGAGCTGAGAAGAGCCTAGAGCGACACAACTGCACTACTCACTTGACATTTATATTTTATTAATAATAATAAAGACAGCCAAATACAGACAAAATATGATAATATAAATACCACTCCACAACGTTTCTGGGATCCTCCTCAGGAGCTAAGAAGAGCCTAGAGCGACACAACTGCACTACTCACTTGACATTTATATTTTATTAATAATAATAAAGACAGCCAAATACAGCCAAAATATGATAATATAAATACCACTCCACAACGTTTCTGGGATCCTCCTCAGGAGCTAAGAAGAGCCTAGAGCGACACAACTGCACTACTCACTTGACATTTATATTTTATTAATAATAATAAAGACAGCCAAATACAGCCAAAATATGATAATATAAATACCACTCCACAACGTTTCTGGGATCCTCCTCAGGAGCTAAGAAGAGCCTAGAGCGACACAACTGCACTACTCACTTGACATTTATATTTTGTTAATAAGAAGAAAGACAGCCAAATACAGCCAAAATAAAAATAATATAAATACCACTCCACAACGTTTCTGGGATCCTCGCCAGGAGCTAAGAAGGTGCCTAGAGCGACACAACTGCACTACTCAGTTAACATTTATATTTTGTTAATAATAAAAACGACAGTCATATACAGACAAAATATGTGATAATATAAATACCACTCCACGACGTTTTCTGGGATCCTCTTCAGGAGCTGAGAAGGTGCCTAGAGCGACACAACTACGCGCTAGTCAGATGACATGACTGTGTAATATTTGAAGGTATTACCGGAAAGACATTGCACGTTTCGTGGTAATTATTTTATCACATAATTTAGAAGTGTTTACAAGTACAATACTTTATCTAACTAATCTACATCGAACACACACGTTTCTAAGATATTTTCATAAACAATGTGTGTCAAGGTGTTTCCATCACCTGATGTTTCGTCAGCTTTCATATCATTATGACTCGAGATTCTAAAGTCGTATGAATGGCAACAGAGGGAAAAAAATAAAAAAAATATTTAAGTACGCCTCAAAGAAGAAGGAAACTGACAAACTGCTTTAAAAAACAAGGTCATCTTATCTAATGTGTACGGAGAAGGCGAGGAAATAGTTCCGGGGTCGAAATAAACATTAAAAAAAAAGGAGGAAACGTGGTCCGATCTGGTGGCAAAGAAAGAGCATACAATACAACAAACATTTTTTTTGGGTGTAGACAGGCTACGTATAGGGTAATCCACATAGTGGCAACTCCCCTTTAATAGCATAGGAAGGGTTTTGAAAGGGGGGATGCAGAAGGGTAGAGGAAGGTAGCCAAGGGTTAACTAGCGGTCCCCGGGCTATATTTTAAGGAACCTACCCGGCTTTCGCCTAAAAGTAATGCAGGGAAAACCCTAGGAAAACCTGCATCAGGTAGGTTGGGCATTGGGTACTTGTCCCAAGCCCTTCCGATAGCGGTAGAAGAGTTTGCTGTGGGGTCGCAGCATTCCCTTCTCCGAGCCTCGACCAGTTTAGGAGGTAGTTCGCCGACTGTTCCAATGGGAACAAGGAACAACTCTTACCGTATGCCCAAGGTCTGAGACCCCGGAACATTCACACTCTCAAAACAGGCCTCGGCTTGTGGGAACCTTAGTTTAAAAACGGAGAGAGGAAAAGGCATCTTTTTTTTTTTAGGGCAACAGGCTACATGAGGGTAATCGACTTTGGGCAACTCCCCTTTAATAGCATAGGAAGGGATTTGAAAGGGGGGATGCGGAAGGGTAGAGGAAGGTAGCCAAGGGTTAACTAGGGCCCCCGGGCTATTTTAAGGATCCTACCCGGCATTCGCCTAAAGGAATGCAGGGAAAACCTTAGAAAAACCTGCATCGGGTAGGTCGGGCATTGGGTACTTGTCCCACGCCCTTCCGATAGCGGGAGAGGAGTTTGCTGTGGGGACGCAGCTGACCCCTCGCCATGCCTTGGCCTGTTTAGGAGGCAGCTGGCCGACTATTCCAATAGGAATAGCGGACAACTCTTGCCGTATGCCCAAGGTCTGCGACCCCGGAACATACACCTCTCAAAACAGACCGAGGTGCCTCGGCATGTGGGAACCTTAGTTCAAAAAAAAACAGAGAGATGTGAGAGCATCCCCAAAGGTAGCCCCCGCCAGAGCTCTCTGGGAAGGTTCACCTGCGAGAAATCATCTCGCAGGCTTCCTTAGGAAAAGGCATCCCCAAAGGTAGCCCCCTTCGTATCTCTCCTAAAATGTTCTGTCTGCGAGAGAACATCCCTCGGGCAACGGACTTGCGAGGGTGTGGGAATGTAGATAAATGTTCGCGGATTAGCGGCTACGAGAAGAACGTCGTAAAATAAAATATCAGTTCATGAACAACACAGCTTTAGTGTTTTTCAAGCATTTAAAAAGAATGGTTACTAACGGTGCAGGATGGACACGGCAACGAAAGCTCTTTTTTTTTTAAACCGAGATTTGAGAAACATACTGTCTTGGGTCGAGGGTTGGAAAACGCGATCAGTGGTCGTCGTAAACACGTGAATTACGATTCAGGGCTTCCAACATAATTAACAATGACGGACGAAAAAATTAATATAGCTGGTTTGACCGTGACCTTGCTAGATGTTTTCTTGTGCGAT
This sequence comes from Zhengitettix transpicula, assembly GCA_037074705.1. Classification (NCBI taxonomy): domain Eukaryota; kingdom Metazoa; phylum Arthropoda; class Insecta; order Orthoptera; family Tetrigidae; genus Zhengitettix; species Zhengitettix transpicula. The sequence continues at coordinate 10,611,375 of CM073591.1, read as the reverse complement.
GAGACCAAGACGCACTCACTCGCTCATCCCTCAGTTCCCAATCAAACGACACAGTACAGTTTAAACGTGCTCAAATTCTACACGCCTCTAAGTTAAACTGTTTAAATGATACCTTAGGTTTTACTTAAAATTACTCCAAGACACACGTCGACAACATCTATCAATTACATTAAATTAATAATATTAGTATTATACAGGCTGTCCAGAAAAACTACCAAAACACTCAGAAAAAAATACACATTTCCTGGAAATTAAATTTACCAACAACACTACCCAATTGTAATATTGAATGTCTTTTTTTTCCTTATAATATAGATTATTCGGGTACTACATTGTCTTGGAGTAGATAGGTGAGTAAGGAAAAGTGAAAAAAGGCAAAGGAAAAGCAGAAAAAAACAAAGAAAGATGCCGGTTAAAGAGATGATGTGAAAGGTCGTCTAGAAGATCAGAAAAAAAGATGAAGATATACATATGGACAAGCGAAGAAAATAAAGAAAACAAGAAAAACAGTACAGAGAACGATGTAGAAAGTTTCTACATACTTCTCTCAACTTCCCCCTGACTATTTTTCATGTCACCTCTTTAACCTACCTCTTTCTCTGTTAACAGTTTTGTCAACTGACAAGTGTAGTTTTGTCTCGCTAGGCGCTTCTTAGCACCTGACGAAAGAAACGAGGATCCCAGAAACGTTGTCTGGTATCTATATTCCCCTTTTTGACCGAATTGGCTATCTTTCTTATTCATTTTTTTCACTGCTTCTTTGCTCAGCTATCCACTCCCAAGACAATGGAACACCCAAATGAACTAAAGAAAAATGATACCACACACCAGTGTCAACAAATTTCAAATCCAGGTCATATCTCGTGTGAAGCAGGACGTTTCGACAGCTGGCTCCACCAGTGTCATCGGTCACCTCAAACGTGTGTTTCAGACAAGATGCAACCCTGGCTGAAACCTCAGAACTCTATATTCATCAAATTCACCAGGAAAAAAATCTGCATTTGCTAGCCTTAATTATAATTTTCATCGTACAAAGATTGAAGAGTTAACGTGAATTGTGGAAAGCACATAAACTTTTGCATCACAAATGATGGAAATCATAATTAAGATGCAACTGAATTTTCCTATTGAATAAAAATGGTGACAGTATAATTTAATTCTTTTGGGTTTTGTCAACTGACAAGTGCAGTTGTGTCACTCTAGGCTCTTCTTAGCACATGAGGAAAGTGACAAGGATCCAGAAACGTTGTGTGGTATTTATATTATCACTTTTTTTGTCTGAATTGGCTATCTTTCTTATTAATTAACATACAATTGTCAAGGTTAATGTTATAATATGGGGTTGTGTGTCGCAGGCAATTTGTGTAATAACAATTCATGCAGAATATTTTTTGCTATATTGTAGCAATTATATTTGTATCTATTTATTAGTTTTTCACATTTCAGCCTAGTATTTCCAAATTATATAATATGGAAATTAGTGTACATTTTTTAATATTATTATTATCACGCTGTGTTCCTGCAGTTAATATTTAAAGTCTTATTTTATTTAGTACTAGCTGAAGGTGCCCGGCGTTGCCCGAGATGTCATTTATCTATAACCATCCATAAGACTCCAATTTTGGTTACTTTTGCGCTATTTTTATGTAAAGCTCATCGAACCCTATCCCTAAATGTGCTCACCTCCCATGTCGAAGGGGGATGAAGTCATTGACTAAATATATCGGCCGTTTTTACATGTTAGAAGATGACCACCCCCACAAATATGCGATAATGAAAAAGAATGTATTCCACGCCTAAATCGGCCGATTACATTGTCTGAAAATTTATTCCCCCGCCCAACACCTCCTAAACCCGTCGCTTAACCAAGGTTGTCACAATTAGATTCAGCGACATTCATAGTCTCGGAATTGATTCGATTCTCGGTTGTTTCTGCGGGATTTTATTTAACGTACCTCCACCCCACCCCTAAGCTTGCTCCCCTCACAGGGGTTAAATTATACACAAACAACATCGGTATAAATACTTTCAAAGTAATTAACCCCAGGAAATAATTATCGCAAATATCGACCGTTTAACATGTTTGAAATTTTTCACCCCCGACCACTCCCGCTTCGGGGACTTAAACGGTCAAGTTTAATGTCATAATTAAACTCAGTGACAATCCTGATAGTTTCTGGTTTATTTTTATCTAATGCTACTTCCACGCCAACCCTTAAGGGTGGGCGTGAAGTAGCATTACATAAAAATAAACCTTATGAGTCCGAAAGGGGTTGAAATTATACACAGAGAACATGTAGGGAAATATTATTAATCTAATTCATCCCGAAATATATTTAATTGACGCAAAAAACAGCCGGTCAACTCATCCCAGCCGATACCCGCGCGTTGTCCAGATTGTCATAAATAAATTCAGCGACATCCACAACCTTCGATTTGACTCGAATCTCGGTTGTTTTCCCGTTATTTTCAAGGAAATTAATTAAACTCAGTGACAATTCCGATAGTTTCTGGTTTATTTTTATGTAATGCTACTTCACGCCCACCCTTAAGGGTGCACCCTTATGAGTCCGAAAGGGGTTGAAATTATACACAGAGAACATGTAGGGAAATATTATTAATCTAATTCATCCCGAAATATATTTAATTGACGCAAAAAACAGCCGGTCAACTCATCCCAGCCGATACCCGCGCGTTGTCCAGATTGTCATAAATAAATTCAGCGACATCCATTACCTTCGATTTGACTCGAATCTCGGTTGTTTTCCCGTTATTTTCAAGGAAATTAATTAAACTCAGTGACAATTCCGATAGTTTCTGGTTTATTTTTATCTAATGCTACTTCCACGCCAACCCTTAAGGGTGCACCCTTATGAGTCCGAAAGGGGTTGAAATTATACACAGAGAACATGTAGGGAAATATTATTAATCTAATTCATCCCGAAATATATTTAATTGACGCAAAAACAGCCGGTCAACTCATCCCAACCCAGCCGATACCCGCGCGTTGTCCAGATTGTCATAAATAAATTCACGGTATCCATTACCTTCGATTTGACTCGAATCTCGGTTGTTTTCCCGTTATTTTCAAGGAAATACCCTCCAGCCCCACCCCTATCATGCCTACAAACAACATCGGTAGAAATACTATCAACGTCAATGGTCCCGGCATTTATTTATTCCACGCTAATATCGATGATTTAACATGTTTGAAAATTTCCATCCCATCCACTCTCGCCCCTCGGGGCTAAATGGCCAATTTGATGCTATAATTGATAACATCCATAACCTTGGATTTGACTCCAATCTCGGTTGTATTCGCGTTATTTTATTGCAGCGTTCCTCCACCCAGCACCTAAAAGTGCTCAACTGATAATCCCGACCCGCTTCTGGGGGTGGTAGACGCGTCTCACCCCGACAGTGTTTGTTTCCTGGTCGCAAAGAACACGTGTACGAAATTTGGTGAAATTTGATCCACCGGTATAGATTTGTATTCTCCACCCCAAACGCTAGGGGAGCTCTTTCCCCAGGGTGTAGAGGTTTAAAATTATATTTAGATATCATCAGTGGAAACACTATAAATATCTTTGACCCCTAAAAATATTTATCCGACTGAAATATCGACTGTTTTAGCATGTTTAAATATTTCCACCCCCGCTTCTGGGGGTGGTAGGCGCGTCTCACCCCGACAGTGTTTGTTTCCTGGTCGCAAAGAACACGTGTACGAAATTTGGTGAAATTTGATCCACCGGTATAGATTTGTATTCTCCAACATAAACCCTAAGGGTTCCCTTTTCCCAGGGTGTAGGGGATGAAAATTATATTCAGAAAACATCGGTAGAAACACCATCAATATCTTGGACCCCTAAAAATTATTATCCGACTAAAATATCGGCTGTTTTAGCATGTTTAAATATTTCAACCCCCGTGCACCCCCGCTTCTGGGGGTGGTAGACATGTCTCACCCCAACAGTGTTTGTTTCCTGGTCGTAAAGAACAAGTGTACGAAATTTGGTGAAATTTGCTCTACCGGTGTAGATTTGTATAACGAACATACAAATATACAAACATACAAACATACAAACAAACATACATACACTCTTTTTTATTTACAAGATTTAACAAGATTTAATTTAATTCCATATTATGGAAATGACCATTCAGTTATTTACAATATTAAATTTTAAAACTATATGGGACAGCTAACAGACATAATATGGTCTTCAATACAACAGGTCGACAGAAGACTGAAGACGACAAACAAATTGTGTTCAACAGTTAAGTTTCACAATCAAGTATGTCGTGAACTGGGTCTGGAAAAGCAAAAACAGTTTGTGTATAAAGAATGTCTTTGTGAGAGGTGGGACGATTGTGTAAATAACAAAGTAGTGGGAAGAGAAAATCGTTGATATTTGGAATGGTTCAGAGAAAACATGGATACCAGGTGCCCAAGAGGATTGTCATTAGACAGTTGGTAAACAGCTTTCGAGAAGGTGATGGGGTCTAACTGGATGAAAGCAGCCCTAAAGGGGAAACCTAAAACATGAAATATATGCTCATGGTGAAGTTATATTAAAATAATTATAATAACCATAATATATGAATGATTGCTCATCAGTTTTTAATGTATATAGAATTACAAAATGGACTAAAGGTATTTATTTCATTTACAAAAATCAAAGAAACAGAACAAGAAATGCAATATATGAGTCATTAGTCAACATTTGTGAGCGGTGGGATGAGGCAAATTGTGAATTAAGAGTTTACTGTCTTAACATCCATGATTTGTTTTTTTAAAAAATATTATTTTTTAATTGTAAAGCATTTCAATCGGGTCGTAATGAAACTAATAATGGTTTTGATTAAAATTAGTAAACTGAATGTTGAACGACTTTCAAATATAATTTTGATCCATTTATTCACTTAAATTGAAAATTAAAGCCCAATATTTTAATATGACAGTTTGAGTTTAAACAATAAATAAGGATTACTTAATAAATACATGATGCTGTGTGGATTGGTGTAACATTTTCTAATTCAAATAATTATATTATCTTAATTCAATGTATCATGAAAGGCTGAATAAATTCCTTCAAATTATTTATATTTCCACTTATCAAGCCCGAACTATACTGACATTATTTAACCTTTCTTTGCGTACAAATATATTGCTGTAAAAGTATTTTTTTTTTACTTTATTTATCTTCAGGAATATTGACAAATAAATAAGTATTAAGTTAAGGTATATGCCACACACTTATAAGAGACTTCATGAAAACCAGATACTTAATGGTTCTAATTGCAATTTACTGTTATAACACGCAAATTTAACTGAATATGTACCATGCAGATACAGAAAGTAGGCTGTATTTTAAACAAATAAAGTATGTCATGTCCTAAATGTGAAATGTTTATATACATGCTTTAACATATTTTTTAGGGAAAAGTATTGGTTCTACTGAATTCATATTTTATTTTTTAATGCATAATAAAAAATGCTAAAACATATGAGATCAGCGATTTATACTTTATATGTCAATATTAACAAAACAGTTGAATAAATGAATCAAATATATGTTTTTTTAAGCAGAATTTATTCAAGTATAGAAAGTAGACTTCATGGTAATTTAATTTTAACAACAAGGGTGAATTTTACAGTTCAGAGCTTCATTAAGTGGTTAACAATACGAAAATAAGAACCGGCCACAAGATTTAGAGACTTCATTAGTTTCCTTCAAAATGTACTAATGATCTTAACAAGGTTATACATGTTAAGCATATGAACGCAGCAAAAGTAGAACATTGCCTTTCACTGAGATCATTCCGAAGTGGTTAACTTAAACAAGACTTTCCCTATTTTTTAAGAAAGTAAACAATGACAACACAATATTGCAAAATTAGATAGATTATATATAACTATACACTAATTACATGCACAATTATTATATGTATTACATGTATTAAAATATTTATTTACTGGAAAGTATTTTTCTATATTATTTTTCAATAGTATTACGAAGAGTTTTTTTGTATTATACTTAAGTGTGTGTCAATGTTTTTAAATAAACAGTTTCATGCCAAGTTGATATTGAAAAGAAATCCAAATCTCAAAATTGAATTTAAATTAATTTTTTAAGCAATGTTTATGATTTTTCGTATCTGGATAAAAATTATAACTTGACAAGGATAAATTTTAATGACCAAAAAGGCATCATATAAAGCTGAGAATGGTTTAACTGCGTTGACCTACTTTTAGTGTTCAAACTGAGTGAGACATGTCATTTTGTTGTCATTTTAACAGTTATTCCCAGCAGACGAGAAAAAGCAGTACTGGAAACAGAACTACGAACTCTTGCGTGGTTTTTGAAGTGTGTGACATATTTAAAAGTACCTTCAACATTAAAAATTTCATAACTTTTTTTTTTGTACGTACCATATACACTGTCAGGTATATCCTGAAGGATTCTTGAACCGATGTTAGACCTAAACCAGCTGTTGCTCCGGAACATGATTTCGTCCAAGGATGGACATACTCGTGACAAGTCACCGGTAATGTTTGAAACTTGCTAAAAAGAGCCATGTTTCGTTACAACGCAGCGCACGTAATTTAGCACATCTCTCTTAAGCAAACCCAGTGGACTAGATTTACATTCGAAACGCTCACTCTTCACCAGCCGAGGTTCACAGTTCACTCAGATAAGATCGCTAATAGCGTGAAGGAAAAAAACCCCCCTCAAATTAAAATATTACCAACATGGAACGTCACTAACTAAATCCGCAATGAAGGAAAGCATCTTAGAACTTATATATATATATGCATGTGAAACGATCGTTGTCAAATTATATAAGGCTTTATCTTGCATAGTAGAGTGTAAATAGGAAATTATAATGAGTGTGGAGTAAATTAAAAATATATATATATTTTTATTAATAATCTGTAAACATTACAGAAGAATCAACGTTATTCATTGCAATCAAAGATGCTTTATGCTATTTTAAAATAGGTCAGGGTATAAGCTCTTAGTTATTTCATCGTAGTAACTCTTTTTATTTATTTATTTTGGAAAGTAAGTAACAACGTGTTTGCAAAACTATGTATTAATTATATTTTCGTTGAAAACCACAGAGCTGTTTAATATCTTAATATCACGCGTCGCAGTTTGATCTCCATTATCTTCTTATCTCATCTGTTGCTTTCTATCATTTTATCAGCAATAAAAATAATCATTTCCTGTACTTCTGTTTGAGTATTACGCTATTGATGGTTCGACCGTGATTTTTTTCCCCTCCACATTCACGTAGTTTGCAAACGGCCTTTGCAAAATCATTCTTGACAGGACCCTTATATATAAATATGTTGTTTAATACAGACAGAAGCACATTTATGCATTTTTCAATTTTCGAAATTCGTCAATATAAAACTAGCGAGTATGTCTTTTAACTTCTTCTGTAGGCGATGATTTACAGTCGGGGAACTACATAAATAATGTTTGTAATAAACTAAACACCACCTGATATGCGTCCAGAGTCATGAAGCTACACTGCGGGGGGTTAGCAAACATTTTTTGGGGGAGACTATTGCAAAAATGTATTTTTACAAAATTAGAAGGATGTACCTGCCCGATTTTGAGGGAACTTCAGATACTTTCCGTCCCTTGCATATATACAGGACGGCCGATTTATCTGAAGACATTGAAATATTTCGAAACATACGCTTCATATTGAAAAAAAAGTGGATAATAACCATCCAATGATGATTAGGAGGGAGCCCTTTTTTTTTAAAAAAAATTGCAGATTTCAATACTTAAGGGGGAAAAAATTCATTGAATTGAATGTAATATAAAAACTGATGACCCTCTAATCGAAAAAGTTCGTTCATTCCTTTCTCAATATGTCAAAAAATAATTTTTCGCATTATCCAGAAAGGACATGGGCGTAGTAGTATTTTAATAATAATAAAGATGGCCAAATACAGACAAAAAAAAGTTATGATATAAATACCACACAACATTTCTGGAAGCCTTGTTCCTTACTTCAGGTGCAGAAAATATGTAAGAGCCAAGAAAGACACAACCGCACTGTTCCCATCGGGGCGTTTCTTTTAAAGTAAGTCCGTTCCCATTCTTCTTCCTCAGCTCGACAGCCCATGAGTGGCCTTGGCCTACCGAGACGGCTGCCAGACTGTCATCCTACATGACACATTCTGGATTAGGAGTGACACCTGGTCAGAGTGTCAATTTTCCCACAGCCTTAACCTCAGTTTTCGTGACCAGGAAGACCACAAACATCCATGCCCATGCCGGGACCTCTGTGATGCGAGGCAATGACGCTGCACACTACACCACAGCAGGCCGAGTCCATTCCCCTAGCCCCACACAAAATTGGGGAGTGCTTGTTTTGGTTGAGTCTCCTCGCCTGGAGAGCTCGCTTAATTGAATACAATACTGTATTCCCATTTTGTCGATCTGATGTGCTTACTTTTTACAGCTCAATCTGTTAACAAAATTATTTCTGACATAATGTGTGGTATTTATATTATCACTTTTTTTTGTATGAATTGGCTATTTTTCTCATTCTTATTAATTTTGTTTGCTAAAGAATATTAGCTCCATTAATATATACATTGCTTCTTTCAGGTTTGACAACTACTCTGCTCCCATGGTGGTTGATGGTATTCCAGTAAGCCTTGGATTATGGGATACTGCAGGTCAAGAAGACTATGATAGATTAAGACCTTTGTCATACCCACAAGTAAGTAATTTAAAATTGATTTCGATTTTATGTGGAACTGGTTGATTCCACTATGCCTTAACCTCAGTTTTCGTGACCAGGAAGACCACAAACATCCATGCCCATGCCGGGATACGAACGTAACTGTTTCTGGAAAAATCCACATTTGTAAAAAAAATGGGGGTTCTGATCTACTTATATCTCCCGCACACCAACCCGGGAAGTGGCGAGTTAAGTTTGGAATTTTTATATGATAGGGGTATATTTTCGTGATATTTCAACATCTTCAGATAAACTGGTTACTGTGTATATACTGTAAATGGAGACGGTCTTTCTTAATAAAAATATTGTTATGCTTAGCCTGAACAGTGCTGTACATGCACACAATTCACATCAGCGGCTTAAAAAAATGCAATACTGTATTAATTATATTGGAAGTAACTATAGCTGGCGAGGCTTCACAAGTGCAGTAAAAGTGATATGGTGGAGGTGACCATTGTAGTCCAGTCGTTCTTAAAAACATATATCATATTCTTATAAACAGGATATACATACATGCTACACCTCTCAAGTTATAATTTAACTTCATATTTTATAATTATGCTGTTCTTACGTTCAAGTTTAAAAATTTAATCTTTTCTGAATTAGTGGAAACATACTTTACCATGAATATATCATACTACAGAACTTGTCCTATTCTTGTATCTCTAGATTTTGTATTGATTGATATGTCAGGCAATTATGTTTATTAACAAAGCATTAAATAAAAGATGTTTCATCCCTTTTTAAGGACACCTTCATGCTTAATAATTTTGTTTGTAACAGGTAGGCACAGCATAACCTTGCCTCTAAATTGTTTTGCATGATTTATACACAAAATTATTAAACCTGAAGAGGCAAAGTCTTTTAATTTAATTAATGTTGTTAAGAAACATTATTTTCTGACATAATGCCATTTATAGAATTTCAGGTTTTCCAATTAATCAATTCTCAACTTCAAAGCAAAAAATGTAATAGTTAATACAAAAATTCAAGGTTTTATTTCAAAATTCACAAATAACTTTACAAAAATAAATTAAAGAAACATTGTGCAAGTATAAATTAGGAAACAAATCATGGAGTAATATAATTCCTCAGTTCTTGTAAAGTATCTTTAGACAAATTTACTTCTTTTAAATGTTCTCCATACGTTATACAAATTTTATACAAACTTCTCTTAACTGCAGCTCTAAGGGCAGTTTCCAATTTATTATGCACAGAATTTTTGTAAATTTTCCTGTTCTGACCAAATTTAGGGAGCTTGTCTAAAGCATTCTTCAATTTCACAAGCACTGTCACAATAGCTGGCAAGTCCTTTAATGATATTCCATAAGAATCTTCTTTAACTGAGGAAGCAGTCAGAAATGCCATTCCCTGAGTGGCCCAGATTAATGACTGACTTTGTGATAAAACATACTGCACAGTTGCTTCTGGAATAGGACTAAAAATGTAACCAATAATGGACTTCTTTCCGATTGTCTCTACTATTTGAAACCAGGACCGTTTGAGGAAATCAAATACAGAGTACTGAACCCCAGGTGAAATTAAAGGTTCAGATTGATGCATAATGGAATCATCAATTACCCTAGACATTGAAAGGTTCCTCATCGCCATTCTATAATTTGACATGTCTAAGGACGGTGACATGACTGGCTCTTTCAATTTTACAGGTTCAACATGTCCTGAATCTTTACCAGATAACAAGTACAAATGAGCTTTATGAAGTTCTTCAGTAAATGTACATATATGTTCCAAACACTCGTTCACTACACCATTCCAATTGTATGGATGGCCACCTGGTTGACTCAGTACAAATAAATGTTGACGCCTGTCATAATCCTTTTGTGCAACCAACAAAAAATCCAAATAGCCTAAATTATGAATCACAAGCGATTGTTTGAATGACATTGCTTCAGACAGTGTAATTTGTTCGGGTACATTGTTAGCAGGTACAATTGGGAAACAGCACCTTTCAGTTATATGCAGGTTAAACATAAACTTAATCATAAACATTGTACAGATAAAACTACTTGTCATTAACCAGGAAAATGTAATTACATTCACAGAGAACAATTCATACCAACTACTGTTACTGTTCACTACCCCAAAAAGGTCACTAAGCACTTCTAAGATTGTAACTCTGTACCATAAGTAAATCAGCACGAAAGACAGCGATGGTAAAATTGCTTTGATCATAGACTTTTTCCACAAACTGAGAAACACGTTTTTCGATCGTAAAAATTTAGATTGGTGAATTACAGGGTATTCCAGATTTACCGCTGAAGTGAATTCTATTGACGATATCCACAAGCCTACAAAAACAGAGTTTAACATAATAAACAATTTATCTTCTGCTAGACACAATCCATTGACAAGCTGGCACTGAGCTGTAAAACTGTTGTAGCTTCCTCCTGGGAGTGACGTGTAGAACCAGGCCAAAATAATACTCAGTACAGTACCAGTACATATTATGAATAAATTATGTAAAGAGATGAAACCACATACATATGAGAAACGAGAGCTTTTACAGTTCGAAACTCTCCAAAAACTTTCACTGTACAAGACACAATGTGCAGCACTAAGTGTAGCAATTAGGCTGAATTGTATCCAAGTGTTTACTGACAATACGATATTTAATATGTCTGAGAACCAAATTACCGGGTTCCACAAATTGGCATATATGAAACTTATTACAAAGACGCACAATATAAATTCAAATCCTAGAGTCCAAGTAATAGAACTCAGTACTTTTCTTGAAAATAACTTTCTGCCAATAAGTAATTTCCTCTCCATCTTTATGTCTAAGTAAAAATAAATATTCACAATTGATAGAGTCCGATAATGTTTAACGTAAATTGATTTTTAGTCATCAATTAACGCTGAGAAAGTTAACGTTTTCTACGTGAATCCTCGCAACAGGCTACATTCATAACCACCAATAATTTTCGCGGGCTAAAGAAACAACTAAGGAAAAGTTCAAAGATTATATACAGTTGTAGATACAGAATGGATTCATAAGTAATAAACCATTACAAATACTTTTTAGAAATTCTTATTAAATAATGTTATAATAATTTTCTGTATTGTTCCACAAAATCAGTTTAAATTTTTTACCCATTCTCTTTTTGTGTACTTTCATGAAATACTCTGACATGGACTTTCAAAATGGCTGACTAAATATTTGACTGTTCACAATAATGTACAAACATATAGTCTAGATCAAACAATTTTAGAATCTCAGCTGTAACTCGGTGTTTTTCGTGTAAGATATATCTTATAGTGCTTGGATTTCAACCATGACACATTCATGAATTTATTTATTTTTTGAAACAAAAACCCAAAAAACATAGCATAATGCTATTGCTATTTTTTCGAGCTCAGTTAATTTGTCATTAAATATAAGAATTTGTACTCAACGTAAAATCTACTGTTTCACAGTATTGACGTTTATAAACACTGCGAATTTATTTGTATGTAGGTTGGTGCTCTGCGAAAGTATACAATGTCGTCTGGCAGGCCTATTAAGTGTGTAGTAGTGGGTGATGGTACGGTTGGAAAGACGTGCATGTTAATATCGTACACGACCGACAGCTTCCCAGGAGAATATGTACCTACAGTGTAAGTATTTATTAGTTTCTGACCTGCCTTATGTCGTTGAGAGATTTTCATTAAATTGTCTGGTTACACAACAGTTTGAATGTTTTTGTATTTACAAATAATTTATCAATTAATATTCCAAGTATTTCCCAGTGAATGGCATGTATAATTTTGTTTATAAACTCTTTATCATGTTGTAGTAAGTCTGGATTTTAATTCTTTGAATTAACATCTCACTTATAATCCTTTACTTTTGTAGAATTATTTATTGTGATTTAATTGCAGTATAATTCAAACCAATTGTGCCATTAGAAGGTTATTTTAATGGGGTCCTTCTGGTGACTGCTGCGTAGTTGGTAAAATGAATAAATTTAAGACCATTTTGTGTTAAAGATAAAGTTACAATAATTCTCCCCATCTGTTTATTGTTTCCTGTTTAGGAAATGTTGTGTGAAATTTTGGATAGTATTAATGGCATTTTAATAATGAAGTTCCTCATTTTTTTTCTTCCATTTCTTGCTATTAATGCGACATTTTCAAATTTTTGGGGAACATAAGAAATAATGTGTGGTATTTATATTATCACTTTTTTTTGTATGAATTGGCTATATTTCTCATTCTTATTAATTTTGTTTGCCAAAGAATATTAGCTCTATTAATATATACATTGCTTCTTTCAGGTTTGACAACTACTCTGCTCCCATGGTGGTTGATGGTATTCCAGTAAGCCTTGGATTATGGGATACTGCAGGTCAAGAAGACTATGATAGATTAAGACCTTTGTCATACCCACAAGTAAGTAATTTAAAATTGATTTCGATTTTATGTGGAACTGGTTGACCGTGGGAGCTCCTGTGTCAGTGACGCCTTATCTCCTTAGCCTTCATGCCCTGCCCTAACCAAGCATGAAGTGATTACATCACATTCGTACACTGAATGGCCTCACTATTCCTCAGGAGAAGATTATGTAGACATGCTATTGAAAGGGTAGTCCACATAGTGGCCACTCCCCTCTCACAGCATAGGAAATGGGGGATTCAGAAAGGTATACCAAGGTAGTCAAGGGTTAATAATGGCCCCTGGGATGTAGTTTAAGGATCCTACATGGCATTTGCCCAAAAGTGATGTAGGGGAATACCCTAGAAAAACCTGCATTAGGTAGGTTGTCCTACGCCCTTCTCTACTAGAAGAGGGGTTTGCTGTGGGGGTGCAGCATTCTCCTCTCTGTGCCTTGACCAGTTTAGGATGCAGCTGGAAGAGGAGAAGGTGTAGACAGGCTATGTATAGGGTAATCCACATAGTGGCAACTCCCCTCTTATAGCATAGGAAAGGGATTTGAAAGGGGGGATGCGGAAGGGTGGAGGAAGGTAGCCAAGGGTAACTAGGGCCCCCAGGCTATGGTTTAAGGATCCTACCCAGCATTCGCCTAAAAGAAATGCAGGACAAACCCTAGAAAAACCTGCATCAGGTAGGTTGGGCATTTGGTACTTGTTTCACGCCCTTCCGATGGCGGGAGAGGGGTTAGCTGTGGGGTCGCAGCTTTTCCATCGCCGTGCCTTGACCAATTTAGGAGGCAGCTGGCTGACTATTCCAATAGGAATAGCGGACAACTCTAACCTTATGCCCAAGGTCTGCGACCCCGGAACATACACCTCTCAAAACAGGCCGAGGTGCCTCCCCCGATGTTTCTTTCATTTAATGCTTAAAAACCTAGTCTCAACTGCAAGAATATTTTGGTCAAGATGATTTTTAAAGGTTTTTAAGTGTTAAATTAAGTAAACATCCTGACGAATGGTGAGCTTGTTCTGTGTAAGTGATAGCATCGCTTACATGTACAGAGAAATTTTATGGTCGGAAAACATTAGAGTTGCAGCAGCTATAATGCCACAAGTCTGTCGAACGAACAAACTAGAGTAATTCAGAAAAAAGTTAATTGTGATCCAGTAAAGCAAGACCAATGCAGGATTTATTTTAATAACACTTATTCACAGCACTTATCTTCAGAACACCTACTCAAGGAAAAGTAATGTCTTTTCCACATTTGAATGTTTTTGTTTACAGGCCCATTTGAAAGTGAAACAGTATCAGAGTGTGACACAGTACAAATTGTAATTATGTTTACAATATCACATTATCCTTGGTTTGAGCTGCCCACTGTTGTTATGTTTTTGTAAAAAAATGTTATTTGGCAATTGTACTTTCTAAGTAAAGGCCATGACGCTGCAAAGAAGGCTGTGATGTCACAGAGAGGTAGAGAGAGGCAGAATACAATGGGGTGGGGCTTGGTGAAAGAGGCGGTATGACGTCACATGGCGCTCTTGAAAGCTACTCAAGCCATTTATGTTTATCTTTTAGCTGACAGTTATTAAATCAGTTACTTCATAAAATTGTTTAATAAATTTGTTCAGAGCTATCTGGTAGTATACAAGAAACACTAATTTTACACTATTTGTTTACAGTTATTATTATTAATAATAATATGTGGATTGTCTGTCTAAAATTATAAATAATAGTAATATTTTAGATTTTTTGGAAGAGTTTGACATTTATATTATACTTTATCTATTCCAGACAGACGTGTTTCTTATATGCTTTAGTGTCACAAGTCCATCATCCTTTGAAAATGTAACATCTAAGTGGTACCCAGAGATTAAACACCATTGTCCTGATGCACCAATGATTTTGGTTGGTGAGTTTGTAGTATAGTTATTACTTTTAATTATTCATCAACAGGTTTGAAGTTATTGAATTTTTTTAAAAAAAGTATGTTGTGATCTGTTAGTTCCATTTCCTGTGTTAAGGTCCAGGTACTAAATTAGATTCAACTTATTTGCTTTATATGTAACTATTTTCAAGAATGTAGTCCATTTATATTTTTTATCATCAGACTTCTCTTTCCCATGTTGATAAAAACAGATATATGGTTAGTTAAGTAATAATAATAAATGAGTCTAGAGTGAATCACAGGAAATTCCTGGATTGATTGATTTTACAAATTAACTTGTGTATTATCGGAATGCTCAAAATACAAATTTTACCTCACTCTAATTAAGAAGTAAATGTATAGCATTGTGTTTGTATGTGTCTTATTAGTAAAATGATTAATTACAAAGTAAATTTTAAAAACAAATTTTTAACCTTCAGGTTTGAAGTTTGTGAACTCCATTATTGGTTTGTAATAACATAGAATGTTTTGTTCCATAAAAATCCAATCTTTATCATAAATATATTATCACATTTATGAATGACTGCATTATAAAGTACACATAACAAAGAAATATATAATTTCCCTTTATTATATTTATCCTGGAGTAATTGATTATCATTATGCTGATAACGTGTCAAATCAAAACCTTTGTTATTACAGGAACCAAAATTGACCTTCGTGATGACCGTGAAACCTTAACAGGGCTTGCTGAGCAAGGCTTGTCTCCAATCAAGCGAGAACAAGGACAGAAACTTGCTAACAAAGTCAGAGCTGTCAAATATATGGAGTGTTCCGCTCTTACGCAAAGGGGTCTTAAACAGGTATTTTTTTGATAATTACATAAAAGAAGTTATAAATTTAATTACATAAATATATCTACATTTTCAATTTAATTTTAATGTGTGAGTAAAATTTGCTTATAATGATTCAAATTAGGGTATGTGCTGTAATTTAGAATTGTTTAGTTAAGAAATAAATGTATGAAATGGAGGTTAATATGTTTTTTCTTTTATGTCTTTATAGATTACTTAAATTGAAGTGATAGGCAGCCAAAAACAGACAATTTCTTATATAATCATGTCATATTTCAGTCCCAAATAATAATTTTTATATAAAAATTCTGTTTTTGGTCATCTATTCCTTCAGAGGTTTATAACATTTGACACTAATCATACGTCTGTATGCTGATATGAGATGGTTAATGCCAGAGGGGGTATCTGCTCTCTGAACCTATTTGAGATAATGGGATTTTTAGTTATTGCTTTACATTATAGACAAGGTCTATCCCAGAATTCTTTCTGCCGTTATTTCTTGAGCGTTGAATAAACTACACTCAGACCACTCTGGCATTGAAAACTTGGACACAGACTTCCCTAAGCCCCGAGTTACATAGTTTTATTCAAAAATTTGGGATAGCCCATATACAGTTAATTTCTTAATACTGAATATATGCAATAATTTCTGTGAGAAAACGAGTTATCATGATTGTCAAAATGAAAAATAATAATAAGAAAAGTAGCCAAATACAGACGAAACAAATGTAGAGCCTAGAGTGACACAACTGCACCAATACAGTTGACAAACTCAGTTTGTGTTTTTAGTTTTCTTAGCACCTGACGAAAGGGACAAGGTTTCCAGAACCGTTTTGAGGTATTTATATCATAACTTGATTTGTCTGTATTTGTCTATTTTTCTCATTATCATTATTAACTGTTATTAGTTTTCTTAATCTTTCTACATTTATTTGGTATTATCCAAATTCCTCACAAAAAATGAGGACCTGAGATGAGTATAATGTATATAAAATTAATACTATATGAGAAAGGGGTAAACAAGAAACAGACACCATTGTTCCAATAAATATATATTTTTTACTGTGATATTTAATTGTATTCAGACATATAAGGACAGCGAAGTAAAGTGAAAACTGTTTCAGGTATTTGATGAGGCAGTAAGAGCTGTTCTGCGGCCAGAACCTCAAAAGAGACGCCAAAGGAAATGTATCATGCTGTAGATCTACCGCTCACATAGGAATATTAAAATTGGTAAATATTCTAAACTCAGCATAACTTAAAAGGCTTGTCATTTCATTAATGAAAGCAGCTCCTTAAGAGTCCTGAAATGGAGGATTAAACAAGTATTTTTCAATGTAGTTGTATATTTAAAATCTAAGCAATTATATAGTCTAGGTAGTTTTTTGTATATAAAATAATACTAGATAGATTTTATTTTCACAGAAGACAATTAAGAGAGAAAGTAATGAATATTTTTAAATGAGAGTGAATTTTATTGCTAACAAATTGATAATTTCTGTTTACAGTGAATTGAATATTCATTAGACTATGTTTCAAACTCACTTGGACTGAAGATACCTTTGAATGACAGCACTTGTGGGTAAAGGGATGTGTATTTTATGATGTAACGGTGGATTTGTGCAAGTGCATTACAGATATTTTATTAATTTTATTTGCATTGATATGTGAATGCTTCAATTTTGGATATACAGGATACAGAAGCATTACATCACCAATAATTGTGATTTGGACAATTATTGAATGTTTTATATATACATACTATAGAATTTAAACAGATTCTATTATTTACATTACACATTTTGTGTATCAGCTGATGTGCTAGACTTGAAATGCAAGACTATTTCAGGTAAATAAAAAGGAATGAGTTAGTTTGTGCCATATGGTTTTATCAGGAATTGAATCTCCCCATTCAATGCATATATATCACAGAATTAATTTTGCTTTAAATTAAAGCATTAATAAATATTGCATTTCATGTCAATAAAAAAAAATGTTTCAAAAGTTGGTGCTCATTTTTGCCTCCAATCAATTCAACATTTTAAAGCATTTTTTTTCTTTGCAATAACTTATAAATGTGCAAAAAGTTTTTTTTATAACATTAATGTAGCTTACATATCAAATATGAAAATATATTCAATAAATTCTGTGCTGCAAACTTTCTCATTAGTTTGTAAGTCAACATATTAAAGTGTAGTTTGTACCACTAATGAAAACAAAATAATGAATTGAAATGAGTATAACAAATCTTCACATCCTCGAAAAAATTCTTATGATCCATATCTTTAATAATGTATCAGATTGATTATTTTATTATGCTGTAAAATTATTATTTCTGTGGTACAATTTCTGAAATAATAATTATATTCAATTGTTATTTGTACACCGTATAATGCTGTTTTTAAGTTTTGATGTGAAACGCCAACGATACTCTACATTTAATTATGTTTCTAGTTGTATTGGACAGATTCTATTTGCAAGTTAAGCTTCGAATTCCACAATAATGCTTAGCAACTAGTTGATATTTACTTGAAGGAAACTATATATTTTTTTATGCCACGAAGATTATTGATCACTTTATTGATAGAAGTTTATTTAGTTCATAAGTTTTGTCGAATGCACATAGAGTCAGCACTCTTATTCTCCCAACTCTAAATATGATTGTTGTACAGCCAAACCCCCCCGCCCCAAATAATCTCTCACTCGGAAGAAATTTAAAAAAGTATCTGAATGCAAATGTCGTGATATTATTTCAAATTTAGGTTTAAAGAGTGATGACAATGGTTAAAGTTGGGCTGTCACTCACGTTTTCCATTGTCTGACTGATGTAATTAATTGGAAGGTGAAATTGTCTGGTATTACAGTACAGAAAAAAAAATAGACTTACAAACCTGGAAGTAGAAGAGACTGTGCAAAAATATTGAGGTGAGAACAATATTTTATTGCTTTGTGAATTCTCCCTATAATATTTTTCTACATTTTTTTCTACATCTAATTCTGTTACTTTTTTTTTTACAAAACCTGTAATTATTTATGATTTCACCTTCCATATTCTTAAAAAAATTATTGTAAATTTGTGCCAGTGCTTAACGTGCAGCACATTAACTTATGGTGTATACAATCTGTGCTAGTCTTTGCCTTATAGTTTTTAGGATTTGTGTCACTTGCTGGAATAGTATAATTTCTGGCATTCACATTTTTATTGTAATTGTCAATTTATCTTTTTTCCTCTTTATGTATGATCTAGGTCTGAGAGAGTTTATTTGCAGTCAATTCAAAGTAATTTATTGGTAGTTGCTGAAAAAAAATGGCCCATACTGTAACTGTATGGGATTTTGTTAAATTTGTAATGGGTTTGTGATGCTAAATGTAAATGTTTAGAACTAAATGATTTGGTTTGAATGTATCGCTCCCAAGAGTTTTCACTGTCAATTTAATGAAAACTCTTGTGTGCTGTATTAGAGTTTGAATAGAATGCCTGCTATAATATTCTCATGTAAATGGTAATGTTTATTTCTTACTTTTATTCTCCATATTCTTCAATTTTAGACTTATTATAACCAGAAGAGCCAATACTTTTACATGTATTTAATAATGTTTAATTAATTGTTAGTGTACAAAAAGTTAAATTTAAAGGGAGGGAAATGATTTTATTAAGAATGCTTTTCGAAAGCTTTTTTTTTTAGAATTATGATTTTTATAGAATCAATACATAAATTTCGAGAAGCAGCCCAATAGTTTATTGCTTTCTAATTGGATATTCACACACTAGAATATTATCTTTGGAGAGAGACGTTTCCTTGTGGCAAAACTGTCTAATAATTTACTTAGTGCTACGTGGGTTCCACATATTTTACACAAGGAACTCTGGTAAGCGAGTGAGGAGAGGTTAGCAACAAGACGATTGCTTTCCAAACAGTAAATAATAATGTAAATGAACACCTTCACAAAGAGTCATTTGAAACTTGGTGTTTTACATTGAAGGACGGAGATGGGGAAAACATTAAATTTTAATGTCGCACTATTAACTCTTGATGCCACAGTAGAGCACAATTCAATGTCTGAATCGTACATAGTGGTAAAATAAATATTATAAAAGCACAGAATTTTTTTTGAATATTTGTGGATGTTGTAACATCTATTGTGCAATTTAGACCTTGACACATCGTTTCTGTTTGTGTGATAATTTGAATTAAATAGACAATATTAGAGTAACTTATGGTTGGTTTAATTTAAGTTTTTGATTATTTATTCAAGAATATTCCATATTCTCTACATTATGTGCATATACACACATTGAAATCAATTGAAATTAAATGTAATGAAAATGTTTTGCCCTAATGGACAATTGTAGTTTTTTTCCTCTTTTAACAGCAATTACTGTGATTCTTTAATATGTATTTTACTGAAACCGGCAGGTATTTTGCTTAACAATTTAAATATAATTTTTCGCCTGATAATTATTTTTTGTTGGGCTTGTTATTCTACCATCAAATCATAGCCACAAAGTTGTTTTTATTAGATTTTTGTAGCTGTAATTATTTATATCTCACCCAAGCAACAAACTTGTAGGCTATTTCAATGTTATGATGAATTTGGTTTATTTATAATATTTGAAAGCTCAATCTTATTTAATTTCTTTTTCCCTTACACGAGATTTTAAAGCACTCACATTTTCATCTGCATTTTTCAAGCTCATATTTTTAATACTATAAATGCATTTAATCTAATTGATTAATGTGTCGTTTAATGGATAAACAGTTTTTGGGTTTCCACCTGGGTTAAAGCAAGCTTAAGCCACAATGTTTCAATGGTTTACTCTGCCATCTTTCTCAAGTTCCCAAGAACTTCAATATATTGTTCTTGGAGTTCAACCGGGTTTTGCATAATTATATTAGAACGCAACGTTTCGACGACTAAAAGCTCTGTCGTTATCTAGGCGAAGTGCCGGAACCATTCCATTTCATATTATATATATCCTCCACTGCATCATCACGCTGTGAGAACCAATCAGCGCTCAGTCAACAGTCTGCCTCAGCCATGTCAGCATCAGTCAAAAGGCCGGCCACTTGCCGAGGTACATTACCCGCAGCAACCCCACAATATAGCTCCGGACCCCTCGTCTTATCAATGCTATAGCTGGGTCACAAGTCTTGCTCAATTGAAACCTTGTGTCCCGGTTTAGCAGGTTGTATTGTGTCCTAATATGTATGGCCTCTTTGATTATGCTGCTCCAGAAACGTTGCGTTGTAATATAATTATGCAAAACCCGGTTGAACTCTGAGAACAATACATTGAACAACTACACCGGGAAAGGCTTCAATCTTTGTTCCCAAGAACTATTTATGAAAAATATACATTAGGAAAATCTTTGATCTATGTCATTTAATGTTTTGTATTTATTAATTGGAATGGGACTAGCACAAGCTTGAACACTTTTCTATAGTTTTCCATGTAAACCTGTTTTATTTATTATTTTTACTTCAATTTTCCTTCCTCTGGGATAACTTATTTGATATCTCGCAATAATCTGTATGATCGATGGGAAAATTGTAAATACAATATTCATTATAATAGTGAATCTATAGTAGAAAGCTCTGTTTATTTTAATCACAGTATATATATATATATCTATATATAGACAGACAATTGCATATTGACCATGTTTTGTGGTAGTTCTTCTCCCGCCTAATTATACTCGCACAATATCTTGTTCCTAATTTACAAGATATTATTTGAATATATTTGCACCTGACTTATTATTTACTCACGTCGCAACGGTCTCGTATCGCTAGACATCAACATAATAAAATCACAGTTAATTTATTATTACTATTGTGCTTTCAATATGTTTTAAATGTTGTGTAGTTAAACAACTATCGAGCTATTTTTTCTTAACACGTTTGCTCCTGCTGCAGTGTTATTATTTGTAAGAGGCTTTTTTCTTCCTTCTCGTAGAACCGTGTCAGGAAATGAGTAGCGTTAGTGTATGTGTATATACGTTACTTTACCTCTGTAAAATTAGTTGCTTTGCAGTTTGTGTTCACTTTTTTTTTTTTAACAAAATGTCCATTTATAAATGTTTTAAAATCAGATCAATTGTTGTGAATGATTAAACCTTGTAAAATTACCACTGAGTAGTCATTTTTTTTATGTATTTTTTTAAATAGAGGAAATTCTCAGTTAAGTAAAACTAATCAATATGCAAAATTGCAACCTCAGATATGTAGAAATTAATTTCAGTAAAGTGTATAGGGTTAAAACAAATTTATATCACAGTTATATAATTATGTAAAAAAATAATATGAAATCACAAGTGTCAGAATCTATCTGTATATGCCCCCGTTTCTAATCCGTTAACTTGAGGATTACTGAATGCATAAGTGTATATAATATTGACTAAATGTATTCAGGATTTAACCAAAGCGTTATATAAGGTCAGAAAGTCATTCTGATAAATTTTTAACAAATCTAGTCAGGCAATAATTTGCATAATGTACGAAAGTGCTAAGAAAGATTAATTTTTGAGACTTATTTCATTATTTTTATGGATTAAGGTCTTTTTTTTTAAAGAAAAGTGTTGTCAGCATATGTTATTTTCTAATTTTGTGGTGTACTATAGTTATGAACATATTTAATTAGAATATACTCAGGAAAATAATTACACTTGTCTCTTAAATGTTTTTATTAACTTAAATGCAAATAACCAGTTGAATTTACGAGTTATTTATTTCATCAGTACGGAAGAACTTGTAACACTTGGTGAGAAATCAATTTTTAATCAGCTGAGAGGCGGAATTTGTTGGACTCTGTATCTTGTAACTCATGCTTGTATCAATATGTTTGTTTTATTGATTCTTCCATGCTGGCAAATGCTGTAGTCTGATAAGACTGTTTTGTTACTACTGACAACATATTTTGTGTGTGCATCTTTAATTGTGAAATTTGTATCTTTTAAATAATAAATTTATAAGTTCTATTGCTTATTTAAAAAAAAAAAGTTTTATTTTATTGACAATTGTCACCTTGATTTCCTGCATTTAATATTAACATATTATTTAGAATAGGTATCTTTTCATTGATTATACTGATAATTTAGTCAGTTTGTTTAAACGCGTGAGCAACCATGTTTATACAACATCAGCAAAAAGTACCGTTTGGTGCCAGTCAGGCTGGGGATTGTAACTGTACCTCCGGGGTTTTCCCGTCAAGCAAACAGCAGGTGCAGAGGGTCTCGCTGTTGAAATTCTCTACGTCGGTTTGCCTAAGATCTGTGATTGGTTCATAATATATTAAATGGACCAGTAGAAAAACAGTTGGTCTCACAGGTCGGGAGAAGTGGATGCTTGGTCAGGTATTCTGACTGGAGAAGTTACAGTGAGCGGTTGCTCTTGGTTTTTTTGAGAATTTACCAGCGAGACTCCACGAGACAGACATCGATGACCAGCTGCGAGGGAAGTCGTTGTGTTGCAGAGACCCCAGTCTGGTAACCAATATTGCATATTTCATGGTTGCGTAAAGCACTTTTTTATAAATCGTTTCTCGGGCCTAGCTTGCCACAATAACCCTTGAGTTTTCATAACTGGCTGGTCGGAGGCAAAATTTTAATTGTACATATCTTTAATAAATAGCTTAGTATGGAAAGGGCTGTTGTTTTTCAAAAGTTACTTCCTCCTACCGCAGGTAAGCCATTATAGGAATTGGACCGTCGGAGACATTCTACGGCTGGTAGGGAAAGGAGTGCCACAAACAAAACTAAATATCAGCCCTTAGAATATCTGGCAGTAGAAATGAGTAAAAATGTGGTGGAGAAGAGAAAACAAATTTCTTAACAAACTGGAGGTTTTTAACGCTAAACCTACCAGTGTCGGTCAAATTGACAATTTTCAACATTTCTACAATTTAAACATTATAATATGTTTATAAAACTTTTGAATAAGAAAGATTGCCAATTCAGACAAAAAAAAGTGATAATATAAACACCACACAACGTTTCTGGGATCCTTGTCCCCTTTCGTCAGGTGCGAAGAAGAGCCTAGAGCAACACAACTGCACTTGTCAGTTGACAAAACTCAATGAGGATGGGAGAGCTGAAGGGTTAGCGTAACAATAAGGGAGCAATGACAATCGGATGTAAATTTTTCATTCTATATAACTTTTCTTAAATAAATTGTACAATATATTCTTCAGTATTTACTTCTAGTTTTTTTTTCTCTTTTCCATAAATAATTTATTGTGTCCTACCTACCATGGTCAGTCAATTTGACCGGTGGAATGCCGAGTAGGTCAATAAAATCGCAGCTAAGGGGCCCTAATAACTCGAAGCTGTGTTCCTACCATTCCTTCCCCCTAAGGCATGATGGTGGCTAGCTCGGTGTGTGGTCGTGCAGAGGGCGGTTCCTCGGGACGCCAGTGCGGTGGCTGATACCTTCTCCAGGGCACCATCATCCTACCTACCTACCTAGACATCTCCACTCCTACAACCCCTTTCCTTCCCAGCCTGCTTCCGGTGGGTTTGCTGCGGTCTGCCTTGGTGCGAGCCAAATTATTAACTTAATTAACTGTTGCCGAAGAGGGCTATCCGCCCTATAATGGCTCCGGGAAATCTTCCCGGATAAAATACATTTATTGTATTGCTGAAGGATTAGTGTAACAATAAGGGATCAACGACAATCGGATGTAAATTTTTCTTTCTATATAACTTTTCTTAAAAAAATGTGTACAATATATTCTTCAGTATTTACTTCTAGTTATTTTTCTCTCTTTTCCAAAAATAATTTATTCTGTCCTACCTACCACGGTCGGTCGATTTGACCACCGGTGGAGAAAATATGTTGTTTCTGTCGAAGACTAGGCGTAGATCTACACAGTATATGCTGAACAAACCAGACAAATTTTTGTTGGTGTGTGACGTCAATAACAAGTATATAATAAATGTTTCTCCCTATTTGGGAAATGATGAAAGAAGAGAAAGTTCAATTCCACTTGTGGAATTTGTTGTTCTAAAGCTGATGGAACCATTTACAGGATACGGAAGGAACGTAACAACAGATTATTTTCACATTAGCCAAGAAGCTACTTGCAAAAAAGACAATTGTTGGTAAGGAAAGAGAATTGCCAAAGTTAGCAATTTTCATTTTTTTTGCAATTGTTATAATATTTGTGCCAAACAAAATAAGTCTTTAATTAAGTATATATATATTTTATTGACAACAGAGTTTCTAAACATACATATAAACTATGAATACATGTTTAACAGGTTGTATATGAACACACACACGACTCGACAGCAAACTTATTGGCACTATAAAATTTAGTTGAGGTGACATCTCGGATACCTCAAAAAATGTTGACTTTATCGCCAGACGTAAAATATTTTAAAATTTGAATCACATTCTAGTTATATCCAACAATCAACAAACTTGATGTGTAACTAATTAATAAAGTAATCTTTTCAATAATTTCTTGAATAAAAAAATCTTGTGGGAAAGTTATAGTGGAAGGACTGATAAAGTTTGGAAAATTGATTGATCCACCCTATTAATTAAATGCAAGTACCATATTCAATACGAACGTATTGATTTAAATGCCAGTACCAAATTTCATACACAAAATTTTCAATACGAAATAATATATAGAAAAAAATTACATGAAAAATTTTGGTGTAATTCCTATTGATTAAAAATTGTTTTTTTGTAATGTCCCTATTTTTAATTTTACAATAAATGCAATGTTATCAAATGGTTAATTGAAAATGTATTTTGCCGTAAAATATAAAATAAGGTTTTTAGAATTAAATTTTCAGATGAAATATAAGATTACGACTAATAAAATTATAAAGAAAGAATTAACCATGAATGAAATATTCTTTCTGGATTAGCCACCAAGACAATGAACTTGCCACTTGGTGCTGTTTAGATTTGTAATTTTCATGGCTAAATGGAACTGACAAAACCTAATTTCTTTAAACAAACCGTTAGAAAACCACTTTAAAGAGTAACAAACCAATACAGGTCAAATTCTATAAACACAATGAAATTGAGTGGTCGGTTAATACGTAAATACTACCATTTTCAAAAAATTCTTTGCAACATCAGTCATTACTATACATCAGAATAATTGATGTACTTACTATAGCAGGGTGATTTTTATATAAATATTTATACAAGCTTATAACCATAAATATCTAAATATTTTAAATATCCATTTTTTGTTGTTGTAATTCAACGTAAGTCTGTACAAGTTCCATATAATTTCTATACTCTGGAGTATCTCCTCAAACTATACATTTTTACAACTAACAATCAGTCTATAGGATATTTTTTTTAACATTTGTGTGGTAATCTTAAAAAAATACATCTTTTATAAAACTTTTTTTGAATGATAACTCTTACAACAATTTGTAAAAAAAATGTAATTAAATGGAAGGAATCTGATCTTTCTAAAATAAATTTGAGCTAAATGATTCAGTGAAGATGAATGAAACGTTATAATAAAAAATTATATATGGGTATATTCACATTGGCATAATTCCCCTTAAAATGCTCTGTAAAAATATAATAATAACAAAAACTAATAAAATACTTAAAAAGATGAAAAAAAACGTAAAAGTAATTTTAATACTACATGTAAGTAATTGCTGATGATTTATGAAGTTTCCTAAAATGCATCTTCGTCACTGGATTGTGTATTGTAGCCCAGTTGTTCGTGCCACCAATCCTTTACTTCCATCTGAATGTTTGAGACTTTTGGCATTGCCGTCTTGTTGGCCGAGATGTCACGAAGCAAACGACTCTGGTCCAGGCTCTCGCTGAAGTGATGTAAATTATTTTTACTACCACCTGGAGACAGGAAAAGGATTTTTGTGTATCTCTTGAATATTGACTGTACGTATTAATTTGGGACTACATCCGGCTATATTTATGACACAGTAAGAAATTTGGGACCTTCAAATTATTAACATTTCACTGTTTGGGCCATATGTCAATATATATAAATAAAATAATTGGTATGGAAAGGAAAGACGGAAAGGTGGTGACCCACCTGATGTGTGGTGTCACCATTCAGGACAGGAGAAAGTTCTTCAAATTTTCAGAGGTGTTAGCATCCTGCTTCAGGTGGAGAGTACAACCTGTGAGGAGACTCTGTGGCCAACTGGCACATGGGCTTTACTCTCATCCTGAAAATTTGAAAAGCTTCCTCCTGTCCTGAATGGTGAAACTGCGTTTCATTTTCAGGTGAACCACCACCTTTCTCTTTTTGATTTCCATACCAATTATTTTAATTATTTTGACAGTCTCACTTTTATATATATACATTAATTGTATCATAATTAAGTATTACTGCTAACCATGTGGCCTGTTATTTCGTTTCTTTGCCCCAGGTCTTTCCTTGTCTGCCCGTACCGCTGGATCCGATAATGTGGGAGCCAGATACTTGCGCCCAGAGCCACTGCCAACGCTATCTGATCGAGGAATGACGACTCTATGACCTCGATGCCTAGGCCCTTCTACTTCCTGTAAGACAAAGTTTAGTAAAGATTAATGTGTTTCAAGTTTTCTCTGACGGTGTACAATATAAAAGCTCACAAAAAATATTCTAAGAGACTAAAATCAGGAAAAATATTATATTCATCAACATGCAAATTCTGGTAAATCTTTTTTCTCTCCCAGCCTCTTCAGATCACACAATTTTGTATGTCCAACATTCTTAATTATGTGATCATTGTACCTTTTATCAGTGAATTACTAAAACGTGGATATCTCAGTAACTTAGTTTGCCTTGCTCTAAGACATCCTCCGTCACTCTTTCCTTATTTCATCAGTCTATTTAAGTTCTAACCTATTTCAAAAACCCATCCAGTCTACTTCATTCAGGCCTTCCAGCTGTCCACACAATGCAGCATTCCAACATGTAGTTTGAAAAATATTTTTGACAATTTTTCCTTATTGAAAAATTTTTACTTAGACTTTGTTATTCCAATTGGTGTATTTTTTGCTGAGTTTACTCTTGCTAATCTTAGCAAAATTCTTTTGCCTTTCCAATGAGACAAATAACATATTTTAGAAAGTCGTATATTACGGGTTCATTACTTGGCTAACTGTTCTTTTCAAATGAGTTTTCAATGAGTTAAAACCTATGCATCAATATCTTATCAACATCTGTACACATGTAAACTAATCAAGACGAATACATTTCAAAGGCACTGAATAGAATGTAATAACATGGATCCAGGATTGTAAATGACATAAAATTTCCATGCCTATCTCCTACCATTGTCCTAGGTATTCTTTGCTCAATTCCCTACGCACTCAAGGAAATTGTTTGGAGAAAAACATCACAGTAAATGGCGTCTTATTCATGACACAACAAATCGTGTACTTTTTACATAATGGTGAAGTTTTGTTTTTACCAGGAGGCAAAAATGTTAATCGTCATAAGAAACTGCAATAGTCCTTTTGTTTTTAATGCAGATCCTGAAAGATTAAGAATCCACTCCTTGAAGAGAAAAAAATACCTGGATTATGAAGTATTAAGATCTGAGTCAAAGGACCTTGAGTAAATCAAAACCTTTGATTCTGCTAATAATAACATAACAATAATAAATAAAATAAAAATAGTACATATTTCAAAATCTTGAAGGTACCTTTGCATCCCCTTCGCTATCTTTATCCAAGCTACTATCCTTTAATTTATCTTCTGGGTGCTCTAGCATTGGAACCTCTTCATGTGTAGCTCTAATACCAGGAATCAGGCCATCTGGTGGTATCTGAAATTAATCAACCAGTACAGGAAATGAATAAATTGAAACAAGATGAAAGTGTAATAAATGTGTATTAGTTTAAAATAATAGTAGTGTAAGTAATTGTCCCTAATTCTTAGAAAATATTCAATTCATGGACCAATTAAAGTAATATATCCTTAAGGGATGTTATGCTTTAGAATGATTTACATTAGCATTTCGCTTTTTCTTCAGACATCCTTCGAGCCAAGTTCTGATAGTTTGCTTAGCAACTTCTTCTTCAATTATGTACTCAAATTCTTCTCGAGCAAGAAGTTCTTCCAACTGGAGGGCTTTGCGAATATCTACAGACCGGTATGACAACATGCTGTGAAGCAGAAGGTTACACTAATTCAATTTCAAGGTAAAAATTATGCACAGAAAAATAATATTGTCAAGCTTAATATCGTAGAAATTATTTCAGTAGTATATTTATAAAGAAAGATGAATTGAAAGAAGTAATTGATATACAAACTTTAATTAACAATTCTACTGAAACCTAAAAATGTTAATAAATTAATTTCTTTTTCAGGGCTCTTGTACCAATATAACATTATTTTTAAAAGCCAGAACAAACAATAAAAATTAATTTATTGAAACTTATGTAAATATTGAATCTAAGTTTTTAAATGAATGGCACAGATATTATCAATGTTTTATGTATGAAAAAAATGTTTCCGGTTTTAATGAGACGGTTACTTACTTTAAGACGTCGTGGAAAGTTACATCTTCTCCATTATGCAGACGGTCTAATTCATAGCACATATGTTTGAAAAGAAGCCGATCCTTCTGTGGATCAACTTCCAACCTACCTTTCAGCAATCTTAAAATAAATTTTACCTGAAATTTTAAATTTTAGCAGAGTGAATGAAGTACATTTATTTTAAAACACTACATTTTCAAGTTTTAATGTAAGAGTAATAAATGTTATCATTCACTTTAAGCAAATAATTGACCATAAATTATTTGAGATGGATAACTGTATAAGATGTTTAGATTTGACTGTAGGGGTTAAATTAGGAGACTGAATATGAATGGAAATCACTCAAAGAAACCATAAGTCAATAATGGTTTGGAATCCATGAAAATACTGGGGGAAAGGGGGGGGGGGGATCTATGATCGTAAAATTCAGACATTGCTTCAAGTTGATGATGGTGAAAACAGGTGATATACATCTAGGCCATCAATTATGAAGTGCATATTCTAGCTAAGAATAATAAATGCATTCAGAAGCGAGACAAAGTTATCAAATGTTTAGAAACCAGAGTGTACGTCAGATAAGAGACAGAGATAATAAACTGTTCCAAGATGAAAGATATACTTGATTGTTTTGTATCGGAATTTGTTTATTAAAATTACAATACAGAGATTGAGTCTGTGGGAAAAATCAATTCTTAGTTTATAATGGCTTTAGATGTCATATTTTGTTTCAATATTAATATAACAGGCAAATAAAAATGTGTGATTGAAGTGATGTAAACAAAATTTAAATAAAATGAATTTAATAATTACTTGTAATGTAACCAGCTTCAATTGTTTAAGTGTCCACATTAAATAACTAAAATATCAGTCAATATAAAAACTCTTATAAGAAAATTTAAAAATGAAATTTTTTCCTTAAACAATTTGAACTAATTATACAACAAATAAAACTATAAAATAATAATAGTTTTTACTTAATAAACAACAGTTTGGCTGATATTGAGATGATGATGATGGAGGTCTAGTAACATTGATAGCATTATCACTCACTCGCTTGACAGGTATAACTCCTCTTTGGTGAATATCCACAACATTCCATGTATTTTGAAAATTACGGATGTCTGCATAAGACAGCAAGGCGTCCTCTTCATTAGAATAGAACAAAGAAAAGTTTTCCATGATGATGGCTGAAACAAAAATGATCACCACTGTTAATAAAAGCGGTCTCTTTAAATCTAGGGAGAAAGTAATTTTTCATAAAAAATAATTTGTACTGCATTCTTCCTCTCAGTAACAGAAAGGAAATGTTTACATTTATAGAAACTCATGCAAAACTTACCAACCAACAAATTGAGGACAATGTAAGTGATTATGACGTAGAATGAGCAAAAGTAGACAAGTGAAGCTGTGAAGTTGCCACAGTCAGTTTCCCAGTAATTTTCAGCAAGGGTGCAGAACGGAGGTTGTATCATACAATCGTGCATTATTTTATTCCAGTCTTCTCCGGTTACTATTCTAAACAGCATGGCGACCCCAGTTACTGGGGAACCAAAGTTAGCCCTCCTGGAATATTTTAAGTAGATCTGTTCTAACAAAAATGAACTGACATTTCTCTATGTAATGTTATTAACATTATCAGGAGAAAAGTTTCTAATTGTAAAGTATTTAGTTCACATATGTAACTTTTTGAAACTGAAAGTTTGCATGTTGAAGAAATTTATCTGTAATTACCAGTGGCTGCCGATTCGCCGAATAAAGCTTACAGATTCCCTTGACAGGGTGTTTAACAATTTTCAAGAGAAGTTGGTTCTCTTTTCCATTAATATTTAATATTTTACTTTTCAAGAAGAAGTAGGTGTAGACACGCTATATATATATATATATATATATATATATATATATATATTGTAGTGAATAACAACCTTAAGTGGCCGCCCTTGTGTCCACGGGCCTAAGGAGGAATACATTAAACGTGGACGTGTGCTTGCCGGAGAGGCCAAAAGAAATCGCGGGTACAGGTCCCTTTTTTTTGCATCGTTTGGGGGGGCAGAGTATGAATAAATACTCTGAACCTGGGTGAAAGAAGGGCAGACGCAGGCAGACCGAGAGATAGAGGGTGGAAAATTCAGGCAAGCGGGAAGCAACAACAGTTTTGGAGAGAGGGGAGGCTGAAGAAGATGTGCTGAGACTACAAGACCAGTGACCCACTGCAAGTAGGCTGACACCACAAGTTAAAGTAAGCATCACAATTTCTGTAAAGTGCCTTAAAAAGTAGAATTTTTTACACAGTGTGGAAATGGACTCTGTTCTTGAATAGCTACCGAACCGCCCACATTACCCGGTTGAGAAGGAGGACTTTATAACCAAGCCGGAGCTAATGTTAATTTTTTTTTGCAGACAAATGTATATCTTCTGGCGCCTAATAATATATTTTTTTAATGTATTTTTGTATTGTCATGTAATAAAGTTTATTTATTAATATTTAGTAATAAAGGCTAATCATTACAATATATATATATATATATATATATATATAGGGTAATCCACATAGTGGCAATTCCCCTCTAATAGCATAGGAAAGGGAGTGAAAGGGGGGATGCGGAAAGGTAGAGCAAGGTAGCAAAGGGTTAACTAGGGCCATTCTGACTGTAGTTTTGAGTATCCTTCTAACAATTTGGCTAAAAGTGGTGCAGGGAAAACCCTAGGAAAACCTGCATCAGGTAGGTCGGGCACTTCGTACTTGTCCCACACCCTTACAATGGCGGGAGAGGGGTTTACTTTGGGGACACAACATTCCCTTCTCTGTGCCTTGACCAGTTTAGGAGGCAGCACGCTGAAAATTCCAATAGGAATAGCGAAAACTTTTACTGTACGCCCAAGGCCTACTCATTGCAATTTTAAGTTACATGGAACACTTTCAATTTTTGATTACAAGTTTTTGCTACATTTAGTCTGTTTTCTTCTGCTTGTCTGTTGTGTAATTTCACAGATTTTGAGATTGTTTTCTTTTGAGTTTCTCCTTTATTTTAATTATTTATAATACACAGTTTTAACATTAAGTTAAAATTCCTCTAACCTAATATGCGTAAATTTTTTAAAAAAATGCTGCTCACAAAATACATGAAGGCTGAAGCTCTGTGAAATGTTTTAAAAGTTAATTGCATTGCATTGTTACAAACAAAACCAATATTTATTAAATTTTGTCTTCTCTTATTGAAGAACAAAAATAAATAATTAAAACACTTGTAAACAACCAACGAACATTGCTCAAATTATTCAAATATTTTTTATACTATTATTACAAATTACACTTAGGTTATAACAATATTGATAATTTATATTCATAATTGTGGTTGATGAGTTACTATATTACAGACTGCACATTCAAATATATTCTTACCTTCCAATTCCTTCTCCATATTTAACTGTTCCAAACAAAATGGTTCCTGCTAGTGCATAGAAGAAAACCAGAAGAAACATGCCAAATATAATGAAGAAACTTTTGCAGACTGAGACACCGACAGTGAGCATGAGCATCTTAAGGGTTGCATGTTTTCCGGTAATTGTGAAGAAACGTAATATCACTGCCACAAAACCAATCGAGTAAGATAAATCATTCTGAAACAAAATGTTATTTTCCAATCAGTTGAAGGAAATGATGAATGGCACATAAGACCTCAAGGTTCAATATTATCCATTGAAAAAAAAAGGCAACTACCATCAACCAAGCAATTTTTTATTTTTCTTAATGTTGAGTTAACATTCACAATCATTATTCACTGTACCTCTTAATTTGTCAAGAAAAGCAATTGTTAAAATATATATTTACATAATGAATAAAGGCAGGAAATTATTAGGGTATTCCATTGTCTGTGTCACTGAAGAGTAAAGTAACGAGTTAAAATTGGAGTGCAAGATAAAGGCTGAGGAACAGTAAAACCTCTATTTGTCTGAAGGGTTGCTTCAGTTGCTAACAGCCTCAATAGCCGATTATCTGAAATAGACTGAATTTAGTATGTTTACTTTGTTAAATAGTGCTTTGTCTTATGAGTGTGGCGCATCTTTTCCTAATCCTTCTTTCCCTCAAGATGAACAGATCTTTAACTTTAGTTTCCTCAGCTTTTATCACTTTGTACACTCTCATTTTATATCACTACTTTACTATTATATAATATAGACAATGAATAACCATACTAATGTCTCTGTAAGTTTAATTATACCACTGTCAAAAAATTTCAAATCCAGATGAATAAAGTCCTATTTAAAAATATTGAGATTACTGAAAGTAAATACTAACATATAAATACAATTGAACAAAAATATTTTTTTTTCTGAATCTAGAAGCTTCAACATAAATTAAATATTTCAATTGTAAACAACATGAACCAAGAAATCATAATAAATTAATGTGTAATTTACTTACATTTAGCGTAGCATGGATGAATATCCACACAACCCCCAGCACAGTTACAAACAAGTCATAGCGGTTACGTCTTGATTGCCAGTAACCTCTAGGTGTAAAAGCAATATTTTTCATCACAACTTCCACCACAAAGACGAGGGTTAAAATGGTGCTTATCATAGCAAGGGTTGGAGTGTGTGACTCTTCTTTTCTCCACTGAAAGGAAAATATTCTTCTTCTCAAGTATTTTAAAGTTAAAATGTTAATGTTTTAAAGTATCATGTAAGCCATATTATGTTACTTGCATGAGTTTTTCAAGGAAAAATAGGATAGGAAAGAAATGGAAGAGAATGAAAGTTAGCATCAATGTTAGGACAGAAATGAGAGGACAAAGGTATACAAATTTCTATTAAGAGTAACACAAATTTTTCTCATAGAGGATGGTACCATAAAGTATCGAACATGGCATTCACGCCCGTATACACATGCTTTCATAGTGTAAGAGCAAATTAAATTCTGTAGGTTTTCCTGGTGAATGTGCTGCTTGAAGTGTTATTGGGTTTCCAACTGGTGGCGTTTACTAAGCATGTTGTTTTGTCGACTAGGTGAAGGTGTTGACAGTACTAGTCAATGAAATGTTGTGCTTAGTAAATGCAACCTGATTGTAAACCTGAGAACCATTCCAGAGCTGTTAATGAAAGCCATGGTTAAAGAGAAAACTGAGATATATAAACATTTATAGAAATTAAAGATCAAAGTTTTCCCAGAGAATTGGTTGCAAGAAAGCTTCTCAGGTTTCTAATTGGTTGAGAACACATCTAAGCCATCGTGTTTTAGCTACAGGCTCTGTCTCCATATTCGTATGAACTGGTGTCAATGAAGAAATAACAAAAAAAAAAAGTCAAATCAGTCAATTTGCTCATTCACCGACACGGAGACTGTATTTTACGTTTGAGACCTAAATACTTACCGATACACAAAGCAGACTGCTGTTAATCAGAACCATAAAGGCTATAAATCTCTTAAAATATATGTTTTGTGTGATATCGTAAATAAAAGCTCGAAACTTTTTCCCATCAGGTCTAGGAGGCAAATGTAAAGGTTGCGCAATTTTCAATCTTTTCTTTAAGTCACACCTGCAAAATAAAGTAACATTTAGTGATATTAAGGTATCTCTTTAAATTTAGTTACGTGATAAGTGCATTTAATGGGCTGTTAGAAAATTTCAGTTAAAATGAGATGATTCACTTTCAGATACCATCTGCAAAAGGTTTAACTGCCACAATTACTTAAAACTTAAAATATACAGAAAAAGCACTCACCATCTTCTCTGATCAACTGTAAGTAAGGCTGTACCCTTATTCTCTGAATAATTGGCAATCACTACTCCGACAAACAAAGTGAGGCCAATCATGCAACCCAAGAAAATGTAAATATGAATGTAGATTGCATGAACCTGAAAAACAACATGAAATAATGTAACATATTATTTGTATGTTTAGTGCTCGTGTTGAATTTCTTGAAGAACAAAGGTAAAATCAAAAACTATTAATATATTTCAATTATGATATATATATTCTGACTATTTAAGAAAAATTATAAATAAAACACAGCCATTTGAAGTCAGAAAAATATATTTCTTGAAAAGTACACTCTCAGATACCAGCTGACGCTTTGATTTTGTAATTCTTTAATTTATATATTGTTGTAATTTTCAATTCTAAATTTTTTTTCCATTGTAAACTGCTCTCAACAATGTAACTGAGTTTTTACTACTTGTTCTCCTTTATATTGTGTATTTCAGTCACAACAGTCAGTGGGGAATGACACGGACTATCAAAATATATATTAGCTGAAGAGATCGCAAATTAGGTGAAACATAATGTAATTTTCAATAAATATATTTTTCTGACTTCAAATGGATGTTATTATTTATAATATTTCACTCATTCCATTTATTAAAAAAATATGCAGCATCCAGTCAATGAATACACATTGTCATGCTAATTAATTACACATAATGAAGCTATATATTTATAATATTAGTAAGGATATGACATTGTCAAAAATAATTGCGATATTGATATGGAAAGGGAGTTCTTCAAAAGACTGCAGCCGGCCGGTACACGGAATGGTGTAACACTCCTTCCTGAAGAAGGACACTGAGAGCCTCCAAAAATCCCTGTGGCTACACCATACTTCAATTTCAGGTAAGCCACAAGCTATCTCTTTCCTTTCCATACCAATATCACAATTATTTTTGACAATGTCATATCCTTACTAATATATATATATATATATATATATATATATATATTGGCATGGAAAGGATAGAGAGATAGGTTGTGGCTTACCTGAAAGTGAAGTGCGGTGTCGCCATGAGGAACTGAAGGTTGTTCTTCAAATTTTCGGAGGCTCTCAGCCTCCTTCTTCAGGAAGGAGTGTTACACCATTCCGTGCACCGGCCGGCTGCGGAGAACAACCTTCAGTTCCTCATTTCAACACCGCACTTCACTTTCAGGTAAGCCACAACCTATCTCTCTATCCTTTCCATACCAATATTTTTGACAATGTCACATGCTTACTATTACTATATATATATATATATATATATATATATATATATATATATAGAGAGAGAGAGAGAGAGAGAGAGAGTGTGTGAATTGGCTCTATTATTAAATTTACTTTCGCCTTTTAAAAATTTGTTATACGAGTGATAGGCAAAAAACAAAAATAGTATTTTAAGTAGTTGTGAATTCATATACAAAATACAATGCTCCATCAGCCAAAAATATGTATACAAAATATTTTCTTCAACTTTACATGTTTTCTTCACTTTTAAGTTTGGTCAACTGATGATTGCAGTTGTGTCACTGTGGCTCTTCTTAGCGCCGAAGAAAGGGACAAGGATCCCAGAAACGTTGAGTTATCACTTATTTTGTCTGTATTGGCTATCTTTTTTATTATTCATTTTCAATCAGACATAAATATTTCATTTACAAGTCAGACACTGAAATTTGGTACACCATTCCATTTATGAAAGAGTACTGTGCACTCGACAAGACTTTCTTCTTATATTCCAGTTGATTTTAATACTAGCACACAACTGTGAAGACTTACTTTACAAAATATTGTTGTGGTCTGTTCTCATGGCTTTTTGAATTTGTAAAAATATTAATTTACTAAAGCTAAAAATGTCAATACGGTCATTTACCTACCATATCATTAATTATAATGATCAAATAAATAATTAAAAAGCTGATAAATAAATGCACTACATACTTTGGAGTTCCATGCTTTGAATATAAATAAGTATTTGCTACTAATTTAATAATAAAAAAATTAAGAGTGTAAGTTTTCCTGATGTATATTCATTCTATATAAAGAGTTCTTGGGTTTCTGGTTGAACAGTTTACCTGATGAAGATGGCAGTGTCAGCCATGGAAACATTGTACTCAAACCACATTACCCAACTGGAAATGTGAGAACTCTTTATACACAATAAACAATTTATTAATAATAAGCTCACTTACCTACCCAAAAATGACAAAGAATACATTTACAACACTAATAAATAAAAATAACTTCTAAAGATGATATTATCTAAGATAGCCAGGCTTCAAATACAGTAATTCATGCTCACATTCAGTTCATTAAGAGCAACATATAGCACTATGATCACTTTACTAACATTGTGACCTAAATTAAGAGCGACATACAACATCTAGACGTTAGTCATCATCACTTACGGGTCCCAACACTTTAATAAGCACATCTCGAACATCTAACCAGCCTTTAAAAGAGAGTACTTCAAATAGGGCAAGCATAGCATCACCTATGTTATCAAAGTTGAAGCGCCGAGGATTTGCCCTATTGCAAGAAAATATAAAACAATTGCTGGATCTCACAACCAAATTTTATAGATTATCCCATTTCTTATAGTAACTTAAGAATTTTTGACTTCATTTCAGTAATGAAAATGAAATTTAGACACACGAGTAAACTTAAGACTTGGGGAATTATCATGGAGTTTGCTCTTAGCAAGTAGAACATTTTTATTTATTTAAGATAGCTTTCCTTTTGTCAAACTTGATAAGTCAAGATTACTGGTTTCTTTATAATATGACAACTAAGCAACCATGAGTTTATAAAGCTGGTTAGCTAAGATTGTATCTAGAATTTTAAGAATCTTAGTAACATTAAATTTTTATTAGCAAGTAATGAACAAACCCACATCTTCATATACACACACTCATATATTTTTGAATACTTTTTAATTCATAGACACGCCAGGATGATTTGAAAATTGTCATCAATACTAATCCTTTGTCTACCATAAATTAATTGTTATTCTATTACAGTAAATGTAAAAGTATACTCATTGGACCAATAATATAAATTAATATTGAGTGAATAGTTTATTTGAATTATTATCAGATTGACATATACAGTAATTTAGATGAGCAAGAATAAATCAACCATCTATGCTGCAGAATCAATTCCTTAAAATTATTTTTTTCCAAATATTTGAATTAAAATATAAAACATTTCTGTTAAAAGTGTAATAATTAGATAGA
The DNA here is from genome assembly GCA_037074705.1 of Zhengitettix transpicula. Taxonomy (NCBI): domain Eukaryota; kingdom Metazoa; phylum Arthropoda; class Insecta; order Orthoptera; family Tetrigidae; genus Zhengitettix; species Zhengitettix transpicula. The sequence goes on along the minus strand of CM073591.1, from coordinate 10,573,024 downwards.
AAAGTAGCCAAATAACAGACAGAAATAAGTGATAAATAACTACCACATAACGTTTCGTAATCCTTGTTGTTTTCGTCAGGTGATTAAAACAACACAAGAGCCGTAAGAGTGACACACTGCCCAAACCAAGTGACAAACTCAAGAGTTTTTGAGTTCACCATCTGGTTTGTGTGGTGTGTCATTTTTATGGCTCTTGCATTTTTTTTAATCACCTGACGAAAACAACAAGGATTTCAGTATCATTGAGTGGTGTTTATTTAGCAGTTATTTCTGTCTATTATATGGGTACTTCTTTATCAAATTTCCAAATATTTTGTATCCTTCTTAGAAAATCATGTGACAAACACATTAACTAAATACACACATTTTAAAAAACATTTTAAATATATTATATTATTTATTTTCATTATAATGAACTCATTCTTTGATAGTTTTATAACATTGATTGCATGTAAATAATTGAATATTTGTCGGTATTCACTACTGAATCTTTTAAATTATAATTGGGTGAAAGAAACAGTTCTTCAACATAAACTAACTGAATTTATAAGTTAAACTATCATAAAAAAATTATAATATAGAAAAATCTTTTTTATACTTTTCCCTCAAATAAAAGTTGTTTTATCTTCAAATAGTTTGAATACTCACACTTCTGACACCTACAATATTTATAGGATACATGAACACAAATATATTACATGATATAAATAGTGGATATTTCTGAAGAAACTGAGTTTCTTCAATAATAATTGTAAGCTACTGTAGCAGAAATAAATCTGACAAAAGGTAACACAATGCTTACCAGACACGTGGAACCAACATTGATGGATAAGATTCATTATATCCAGGCTGCAATTTCATTTTTGTAACAAACACTCTCCTCATAAAAACACCCACACAGTCTTCACGCTTCAGAATTGTTGGGTCGTTACACCGTGCTAAACGTCCTCCAAATAACTGAACTCCATAACTTGCAAACACAAACATTAAAACTATGAGAAGGATTGATACCTGGAAAATAAATTGAAATGGTCAACTGTTAATTTCATGAACAAATATTTAAATATTGGGTAAACATACATGTAGTCTTCAAACAATCAAATTAATGTAATTTCTGTCATAACATTTATAATAAAATCCTATTCTATGCTAGTAAATGTTTATGACTAACCAACAATATTTCCTTAAATCCTCTGCACAACTCATAGACAACCTTCCTCATATGAGGGACTAGGGTGAAAATTCTTAAAGGCCGCACACACCGCAGAATCATTAACAACTGAGCTCCAGAGTTAGGAGGTACTTTCTTTGGCATCCAGCACAGAAACACTAAGCTTACCTGAGAAGTAAGAAATTTGTTGTAAGTTCCTTTAAGTCATTGAAATTGCTAACATTATTAAGCATAAATGGTATAATAGATTTATTAAAATCATTTTAAACAATCCTTTACAATTCCCTTTTTGTTGCAAACATTATTTTCAAAGAACATTGATAATAATTGATTAATATAAATCCTGATTTCTGAAGAGTAATTGTAATAAACATTAATAATTAAATACAATTAAATAGTGAAAGTGTTAACACATATTTTAAATTAGAGAACAATAACACAATTTTAATTAAAATAATTCATTTTCAAAAGCAAATATAAAAATGTATAACTTTATGGAACCTAATTTACCACGTATATGAAGACATCGAGCATAGAAGCAACATCCTTGATGTAAGCTTTCGGAGTAAAGAACAATCCATCAGCCAATATCTTCAAAGCCAATTCTATACTCATGAATATAACAAATCCATACTCTGCAATTTGTAGGGCTGGTGTTTCCATTACACGGTAACTTGGTGTTTCGAACATCATGGAAATGCAGGACAAAGTAGTGACACATATCATTACCCAGTCCAAATAAGTTACCAAGCCAAGAAAATTGCTGGAACAGAAAGATAAAGCCTCATATTTACTTGTGCAATAATATAAAATTTGACTCTCACCAGATAAATTAACAGCTGCATAATATGTTGTTTTTTTTTAAAAAAAAATTATTATACTATTATACAAAGACAATGACAAGGCTCAACTTTCCAGTTCGTAAGACAAATGAAATATAAATAATGTTCTATGAATATAAGAATAATAACGTTGTGTGGTTTGCAATAAATAATTTTATTACATTTATGAAAACAATAAAGAAATAAATTGTATGTCATTAAGAGCTAATAAAATTGTACTTTTCTGAATACGAATGACAATGTATATAAAAGCATTTAATATCCTGATAAAATACTTACTGCATTCTTTTATATTGAACTTTTCGTTCTTTCCCTGTCAAAGGATCTTTAAGCCTAGCATCATATCTTGCATATAGTATAAGTTGACATGCTTTTCGAAATTTACTTTCTCTTGGGACAGCAAATAAAGGTGTGTCGAAAAATGGGTGGTTTTCCCGAAGATCTTCTTCTCTCTGATTCCTGAAAGTAGAATGTTTTCAGCGCCCACAATAGTTTATAGATAACATGTTATCATTGAATAATAAAACAAAATAAAAATTGTTTACAATGAAGCTTTAGTATTCCAATGTGTATAATTGTTATTAGAAAAATAAAATGAATATGAATGTGAGTGATATAGCTGAGTATGTAATTTAAAATAAACTTCAGCTTTAGGTAAAACTAAAAAGTTGGAAAAGCTTTTCATTACTGTTATATAATAAAAACTATTAAAAATATACACAAAATACTCCAAGGATACTGGTTTAAGAAAATTTACTCTGTGTCATATTTTATAACAGAGCAAGTTTTGGAAGAAAATGAATCACCTTCTCATTTCAGCTTGCTGACGTTTTGCTTGCAGAAGTTTGATATCCAGATCCTGAGGCCGACTTCTAGACGAACTGACCCTGTTCATCGCACCGATGTCTCCGTTTTCCATTAAGTGCTCATAAGTTTGCTTTAACTTTATAGAACCACTACGAACACTTCTCCTAATGGATCTTAACAGAAAATTATTTTAATTTTGTTTTCCAGAAGAATTGCAACACAAATCGTATACACATAAGGATTTAATTTTACAATATCTCACTTTTTCTGGTCGATTCGTAATTGTTTTGCACTGCTGATGGTTCCTTGGGATTTCAGACCTCCCTTCCCTGGCACAGGTATAACAGCTGAGTCTCCAAGAAGTAAACGTTGATTATTGGAATCACTGAAATGGACAGATTATAATTTACTAAATAGAAATTTAGAATAAACCAACAATCTACTCCAGCATAATAAAGGCCAACTTACTTTATAATATAATTTATAGCCGATTTCTTCAACTGAGTATTAGTTTTCCTTACTTTTAAAGGTGAAGTCATTATCTTTACAGGCTTTTGTTTACGATAAACAATCTTTGAATCAAACACTTCATTGACCTTTTTAATTCCCTCAGGTTCTTCATCTTCAACTTCGTAAACAAACTGCCTCATAAAACTCTCTCTCACCTGAAATATTAAGGATTTAATGCAAATATATTAACAACGAATAATGTATATTCTTTAGTTCCAGAGTAAATAAACTGGTAGGAGCCAAAACTTCAATGTAGAGGGAATAAAAATGCATTATTACATACAGGAACTTTATTAGTTTCAACTTAATTTATTAAGTGACCAGTCTTTAGTAGTGATATCAAATAATAAAAGAGAACTAAACTAACTGAAACATATATAATTTAAAATATATATGCAAACAGTATCATGGTCAGAATAAGATGATACACATCTTACCTTAGGTAAATTAAAATCAGAAGGCACTTTATGTAAGCAAGTCATCTGAGGACTGTCTGGAAACTTTTCAAAAATTCGTAACCTGAAAGGTAACGTTTCTTTAATTTCAGCACTCTGTTCTCGGAATTTCAGTTGTTTCAACTTTTTTATATCTTCATCCAGTTCCAAGTTATCCAATATCACAGCCACAAATAAGCTCAACACGATCTAGACACAAAAACACTGTATTTTCAATATCAGATGTGCTACAGAAAAATTAGTTGTTTAAATTTGATAACATCTTACCAGAGTTACAAACAAATGATAAAGAATAAAATATACAGCAACCAATGGAGCTAACGTTTCCTGAGTTCTTAACATTGTTTCATCCATAACTTCCACCCATGCTTCTTGTGTCAAAATTTGGAACATGGACATAAAGGCCTTGAAACATCAAACAAATTAGGTTACATTTTAAAATTTTGTTATGAAAAAATATTTACTATTGACATGAGGACGGGAATGACAGTTTCCTTACCTCTGGAAAGCTTTCAAATTTTGTAAAGTCACATAAAAAACAGAAGAGCTGCATTGAAATGCTTGATGAAATAATTAAGAGACACATTGTAAAGATTATTAAACTTCCCAATTTTTTTCCAGGACCAAATATTTTGTACACAAAATCTTCTAGCATAGGTGATGCTTTTATCAACCGTACAATTCGTAAAACCTATGAGAATAAATATTTGTTGGTTAATGATAATTTTTTATAATAATGGTAACAAATTAAATTTATACCTTTTTTGTTTTATTTTAGAACAAACTGCAGCTCAACAGATTTTTCCACTTAAAAATTTTTATTTGATTGGTTACAAAATTCTATCTTTTTATCAGTTAAAAATGCTTTTTTTTATGGCACATTAAGTTTAACTCTTTAATTTTAAGAACTACTATGGATAACATTGTCAAAATAATTTATATGGACAGGAATGAGAGACAGGGAATCACCCACTTTCCTGAAATTGAGGACTAGTGTCACCACATCACACAAGAAATATTACAAAATTCCTTGCACAGGTGATAGGACGACTGTACCTCATCCTGGTTGACCACACACCAGTCCTCAATTTACGGTAAGCAATTAAGTAACTTTATTTATTATACATGTGCTTGTGCATTGGAAGCGGGAGAGGGGTATAAAATGAGAAAGGTATATAAATATATTTTATGAAATAGAAAATAGTTTTAAACCTGAAAATAAGTTAATCCAGATAGATATAGTGTAGGAATTATGTGCAAAGTGGTTCCGATAGCCAACAACAGCTCGAATTTATGAATGGAGTGCTTAAAATATCCTCTAAATCCAAGGCACCATATCTTAAACAAAGTTTCCAAATCCAAAAATATTGTAAATGCCACCTGTAAATAAAAATAAGTGCGTAATATCCTCCAAAAATTAAAAATTGTATGAAAATGATTGAAAAAAATGCATTTTTTGTTACACATAATATATTATAAAGAGAAAATTAATTTAAAAAATTAAAATTTTATACTAAATAGAGGACATTTCTAATTTTATGACAATACTTTTTTATATTTAGATATATCAGCAAAAGGAAGACAAACTTCTTGCTACTTGTAAAATTAGAAGTAATCTATTTTTAAAATTATTTTCCAGCTGTAATATTTAATATTGAATCATTAATTAAGTTGGATAGAAATTAAAATATTATAAACAATCTGCTATGTACATTTAATTGTATTTCAGAAAAGAATTTGGTCTATTTATATTTCTGAGAAATTTAATCTTGCATTATAAATTTTAATAATATGCTTTTACCAATGGATAAGATACTATTAAAATATATAATAGATTACTATTCAAACAACAAAATATTAGCAACTGTATTCTCATTACATGCTTTTTACTGTTATGCTTTCAACTTGTCTAATTAAACATTAAAGTACTAGCATGTCCTCTTTAAAAAAAACATTTTACAACTTTATTAAAAATTGCTTGTCAACTTCACAAGAAGCTTTTATCCTTTTTGTACATATTCATCTCAATGAGTGAAATTTAATTCTTTTTGAAAAGATTCTTCAACATTTACTCACTATTTTAAATGAATAAGTTCATATTCTTTATTTCCTTGCAGTTATAGTAAATATGTTGACAAGAAAAGGTATACACACCTCAATATAATAATATTTTTCGTAAAATACATGTCGTGGTCTCTCATCATGTTTGAAATGCATAGTAGCAGTAACTATTCCATTGGCCAATATCACAGCCATGACAAGGAGTCTAAATGAAGCTGACCGTAAAATAGCATGGCAAAAATATGGAGCGAGGCCGCCGTGTTTATTTTCGTCCAATGTTACAAGTTTCCACCCAGAATCATTTCCAGTAAGGATCTGAAATTTACAGGTATATGAGAAAATAAATGTTTACTCAGAATAATCACACACGGCTACGAACCGTGGCAAAATATGATATAATTACATTTATAAAATAAAGTAATGCAGTATTATACCAGATGCAATAATTTGTTATTGAAGTTCAGAAATTCCTAACAAGGGTTTTTATTAAAATATATTAACTACTTGAAGTTTGCAATTAACACAGAATCCATCATCTACAACACATCTCCTGGTCAGTGCTGAACTGAGTAGGCCTTCCATGTCTTAGAGGGTTTTGAACTCATGTGCCTGTGCTCTGAACTGATCCCTGAAGACAAATAGCAATATATTTACTATTTGAAATGTTTCTTTTGTCCCATACTCTTTGGTATTACTTTACTTCTTCAGTCAAATATTTTTTTCTATTCTTCCTATTTTCTTAAAACCAGACATTGAAACACAACCAACACTAAAAAAATATTAAATCCAAATTATATATATATATATATATATATATATATATATATATACACAATATTATCTGTGTACTAAGCAGAATACGTGGGTTCGGGTCCCGCCTGGGTCAAGTATTTTCAGTCTTTCCTTCTTCTTCCATCCTTCTCTCTGCTTTGAACATATGCTTTTCTATGTGCGTAATTCTTCGCCCGAGCATATGAATTCAAATAAAGCGCAATCCTCCTATTTCTCCTATTTATTTCTATCCTTCCTCACTATCCAAGTTTGAATATATATATATATATATATCTGTGAAGATTATGAACATGAAAAAGAATCAAAAACATACTTCCACTGGACCAAAGTTTAAGATGAAAAAAGAAACGTCATTCTGAAGTAATATGGAAATACTATCCTTAAACAGACATGGAAAAAATAGGTTCCAGGCATAAGAGGTGAAAAAAGTCATTAATTGACAAACTATAGAAAACAGGTTTTCATGATCGATATTTGTATCTTAAGTTAAATCTTTAAGTAAAAGGTAAGCTAAGCTGCCAGGAAACCATACTTTGAATTTACCTCCTACAAAGATAAATACTGAAGCACAGTTGCATTAATACCTGAGAAGCTGAACTGTTTGTGATGTGACCACGAACACCCCACATTTGTTGGAACTGAACTCTGATTTCATTGAATGTTTCCGTTATCACAGCAATAAACACATTCTTGACCAGCCAAGCCAGAAAAAATATCATAGTGCTGAAATAGAAGGCTGCTCTCCAACCGGGCAAACTGTCGATGGCTCTGTACATAATGAAAACCCAACCTTCTTGGGAAGCGGCTTGATAGACTGTAAATATACTGGTAGCTGAAACAGAAACAGAAAATTAAAATATATTAACTAATTTAATTTTTAATAATAATAAAAATAGTCAACTACAGACAAGAGAAGTGATGATATAAATTCCACACAACATTTCTGGAAACCTTGTTCCTTTCTTCAGGTGCTAAGAATACTAAAAACACGTCACTATAGGCTCTTGTGTGTCCATATTTGACTATTTTACTTATTATTAATTTTTCAAAACAGACAAATTTTGGCCACTTTTATTGAATTTTTATTAAATGCCATGATATAAATAATGTCGATGTTTACAAGCTGAAATACTGAGGTTCAGAATGATTTGGTTTTGAAAGATATTATAACACACAAGAAATTGGACTCAAACACTCAATCACAAAGAGAGAGAAGCTTGATTACTGGTGAAAGACCAAACAGTTATCTATCTCTAGGACTTTGTCGAATTAAATAAGTCTAAATTCATATGAGTTGTGAGACTCCTGTGCTATAACTACAAATGTATTCCATTCCTTGAAGGTTAACAGAGTTTTTCCTAATGTTGAAAATATTGGCAACATTTTGATGGCTGAAGATTCCTGGGAGAAGTCGAGCCACCATCAAAATGCCACTGTTTATGGAAATAACCCAGATGGAAACCTGAGAAGTCTTTCTTTATACTGATTTTATTTAAAAAGGAAATTGTTTGTCTGGTTGAAATCAAAATATTCAACAAAGATAAAGAACAGACAGACATACCAAACTCATCGAATCCATTGAAACCCATCACATATCTTGAAAGTTCCAGCTTCATGCACTTCATTCCCATGGGACACTGATACCCAGAATGAGGATCAGTAGAACAGAATGTGTCAGGTATCGCCAAGCTATTAATGGTAATGTAACTGTTGACAAAAAATTCAGATTAATCTCAACACAATAATTTTTTTTTTATAATATAAGTAACATTTCTCTGTCTATTTTATTCAGGAACAAGTAACTAATTTTGTGGCTTAATTAGTCAACTTACAATGGGTGAGTGTCATTCAGGACACAGTGATTTTTCAGCTCACCAAAGAATTGAACTCCAAGTAGACCATAAAGTGACATAAAGAAGAGGAAGAATAGAGTAACATTATATATCTGTTGACTTGAGCGCCTAGAAAAAAGAATAGCAAATTTAAAAGAATAACATTGCCAGAAGTAAAATGGCACAACTGAAACAAAAAAAGAAATTAATAACTCAATAATTTAGATTATTGGCATTTTAAAACTTTTGCCATTTGTTAAACCAAAATCATTTGTATTGTGTTAAATAATGATGTTTGGGAACTTAATTTTTATTAATAAATTATTTTTTAACAATTGTAGAACCTATTCAGGCTTTTACATATGCACATATAAGTATATATAGTTTCACCACCTTTTATTTATTTTAGTTTTACAAAATAAGCAAGTTGAATCTGTTTCTAGAAAAAACCCTGCCAGTGCCACTTCACGTGAAGCCTGTTTAAATAGTGTATCAAAAAAAGGAAGCCATGCTATAAACCCGCATAACACCAAGGTACACTCAGCTTCAAAGTATAAATTTTATATATCATCTGGAATCATAGTTTATTACTACATATTTTTAACAATTATAACAAACATTCTTCAAATTTAAATTAAATAATAAAAGTAGCAGCCTATGGTTTCAAATTGAATAATTAAAATTTTTCTGACTAATTTACTTCTACTTTTATTATTTAACTATACATTTTTCTTCACTTACTTGAAAATTTGGTTGATTCTTGACTTTGGCATTGAGAATTTAAGAAACACTCTAATAAACCGTATCATAATGAGAGGACGTGGAGCTCGTAATATAGACAGGTAGCTAAATTTGGGTACAATGCCAAGCATCTCAAACATTTGAAGAATGACCGACACCCACAAGAAAAATACCATGCTTGCATCAAATTGACACCAATGATCTTTTAAATATGGCACTTCTCCCTGTTGGACCAAAATTTTTATAAAACATGTGATGATAATAATTTTAAAAAAGGTGAACAAGTGATGATAGGTTATCGATTTGAATAAATAAACAAATTAATTAAAAATATCGATACATTTAGTTGAGAGGAATGTGGAATGAGTTGTAGTGATTTGATTATGTAAAATGAATAAGGTTTAGCAACATTTGAAAAGTTGGAATTAATTAGTCAGACTGAAATAATGTTCAAGTATGAGGCATATTTAATAAATCAACATAATCAAGAGAGAATTTGCCATTTGAAAAAGTGAAAGACATGTTCATTTTGTTAAATTCATGTCTTGGTAAATGTTTAAATGATAACATTTTGTAACAGGGTCTGTGATCTTAAAAACTATACAACAAAAATGACAGAATATATATAAAATTTAGAAATACTTGCAGATATTCAAAACATAATGAAAAATAAATTTTAGCTTAAATATTTTATTTGTAGCTTTTCATCAGTTCAAATTGTAACTATTTTAAGCAAAGTTTGCTACTAATGATGGGTACACAATATTTTTTAACATGTTTGTATTAAAAAATGCAAGTTATATAATAATTTAAAATTTCTTCAAACCTTCAATATACCACGGATGTGCATTTTGGCAACCATTTCAGCTGTGAAAAGAAATGTCACCATAAAATCACAACAAAAAGTGACGTATTGAAGAGGCGGACATCGCTCAAAGGTCTTGGGAGTGTTGAGACTGACAGATACTAAACTCACTAAAGCACAGAATCTCATCAGCCGCCGTACCCAGAGCTAAAATAAACAACAACAAAAAATATAATATTAGTATCTTTGAAATGTTACAGTTACCTTTTAAAAAACTAAAAATATATATTCATAAAATTTAAAATATACTTTTCTTTCAGAGATTTATTTAATTTTTAATTGTTATACCTTTTTTTGGGGGAGGTAGGAACTATGTAATTTATTTAACTAATAATGAGATTGGAAAATGTATGAAAAACATTTAATTGTTATTGTCATCATAAGAAGTAAGGAAGCAGTTTACCAAATATTGTAAGTAATACAGAGATTTAAGAGAGTGGATGAATTGCAGCTTTTTTGCAGGGAAATTAATTGAATTCCTTATTACTATTGTTCTATTTCTAAATTTTAATTGCCTTTTATTATATTTTTTAATACCAGAAACAATAATTTTTTTACAGATATGTTGGCAGTAATGAACAACTATTTCCATTTCTCCTGTCCGATTAGAGTCTATTTTCTACATTTATAATGAATTCACAAACCCTTAAGATAAAATAAAAATGTCTAACTTTTTGTATAAAAAACCATAACCTGAAACAGTTGTCCATATTCAACTAACAATATTTACCATGTTAACCCACTCAATGTCTGCACTTTCATTGAGTGATTCCTCAGGCCCATAATCCGCCAAAACTGGTTCCCCTTTCAAACTTTGTTTTCTTCCGAGCATCATCGTGGCAGCTTCTGTGAAAATACTGCCATTTAATGTAAAATACTGGAAACACCTACATGATTCGTACAATTAAGTGGTTGATGACAAATTTAGCTCTACAAGCTTGAACATTCTGAAAAAACAAGACTGTTACAACATAAATTAAGGCCCAGTTGAAAATTAGTTTTTTCAGTCTAATTACTGAAATAGTTAGGATTTTTTTTCTAAACACATGTACAGAACTTGATGTAACATTAAAATCTGGGTAGAACAAAGTAAAAAATAGAAAATTTTAAGTATTTAAATAACATCTCTCACACACGGTTACACAAATGATTGTATATAAACACAAGTAAAGTTATAAGACTATTCCAGGAAAAAGTTGTTAGTATTTGAAGATATTATTATAAAAAATGAAATATTAATTAGTTTACCCAACCAGTGTGATCCAATAGTGTTATGTGCCTCATTTTTGACATACACTACTGAATACCTTGATATTTATTTTATTTCAATAACATTCTAATGATTGAAAATAATGTCAGCTAAACTTTAATTAAACAAAAATGTAATTGTCACTGAATTATGAATGATTTTAAAATACTGAAATACAATCCTTTTTTTTTTTACTAAAGGCTGACTTTGGTGTTATATGAATGTGTAGAAATATTTAGATTAAATTAAATTCTGAAAACATATACAACAAGAAAATGTATAATTTTAAACGTTTTCTACTGATAGAAACCCAACAGTTCAGCTTACGGCTTAGAATATATTAATTATTTCAGAATTTTAGAAGGCATATTTGCATACATGTGCATGGCAATTATTATTATTGAATACAATCTAAAAAATTATAAGTTAAAACACATGAGAAATAGTTTTTCTAAAAATACTTTATGGAGACCAGGTAAATGTTTTATGCAAAAATACAATTAGCATATTTAAATTGAAAGAAACTATGTTTTCACTGTTTCTTCAGATGTTTTTATTTGTCTCTTTAATTTATTATTCAATGCTAAATGAATGCTTTATAGGAAAAACAGCTGAGAAATTTGTGCTCTCTAAAAATAAAATCATATCAGGAGATCCAAGTTTATTTTACGTGAAGGTAAACTAGCCGCTTATACTGATTTGTTTTTTTTTCAAACAGAGAACTTCAGAATAAATACTTCCAAATGCTGTTTAAATTAAATTTTAAGATGTCATGTATTTCTGAATACAGTATTTTATATGGCACGTATTATAGGATATGCAGTTCAAACATGCTATGTTGTAAATTTTTTTTATAGGATTACACTGTAAACAAATGAATACTCCCTTCAAGTATATCAAAATCTTACAAACTTACCATCTTAAAACATATACAATTTCGTAAGAAACCCTCCAAGCTGCAAGTACACTAATAGACCAATGAACATATGAACTCAATATTAATAGAAGAATTTCATGACATTCACTTAAATACAATAATGAACAGTGTGTTAAATTTTGGAGTTTTTTTTTTGTAAAATAAACTTCACAATGATAAAGTATATGAAAATATGAACCAGCTGTATAAAATTTTAGTTCTCTAAACTCAAAGAATAAGTGACATCATTCTCTTACTTTAAAACAGCTGTCATTAACATTTCAAATACAAAAATCACCTACACATATAATTAACGTGGAATTTATATCAATATGTAATATAAAGTCAAGATCAATGCCCACATTAGTAAATCAAGTTTGTCAATTGAAAGTTTACAAAATGAAATCCAATAGAAATACAAAATATGTTAAAGTATAACAATACTGATGTGTATGTTGTTGTTGATTTAAAGATTTGTTATGACTGAATTTGTAAATTACAGTTCATCCCAAGATATTAATTATTTCAGTATTTGGAGACGGCATATTTGCAAATATATATATATATATATATATACATTCAAACTTGGATAGTGAGGAAGGATAGAAATAAATAGGAGAAATAGGAGGATTGCGCTTTATGTGAATTCATATGCTCGGGCGAAGAATTACGCACATAGAAAAGCATATGTTCAAAGCAGAGAGAAGGATGGAAGAAGAAGGAAAGACTGAAAATATTTGACACTATCCAAGTTTGAATGTGAATTAGTTCCTTAATGGATTCTCCTAATATTGTATTTATTCCTTAATGGAAGCTCCTAATACTTCATTCCCTCTACTCTATCCATTCCTCCACTAAAAACTATTAATTGTCCACAATAAGACTATCTATATTTGCCTGGTCAGGAACTTGACCTGGTGGCCGAGATGGTTAAGGCGTCTGTGTACTAAGCAGAATACGTGGGTTCAAGTCCCGCCTGGGTCAAATATTTTCAGTCTTTCCTTCTTCTTCCATCCTTCTCTCTGCTTTGAACATATGCTTTTCTATGTGCGTAATTCTTCGCCCGAGCATATGAATTCACATAAAGCGCAATCCTCCTATTTCTCCTATTTATTTCTATCCTTCCTCACTATCCAAGTTTGAATGTGAATTAGTTCCTTAATGGATTCTCCTAATATTGTATATATATATATATATATATATGTATGGCAATTATTATTATTATTGAATTAATTCCTAAATACAGACACTAAGTTTATCCTTATTTTATTGATCACATTCCACATTTTCCAACAATGATAACTGGAGATTATTTGCTGACAATGTTTACACAGTTTTAATAAACTTCTTTCGTCTCTTTCATAAATAATGAAACATTATTTCTATAGTCCAATAGGATTATATTAACAAAAGTGACAGTTAAAAAGAAAAATCAACAGTTAATTTAAATATATCCTGGTTACTTTGGAATAAACTAAATGGATCATCTTTATATATTAAAGCAGCATATGATTATTTGACATATTATTTAACACCTACAAACTAGATAAACAAGTTATGGTATTATTGGAAATTTAACAAATATTCCTTTTCAATCAGCTAAACAATCTAAATCTTATTTGAACAGTTTTAAGTGTATAAAGCAGACAAAACTAGTAACAATGTAATTTATAAACAATAAATCATTTAATTATTCACGAAGCTATAGAGATAAGATAGTCATGTTTCTCATTCTTAGTTTCAATCTTCTCTACAGAAATATAATCAATGACTGAAGTTTCTGACTGTATATGCTGACCTAACATGCCTCCCATGCACTATAAAAAATGACTTCACATACTGTGCAAAAAAAAATAAAAATAACTCCATGACAAATACTTGTATAGTTATAAGATAACATGCAAATTAGTACTAAATTAGATATTTTTGGACAGAGTCTCCAAATAAGACTGACAGACTATAAATGTGACTCCGATTACAAGTGAAATATCTTTGTAGCCTAGATGAAGTATAATTTTCAGAATATCAGACCTTGAAAGCAGATGCAAATCTGAAGACTACATGCACATATAAATTGGCGATGCTTGCATAGAATTCTCAGTAAATTTTCAGGTTACTTGCTCCCTTCTTTACCAGAGTTTGCTTGAGTTGGATATGGACGAGCCAGTGACATGTGAATGACAACACGAATCATAAAAAGTGATAGATTGATGCCAACAACAACATTGACATGTGTTTTTCAATTCAAACTTCACTCTACACTTAACTAAATAGGAACACTATTAGACTTTAAAATACATTCTGCAACACCAACTTCCTCAATGAGGTAAACCAGAATGTCTTCCTTCCTTTGTATAATTGAAAAGTGTATATTTAATTAAAAAATGTGACACTTAAAAGGGATTAGTTCCAATATTCTTATTATCATTTGAAAATAATTATCTGTTTGAATAGCTCATAGATGAGTTTATAATCTGTTGCTTTTCTGTAATTAAATATTTAATTGATAATGTTTATATAACTGTATATTTAATAGCACACAACTATGAATCAATAATGCTCCAGAAAGTACTTTGATCCTACTTACAAGGTCTTATCTACAATTGAGGAACATGTTCACAATGACATTTTCAGAAAGTAAAAACCATTTGCACTATTATGAGCTTGTGCTCAAACTTTCTTCACCAATAAATTTTAAAAACAGAAAAAAGGATATTATTGTTATTTTAAAATCTTAAAGAAAACTACAGTATTTTGTTAGATGAACTTACACAAATTAAAATAATATAATTATGATATAATTAATATTATAATCATTATATTTTTTGTTTGTTGTACAAGAAAATAATGAGGTGTTGTTGGCAGACATTTATATTTTTGTTCCAGTTTTTGAATGCAGTCTTCTTGTACATAATAATATCAGAAATTGAAATATTGTAAACCAAAGCAGAACCACATTGTGGTTAATCGTGTGAACAGAAGAAACATTGAAGTCGTGAGAGACAACAAGGATTTATATGCTTCCAGGTCACCTTTACCTTCATACAAGTTGTAATATGTTCAATCACTTTGAATAGGCAAATAGTATCAATTCACTTTCCAAAAATGCTTAGTATCTATCAGGAATCATCCATTGGAAATTGCCAGTGTTATTCAGAAAGACCCACTATAATTCAATTAATTTCTATGTCATTCAATGCAAAATCTACATATAAAATGAAATACATGCTCAATTGTCATTGTTTTATAATTCATATTATTATATAAATTATTTATAATCTAATCACTACCAGAGGTGGTTACATTGCATTTCATTTTAAACAGACTTATATTTATAACTAACATTCACAAGTGAGTTTTCAGATATTTTTAGTTGGTCTAGTATTTGAGGTACCAGGCGCAAGTAGAGACGAATGACAGTGAAAATGCTAACAAATTAAAAAAAAAAGTTAATTAGTGCCCATTCTAGTGTCAGTGGTTTTAATAATATTTCTAACAATTATTCTGATGAAAGGTAAATGTAAACAGAGCACATTTTAATAGGCACTACTTAAATTATTTATAAACAATCCATAGGCAATTTGTACTGTATATGCAGCAATCCAATAATGACTGTTCATTACCTCTTTTTTTTTCATCAGTAAAAGTTGAGCTAACAAAATATCTGTTAGCCAAAACTAAATAGCAAGCAAATAGTTTGTGCCTTAAAGAGAAATATCTATGTCTAATGCACCTACAATACTGAATGATTGCTAATTCAGGAAGCGCCAAAGCTAAAAATCGCATTAGTAAGCAAAATTTAAAGCATTTTAAAGAAAATCTGCAGAGACAAAATCTACTACAATATTTTGTTTCCGTGTCCATCGCAAAACTTTCTATTCAGTGCCACAATGCAGTACTTGCCTCCTGGATGGTGGCTATGTGCAGTGAATGCAGCTGCCAACATGTCGAATTGTCAGCTATGTGCACTCACCAAGTGCAGCCCCCAATAAGATATTGCGCTTTGAACGGAAGCCAGGGTGCATACACTCCCTTACTAGTCTAGAGAGGATTAGAAGAAACCACGAAAATTGTGTCAGCCAGTGTCGAAACACACACACACAGTGTATTGTATATTAAGATGTACACATATGTTAAAACTTTAAACATGTATTACTACTAATAGCTACAATGATTCTACTGTATGACTAATTACTAAATTCAGAAAAGTACATTTATTTAAAGATGTATTATGATTTTTGGGGGGTTAACTATTAACTACAAACAACATTATGTCTTTCAAGAACTCATGAGTGTTTGCCTTGAGAGTTCCAACACTATCTAAAATTCTGTCTACATACAATTTTTCTAAATAAGGATAACATGGGGTTAAAAATTAACTCAAATTATGTGTTATGGATAGTATCCCATGTTTTTAATTATGGATTGCTGTAGAATACTGCAGACACATAGTGATACCTTGAATCAAAAGCTATATTATTAATACCTTTAACAACACATACATAAAATTTGTAAACACTTTATAGTTATTTAGCTTACCTGCAATCAGTTTAATTATTATTTTAACTGTACTAATACAAATTATAGTTTATCACTGATAATACTGCTTCTTATATGTGGAAGTATTAAATCAATTTTTACACAGCACATAAGCAAATGATGTTTAATGGAACAGTATAAAGTCATAAACATAATTTTTTGTTACAGTTTTCAATTAATAAGCATTATAATGACCATTTAGATGCAAGCAAAATCAGATACACTACTAAATCCTCTGGGGGGGGGGGAGGGGGGGTAACTCAAGAATGAAATATTTTCTGTAACTGGTAACTGTAGATGTGTATAACAGCACTAATTTTTTGTTTTACTGTAACCAAATAAATGTAATTATTTCCTTTCAATACACTGGAGTATCTCTTGGGATGGTGTCCGTGATGTCATCTCACTCTTAGTCGTTTAAATATATTAGAACAGCAAAAGTAAATAAATGAGTGAATACAGTAATTTATCCTGTTTACCATTTGTTTGAAATACTTTCTTATTAAGCTAGATTCAAGTCATGCATTCAAATTCTTAAAAGAACATATTTGTTAACTATGAAAAAACGAGAATGCACTGCTCATTTTGAGCAACACAAAATGTCCAAATATGAAATTATATTCACATAACTTAGGAGTAATTCCCTGAACACTCAACCAATGGAGCAAAAATTGTTATGACATGGAATACCTGTGAGAATTTATTCCCTTAGGAGGAGAAATTGAGAGGAATTGGTTGGTCGTCTTCTGTTGATGACTTAAGTTATAAGCTTCGACAGTAGCAGTTGGATCTTGTGACAATATTAATCTTTGTTTCCTTTATTATTTTATACAACCACAACTCCTGAAGACAAGAACATGTAGACATCAAATTTTGTTATGAGCATATATTCAAATAGCAATAATAAGCATAATAAATCAGTATACACAAAATTTTCAATATTAAATATATAGACAGAAAATGTTATTTGTGAGTTCAAATGTCTGATTTGGAGAATAAAAAAGTGAACCAAGAGTGGCAAAAGTGAAATTATATGACAACATCCCATTGGCAGCGTCTACCAGGGTTCGTCTGGTATGAATAGGTTCGTGTCTTGCAGTATAGTGTTGAAATCCCTCCTTCTTCTCTGTGAATTACATTTCCTTCCTACTGAGGCCTAATTTTCCTCTCACTCACTTATTTTACAATTTTTATCCACAAATCAGTTAATGGGCCAAGCAACAAATATTTTCAAAGATTGAAGTCTTTCCTGGTGAAGTTGTTCAATAAATAGTTCTCAGAATTCACACAGGTTTTGCATATTTATATTAAGACGCAACGTTTCGATGACTGAAAGCACTGTCGTCATCTTATAGGCGAAGTCTAGAAGTCGCCTAGAAGATGACGACAGAGCTTTCAGTCGTCGAAACATTGCGTCTTAATATAAATATGCAAAACCTGTGTGAATTCTGAGAACTATTTATTGAACAAATATTTTATCATTCCCCTTTTTTTTACCAACCATTATCAATAAATTTCAAATCCAAGATATAGACGTAGTACTTACCAAATTTCATTAAAATTGCTTGAACTACAACTTACTATATAAAAAACACTTATACTAGAAACATACAGAGAAACTTCTTCACATTACATCCGTACTTAATGAGACCCTACCCCTGAATTACTTGAATAATAACATTTTGTGTATGAAAGGAGAAGACTACTTAAATTTGTTTATTTTTCCAATGGAGGCAAGGTCACTTAATTTTGAGGTCTAACTGGATATTATATCAATCTGATTTACATATTTTGTACCCAAAATACAATTTTGCCATAATTTTATTAATATCCGTAATTAAAAGCATATATATGCCTTTATATACCAGGGGCGATGTGACAAAATCATTGAACACACAATTCTTTGGGAATCAAATAATGAACAGCTAATTGGAACTTATTACAAATTTTTTAAGACACTTAATTGGGGATCACTTTTTAAGATACATACCCTAGAAATAAGAAAATGCAGTTATTCTTGATGTAAAGAATGAATAAAATATTCTCAGGCTTATAACTGATTGAAAATATGTAGGTGTGGTATTTCTATGACATTCTCTGTCATCGACTTCTAGCATAACTATATAATCATAAATATTGACCATTATAGGAATCCATTAAATATAATTTTGTAACAATTACTTTATTGAGAGTAGTAATTCATATTTAATTCATTATTTTAGTTTCAACTTTATTGTAATATTTTCAGGTCTTCATCATTTATCTATTGGATTTTATCAAGAACAATAGATGTTTTTAATATTGTGCCAATAATTATATTTTGTAACTCAAAAAGTTCTATTCGATTTATTAGACTTAAATGTAACTCTAAATCCAGCTTCAATGGAAGTAATAAAACATTTAGTGTTTTTAAGGGTTTCTGACTTTGATGGAACTTCAATTAATACTTTATATTTGCTTTGAGACAAGAAATCGATGCTATACTAAAATTTTCACTGGTAGTAAAATTTTATTTAATGTTTGAGTACATTTTAACAGTATGTATGATAGTTGATAATTAAGCCTGGAGTAAGGCAAGTATTTGAAATAATTGATT
This sequence comes from Zhengitettix transpicula, assembly GCA_037074705.1. Lineage (NCBI taxonomy): Eukaryota > Metazoa > Arthropoda > Insecta > Orthoptera > Tetrigidae > Zhengitettix > Zhengitettix transpicula. The sequence continues at coordinate 10,553,648 of CM073591.1, read as the reverse complement.
CTACATTTACATCTAAAAAAACTTGTTTTTATGAAAGCATAATAGTGCCACTGTGAGGGAGGGACCGATCCATTCCTTTTGATATTTTAAAAAATCCTTTCTCAATAAATTTGTCTTAATCGACTATTCCATCTCATTAGTGGCTGCTAAATAACTCTGTTTTCTTTTCATCAGTTTTCCTTTAGTTTTTTTTTACAGAGTGAAGAAATCTTCCCTATACAGCAAAAAGACAATTTCCCAAAATTGTTACAGGTTTATACCAAAATTTATGCATTCAGGAATGACTACAGTAAATAATATGTTGGTAACTATTATACACAACTCAAGTGGAATACTGTTTTAATAATCAGTAAGGTGTTTTTTTTTCCCCTTTCTTCACATTCTCTTAGACCAGAATTCCACCTGCTCCAACTTATCAAGATAATTAACATTAATATTTGAATTGAAAAAGGTTTAGACGGTCTTTGCTATCCACATTTAACCCTGATTTACTGAAGTCTTATATGTTAGCCTACACTAAGTCAGGTATATGTAAACAGGCAAGAAACTTGACAGCTTAAATATCTTTATGAGGCAGTATAAATAATATTATCCCCCCCCCCACCACCACCACAAATTACTTCAACAGTATTCATCAAGTAAAATAAACAACTGCTGATGGCCTTCAGCAAGTCTTAATACTTTTGAGAATGTAAGTATGATTAGGTAAATAAACAACAAATTGCATGCACCACATGAGGACAGGCAGTTGGGGGTTAAAAACATTTTCATCTCATGTAATAATCACTGCAGTTTTGTAAACTAACAGCAGCTAACATTCAGAAGGGGTTCTTTACATGCATGGAACATCTTGATACCTGTTAAAATTGGTAGAAGTTGGTTGTGAGATATTAAGTGGAAAATCAACAAATTTAATTGGTAGACCTTTTATTAAAAATTCAACGTTTAGTGTTATACACAGAATTTATTTTTCTGTATAACACCGTGGTCGAAAACGAACAATTTTGGTTTTAAACGATCTGCAGACGACAACCCAACAATCCACAGATGCCTCACAGGTTAAGAATAGCGAACGCAATAATATCTCTGTTAATAATAATATAATATTGTGTGTTTGGATACGAGTTGAAGTTCTTTCCTTGTGCATTATAAACTAGTTAATTTTAATTAGATAAAGAAGTAGCCAATTAAAAGACAAAATTAAGAATTCTGTAATCGTTTTTACTTTCGTCAGGTGATTCAAAAACGTAAGAGTTATTATTTCAACGCACATCCCAGGTTTAAATCAGTCGCAAACTAAAAGAACTCAGTGTGGAAAAGTGATTATGCTAACATATTCATGTCCTACCGGCAAATAAAACATTATTATTGTTATTAGTAACGTAGATTTTAAACGGATAATTTTCTAGGTTGGTCACCCTGACTTGATTATTGTTTGTCTTAGCTGTCACAACAAACGCTGCATGTTATGGAGTATGGATTACGATGAAATTGAAATGGATCAGCAGGAGGACGATGATATGGTATGTCATTTGATAAGACATCTACGGTTGTTTCTATTTGAAAAGTTTTATGCCTGCAAGTAAGTGCAACGGCGTCTAAACGCTTGCAATGTCACGTATTTATAGTTTCTTGTGTGTCCCTGAACCTAACCAAAGTCACCATTCTGGAATCTGATGCAATTTACAGCAGTCGTCACTTCACTACGGTAATTGATGACATTTGCTCTGCGAATATGAGGCAGATTAAGTGTTCGACATAAAATCAAATTAACTAACGTGACACGGAAATGTGTTTAAGGATGATTCGACATTATCACGTAACACATTACTTCCTCCATAAAGCTGCCTAGGAAATCGAGGACCTCGGGAGTCACGTCAATAACTCAAAACCTTCAAGCTTACTCTAAACTGGAAAAACGAACTTAATATATATAAATATCCTATATTTATTACTGTACATTTAATAATCTTTTTCTGAATGGGTATGTGGACACAGCCCATGTGCGTATATATTTACCTTAAACTTTCACTCCATTCGGCCGCTGTGCTAATTTTTAGTGTTTTAGCATTTAGTTTTATTGAATCTGCCACTAACCTTGTGGTTGTCATCAGGTGTTCATTTAACATTTGAATTACAATCTTATTTCAGATTGACCTTCTTAATAATTAAAATTAACTGTTATTTATTTATGCAGATTATGGTTAAGCACATTTCTCTTGATCTTCAAAGTCAGTTCACTTTTATTTTAATATGTGGTATTTAAAGAAGCTGCCATTTTAAGAAGTTAAATAGAGTGATTTGATGTGTTATTGAAGTATTCTTCTTTGTTGTTTGAGCTTAGAATTTAACAGATGTATAATGTAAACATTTGATTCCATGCTCAATTTTGTAGCATAGTTTTTCTACATTAAATCTGAGATTTTAACATCAGTACTGCTTATTTAGATTCATCTAATACATGTCTTAAGATTTTAAGATAATACATTTATGATGTACTGTAAATTTAGTGTCTATATAACCAAGAAATCTGCATTTGGTATGATAGACATTTTCAGGTGAATATTTGTGTATGTAAGATAGTATAATAAATATTCCGAGAGAGCAACGTATCGATTGTGAAATCTGTTTGATAATATTGCCTTGATGAGCACTATAGTATATTATTGTATATAATATCCTAATTCTTTTTAATCATTTGAGGTGATTAGATAATTCTAATAGTAATGCTGATTTCTTGTTTACAGGATGTAAGTCGAGTTGACAAGAAAGAAGGCAATAAGCGTGGCCGACGTCCTGGGAGAAAATGTGCTGAAAAGGTTGACGTTAAAGCGAAGCTTGGTATGTTGGTTACATTTGTTGTTTGTGTTTTAAGAACTCTGTTTATATTATTAATTACAGAGGCATATATACCTTAATCATTATTAAACCAGAGAGTAAACATTATCATATATGTGACGGAAAACTTTGATTTCACCTGAATTGTTTATATATTATCTACATGATCAAAATTTCTGTTTAAAAGAATGGTTCATTCAGAAGGAACTTATTTTGTTGCTGTGAAAGTAACTGCGAATGTGAAAAATATAATAATTATATAAATACGAAGCCAAATAATGGACAAAAAAAGTGCTCAATAAATCCCACACAATGTATCTTCCATCCTTGTTGCTCTTGTCAGGTGGTTTAAGAAACAGGAGCTATAACTGGTTTGTTTGATGTGTCGTTCTTATGGCTCGAGTTGAACGAGTCACCTGACGAAAGCAACAAGGATTGCAGAAATGTTGTGTGTTATATATTTAGTACTTATTTTTGTCTGCTTATTTATATAGTTATTATACTTTTAATACTGACTTCTATATTTTAATTTCAAGAATGTGAAAAATAGTTTTGGTTTTTTCTGTCATGTTTTATTTCAGAATGTTTGTTGATATTTCATTTAACACCTCTGAGCATTCTCAAGGCTAGGCCAAGACTGTCTTGAGGATGTTTACAGTTATTGAGTGAAATATTGGCTAACATTCTTGAATTGTACGTGACCATATATTTTAAAATTACAATGGATATGAAACCAATCGGCAGCTGAGAAACAGAACATTAGTCATGTGTCATTAATTTATGTATTGAAATCAGACATGACTAAAAAGTTTGTTGTAAATAAAAATCACAGCAATAGATTTTATGCTGGCATCTAATAGCCTTTTAATGTGGGGTTACATATTTCTTGTCCGAACATGGCATTTCTTGATGAAAAGCAGTATACTTACCTTTATCTGCCTATTAAAAACCCTCGTCTCATTGATTAGTCTAGAAATTTTTTGTCATATTTTCAGATGTTCTACAATACATATTTATTTAAAAATCTAGCTACCAGCCAGTGTTGCCGAATCACATTAAACACTGAAATTCTATATTAATTTCTGATGTACTTTCCATATATTTTCCTATTCATCACAGCTTGAAAGAAAACTATTGGTGAAACTTGTTACAAAACTAATTAAGCTGTAAAATTTTGCTGAGTTATTTTTATGCTTAGAACGGAGCCGTCAAAGTGCTCGAGAGTGTAGAGCACGTAAAAAGTTGCGGTATCAATATCTGGAAGAACTTGTAACTGATCGTGAAAAGGCTGTGATTGCACTGCGAAAAGAGCTTGATAAAGTAAGTAATTTTATTTAGAAGATGAATTAGATTCAATTTTGTTTAAAAGTGTTCAAATAATTATTTTAAACTGGAAACAGGCAACAGTAGTCTGAGAAAATGAAAAAAAATATTACAATAAAGTAAGTAATACAAGTAAATCAGCCACACTTTGATTCATTGAAGGTGAAATAATTACTTTTTAAATTAAGCAAAAGTCAAGAATATTAAAAGTACATACTGATTAGTACTACTACAGTTTCTTATTCTTTGGAAAATAATATCTCAAATCTGGTAAAGAATTGCACCACCAAGTTCGTATAAAGAGACAATTAACAATTTTGGTCCAGAAAAAAAGTTATTTTTATTACTAAAGTAGTTGTGAAATCTATTTTGGTATTAAAAGTAAACATATCCTTAATTTAAATTAAATCAGCAGAACATTGCACTGATTTAAGAAAGGTTTTTCGCAACATGTACAAAAACTTATTAGGTTTTGAAGCTTATTGACACTTTATTTGAAACAAATCATGGAGAAATAAAATAGTCTAATAAATAATTTTGAACGACGAAGAACATTCTCCTAAATTACAAAAATATATTATTGTCTATGAAGAGTAAACAAAATTCAATTTAGAGAGTGAAGGTTTTCCCGGTGAATCTGTTCTAAATATAATTCTCAGATTTGAACCCAGGCCAATACTTGAGGAAAGACGTCCTTTTTTTCGGCAAACTCTGCCATCGTCATCAGGTTGACAGTCAACCTGATGGTGACGGCGGAGCTTGCTGCCGAATCATTTTCTCAAACATTGGTTGGAGCCTGAGAATTATATTTATAACAGTTCAATTTATTAAAAAATTTAATCCAAATATACATATTGTTATATGTATTTAGTATGTGTATGTGTGCTTGAACCTCCAGTACAGGAGTTGGGGGCATGAATTGGATGAAGGAAGGATGCCAGAAGGATTTCAAGGACTGTTGGAAGAAGTTGGAGCTGTTAAACAAGAAAAGAGTTAAATATTGGAACTATATCATGTATATTTAATTGTTATTTTCAAGTCCTTAAAAATTTATCTCTATCACTGTTATAAATATATAGTCTTTGACACAAAATATTATTTAAATATATGTATACATAAATATACACACAACATTATTTTGATACAATAAGAGAGAGAGAATTATCATATATTTGATGAGTCAGAAGTCCATTCAAAAAAAATTAATATATATTTTCTATCTTATTTGTATAATCTTCTGAATGTATTAACTTGTAAGTATGTAGATATATACATTTATCGAACATCATGTAATGACAAAGTACACATTACAAACTCGCAATTTCCAGACTGGATTATATGGTAAATTTATTCAAAATTTGTTTCTCTAGTTATTAACGACATACGAAAGTGAATATTTGTTTTTAGTTTCAAGGCCTAGTTTCATGCCGTTTTATAACCATGACATGTTAAACGTTCAATGAATGAAGAATAATTTTGCAACTTATTTTGGCTTTGCATTGTCAAGAAAAGTTGGTTATTTGTTCTGATGAGTATGATAACAGTCCACATTATCTATATGACTTAATAATGTTGCTTTACAGGAAGGTTAACATGTATCATTTATATTTTAAATAGGAACAGCACAAAATTCTTATAATTGATGTAAATTATATTAATAAATGTACAGTGTTTATGTACAATTATTTTTCAGTGTTCATTATTGTAAGAGGGTGCCTCAGAAGTATTGTGATAAATATATTATATACTCAAAGTACTTTTGCTTTCCAGTATGTAAACAGTAATTGCTTGAAACACAGGCACATTTATTTGTAAACTTAAAAAAAAGAAAACATAAATCTGAAATGTTTTTTATAGATGTTTTATTGGAGTGTTTTCTCTGCCTGTGTCCTATATTTGAGGAAGAGAGATTTTAATGTACAGTTGTAAATAAAAATAATGATTAATTTAGTTTTTTTTTTCTTACTGTACCTTCTTGAAATTGTCCACCCCCCCCCCCCCCCCCACTGTTTCTAGAGTATCGATTGCCTTCTTTTGTGCACTCCTGTCCACTTATTTGAAATTCTTCTCTATCACTGGAAATATTTTTGAATAGTTGGTTACCTTAAAAAATTAAATAAAATTGTTGAGAACTTATTCGAACAGCTTGAAATTAAAGATTTTCGTGCGTAATTTCTCGACTTTCAATTGTGGGTGCTTTGAAGAAGTTCTTAAAGCTATAAATATGACATATTGGGAGATTAACATTTTTGGAAACTTTGTTCCTTTCTTCAGGTGCCAAGAAAACACAAGGGCTGAGAGCGAAATGCAGTTGACAAACGCAAAAGCTAGTCTTTTGTTGTGTCTCTCTCCGATCTTGTGTTTTCTTGGCACCTGAAGAAATGTACAAGGTTTCGAGAAATGTTCTGTGGTGTTTTGTAGTGAATAACTTCGGTAAGTGGCCGCCCTTTGTCCGCAGGCCTGAGAAGGAATAAATTAAACATGCACGTGTGCCTGCCCGAGAGGACCCAAGAAGCCGAGGGTACGTGTCCTTTTTTTTTGCCATAGTTTGGGGGGGGGGGGGGGCGAGTAAGAATATATACTCCGAACCTGGGTGAAAGTGGAGACAGATGCAGGCAGACAGACAGAGAGAGGAATGAAAGTGGAGGGAGAGAGGCGAGAGGGTGGAAAATTTGGTGAGCGGTAAGCAACAAAAGTTTTTGGAGAGACGTCCATCGTGGGGAGGCCGAAGAACGAGATGGTGTGCTGCTTACTACAAGACCAGTGATCCTCTGCAAGTTGGCTGATGCCACAAGTTAAAGCAAGGATCATCATTTCTGTAAATTGCCTTCAAAAGTTGAATTTTTTTACTCAGTGCGGAAATAGGCTCTGTTCTTGAATAGGTACCGATACGCTTACATTACCCTGTAGAGGAGGATTTTATAACCAAGCTGGAGCTAATGATAATTTTAATTACAGACTATATGTATATCTGCTGGCGCCCAATAAAATTTTTTAATGTATTTTTATAAATATGTAATAAAGTTTTTTTTTATATATAGTAATAAATTTATATCATTACAGTTTTATATAATCACTTCTTTTCAATAACTACACCGGGAAAGACTTCAATCTTTGATCACTTCTTTTGTCTGTATTTGGCTGTTTTATCTCACTTTCAAAACAGAAGTGTTATATTTTCATTTCATTTGGGAGACTAAGTTGTTATAATTGTTGCAAATCCGGTTCGCCAACTTGTTTATTTACTGTTCACATGACAAACACAAGTACATTCCTTCATACTATCAAATTAAATCTTTTTAATAATTTCTTCTTAAGAAAACTTCATGTGAGGAGCAATCAAAAGTTTGCAAGAATTTAATATTCAGCAGTAAAAACTTGTGATATTAGCAATCAGTCAGTCGATTGGCAACATATTAATTATTGCAGGGTTTCACTGTTTTTAACAATTTTGCTGTTGAGTCTTTTTTTTTAAGTGACCAACGTTAATAAATAAAGCAAAAAGGTTTAACTTGAATTTTGCTTCAGACTTGACAATGTTTGAGCTGAAACCCATCGAAAGCTGAATGTGGCTTTTGTTGTTTATCAAGAATATTTGAGTGGTTTTAGTGTTTCAAAGAAAATAATTCAGATTACTGAACATCTTTGTGCACAACCCGGGAAACAGTTACCAAAGAGCATCGTTCCTCAATTGTAGATGCTTGTATATAAGAAGAATGGAAACATGATGTTGAATAAAATGGGTTTATGTATTTGGTTAATATGCTTTCTTGTGAATTTTACCACTTCCTTAAAATAAAAATCCAATTGATTGACCATATTTGATTGAAGAGGTCCAAGATGGGGGATCCAGAAGACATGGTGTTGTTTCCATAAGTGAATGAGAACAGACTGGAATGTTATTTACAAGCCCAGGCTAACTGCATAAGTTATGAGCTGAGTTTTTGTGGACAACAACATATAAATATGTGATTAGCCTCGTCTCATTAGTTTTTGTTAAGGCAGAAATGAATGTTCTTTGCAATAATTTGTATTATGAGGATTACAAGGAGCAAAACATAAATGATTTAGAATGACAAATTTCTGAATCAATTTATTTATTATAAACTTCAAATTTAGTCTTGTAATAATGAAATACAATTTCCACAAACCCTAATTGTAAATCAATTAAAAATTACTGTACACATCGACCAATGCTACTCAAATAATGTTTGTAAATTTTATCCGAGTTTAAAAATAACATAAAATTTTGGCATATATACAAATTATTCCACTTTGAACAGTAGCTTAACATGAGAAATGCATGACAGGTATCAAATAATACTGTAATAAAGTTAGGCAGAACTCTGCAAAGGAAATTAAACTGAACAAAATATATTATTGAAATGAAAAAATTTACGTCTGATTGAAAATTAATAATAAGAAAGACAGACAAACTAATAAGTGATATACCACACAATGTTTCTGGGGTCCTTGACCTTTCTTCAGGTGCTAAGAAGAGCCTAGAGCGACACAGCTATCTTTCTTATTATTAAAATAAATTATTCGTATCAGTGTTTGGACATAACATAAATATCAAATCTTATATCTGATATAAAAGTACAAATATGCATAAAATTTTATAAATATTCATTATGATTTAGTAATAGAATGATTAAAATTCTCAGTTTTGGGAATTTGATTCACTGTAAACCGAAGGCGACGTCAAGCTGTGCCGGTGCCTTTGATACATGTGAACGCGCAAACAGCTCTTGTTCTTCACCTTTTTGGAACACAAAGGGCAAAACACGGGGCCCGACTCCTTGCCGTGAATATCTCTGTTGTGAATGTTGAGGTTCGATTTGTTCACAAACTGTCTTTCACACAGTGAGCACTGAAATTCCTTGCAGGGCAATTGTTTCCACCTTGACAAAGGACCTGAAAAATTAAAGTGGTTACACATAGAAACAATTTTTCTGGTATTTGTTAAGTACTTAATAATTACCTATTTTCAAGGCTGAATATTTACTACATCTCATTGCTAATGGATACATAGATGTGTCACTGCCACAAATAAAATACCTTGTACATGTTCGTGAAACAATATTTTAAACCCAAATATGAAAATATTAAATATAGGTATTAATATTATTATATTTCAAAACCTGAAATTATATTTTCATTTTACTACTATTATTGTTTCGAAACTAATGGTATTTTGAATGATTATATTTGCATTCATATATTTAAGATCTCATCTTTCATTAAAACATCGTTTTAAGTTTCTAATCAAAGTAAGAGTTGCTCCTATGTTTACATCACTCTTTCCATTTTATATGAGAATAAATTTACATACACTTCTTGAAAAAAGTAAATAAAAGGCCCCTAATATATGCAGAACAGCCCGATTCATTTCACTTTTTATTTTAATTATATAAACTTTTTGTTTTAAAAATTGATCTTGAAATGGAACTTAATGTTTCACTGCATTAAAAAAAATAAAAACCATGAACACTTATTATGGAGTAAAGTAATCAGAGAAGTTGCAATTAAAACTTAAATAAAGGATGATTGTTTTTTCTATCAAGTAAACTGAATTTGCTAAAGCGCCTTATTTGTAGTGTTGGGAACATGGATGCTCATAAAAACATAATGAAATACCTTGAAAGTTTTGTAATGAGGTGTTGTAGAAAGATTAAGTGGATGGACAAGGCAACAGATGAAGAAAAGTGGATGAAAAGAAGAACTAGTTCTTCAGAGGAAAGAAAGCAAAATGGAACGGACAAATTCATAGCTCAAGGAGACATTATTGAAGGACGAATTTTATAGGACCATCTGCATATGGATGATTTGAGGCAACTAAGAGTAAGTTGAAGATGGATTAATTTTCCAAACAACTCTCTGTGCTAAGAGAGTATCCTCCAAAATTGACATAGATGGAGACAAAGTTGGCTGTCCAATTTTTCAAATCCCTACTCATTTGTGCTGATTGCAGTGTGTTATATCAAGGGTACAGAAAATGTCCGAGTTTATCAAAAGTTTATTATCCTATTAGATGTTTAAAAGTTACGGCAAAATCTTTGATTTTTTCAAACCATCATATTTTGTGTAATGTTGATGGACCACATACTTAAAGAGATTAAATTAGCTTTTTTCCTGTTTAATAAGGCCTTCTTATTTGATAATACAGATTATTTATGTTCCAAACCATTACTTTTATAAGTTTTGAAAATATAATTATGTCTAATAGTTGTGAGAGAATTTTGGGTTTTGTGAGTATGAAAAATGTATCGCACAAAGCAACAAAACTGATGTGTTTGTTATTAAAGTCTAATTGACTGAAATTTGAAAGCCAATAGCACACATTGAGTCCATTTTTAACAACCTCACCTCTGTTGCAATAAAGCCATCACGTAATGATTCATTTATGTCTCGACAATGCCTGATAGAATGTACAAAATATTCTTCAATCTCTGTCAGAGAATACAAAGTACTGACGTGCACACACAAACAAAAATACAAATATGCAAGACGAGTAAGAACCAATTAAAAAAGCACACGCACAGCAACATCGAACAATCGCATTCTTCAGTAGCTATAACATGTTTTGTCTGGATTGTACCAGATGCTCAAACACGTGTTCCAATTGGATGGAGTTCAGCGCCACAGGATTCGGAACCTCTTTTGAGATCAGTGATTCTCAATAATTATCTCAGGCAGAGAGCATCAGACAGCTAAAGAACATATTTACAGTTTCATTGAAATATTTATTACATGTATAAGAAAGATAGCCAATTCAGACAAAAAAAGTGATATATAAATACCACACAATGTTTCTGGTATCCTTGTCCCTTTCGTCGGGTGTGATGAAGAGCCTAGAGCGACACAACTGCACTTGTCAGTTGACAACACTCAAAAGTGACGACAATGGGAGAGCTGAAGGGTTATACTGTCAACTGACAAGTGCAGTTGTGTCGCTCTAGGCTCTTCATCGCACCTGACGAAAGGGGCAAGGATTCCAGAAATGTTGTGTGGTATTTATATTGTCACTTTTATTGCCTGAATTGGCTGTCTTTCTTATTCCTAATTTTCAATCAGATGAAAATTTTTTCCATTCATTACATGTTATTCAATCACAACCTTCAATTTTATGCTGAAAATTATTTGTATTTTGGGTACATTTTAAAGTTTTATTCTCCAAGAACCATTGGAATATTTTAATATCGATATAAGTCAGATAAAGATAAATTGTTTAATTAGAATAATTCTAATATTCTTGAAAATTTCTCTCAATTCTCATAAACTTTAGTAAATCATAAACTATCTTCTTTACTATCCCTATATATGATAATTCCTATAATAGCAAACGATAATTAATTGACAAGAGATATTGGTTTGTCTATATTTAATGAATAAATTATTGGGTGTTCCAATGTCTAAAGTAGAAACATTATGAGAGGGTGCAATAAGGAAAAATGAAAAAATCTATAAATTTCATTTTAAATTAATGTGGATTGGAGTTAATTCTGAAAAATGAATTTATGACTAAATTGCCGTGTTTCTTTGTGCTCTTTAATTTGAAAGTCGACGTGTCTGTTATGTTCGCCAATATAATATTTACCACACTGGCAGAGAATTGCGTATATAACATCATTCTTTTGGAACCATCATTTGTGGGTTTTTTAAGAAAAATTTAATAATCTGAGAAAATTGTTTTCATATTATATTTCTTTGCGATTCTGAATATTTTTCTCCGTCTAGGAGTAAAAGCAAGGAACACAAATTTGTTTCCACTTCATCAGCAAGATGTCAGCAGGCTGGGTGAAGTCTAAACAACCACTGACTAGCAGCCAATCTCACTGATAAATAGGAAACTCCTCTAAACTCTCTCCATTACAAAGCCACTTACTCGTCCTCTAAAAGATTATATGAATACACTAACTGTAAGAAAGTTCGTTCAGAGCAGTTAGGAAAAGAAAGCCAACTTCCAACATAACAAATGATGATAGAATTCATATCAGAGGTTCACCAACACAACAATAACAACACAATTAAACACCAATATGCAGAACTCACAAAGTGGGACAAACCAAACAACAGCATGTCATTTGCAAATATCAAATTTAAGACAGTAATATATTAAATAAAACACACATGCTTGTAACATGAATAGACAACAAAAAATGAAGCATGAGAGACAGTCAAATTTTGTTGTTAAACTTAAATCGTTATTGAAAAAAAAAGGACAACAGCGGTTCTAAGTTATTTGGTTACTTTGAAAGCGAACCAGTTAGTCAGTTACTTCTGTTATACAAGTCAAAATTAGATAGTACAATTTGTTTCAAATTTATTCAATTGTATAAATTTTAAGTCAACTGTTTGGGTAAATAAATCAACAACATAATATGTTTAATAAAATCTTTTATTGTTACATTACACACTGGTCAGGAAAACAAATACAATTTATGTATAAGTAAGAAAAAATAATTTATTTTAGGAACATTTACAATCATTGTTGGAATATTGTTAATTGAGGTATTTCTGTTGTCTGACCAGGAAACTTGGAAGGAGAAATTGTTGAGGGTTGTAGAATTAATGTAATGACTGCGTACGTTGGCTGGCACTCAGCATGCATCTCTCCCAAGGAAGGAGGCTCATTAATGCCTCCGAAAATTTGATATGCTCCTTCCCATCTGATGTGGCAACAACGGTTTTCAATTTAAGGTAAGCCCGCAAGTCCCTGTCATTCTTTCATGTCTATGCTACGGTAATTATTTTGACGTCACAGCATCCTTTGTTGCCATATTTATTAGAATATATTATGCGTTCGTCACCTGGTTTGTGCAGTGTGCCATTATTACAGCAGGTGAAAGCAACAAGGATTGCAGAAACGTTGTGTGGTATTTAGTTGGCTCTTATTTTTGTCTGTTATTTATATAATTCACATTCAAACTTGGATAGTGAGGAAGGATAGAAATAAATAGGAGAAATAGGAGGATTGCTCTTTATGTGAATTCATATGCTCGGGCGAAGAATTACGCACATAGAAAAGTATATGTTCAAAGCAGAGAGAAGGATGGAAGAAGAAGGAAAGACTGAAAATATTTGACCCAGGCGGGACTTGAACCCACGTATTCTGCTTAGTACACAGACGCCTTAGCCATCTCGGCCACCGGGTCAAGTTCCTGCCTGACCAGGCAAATATAGACAGTCTTATTGTGGACAATTAAATTTTTAGTGGAGGAATGGATAGAGTAGAGGGAATGAAGTATTAGGAGCTTCCATTAAGGAATAAATACAATATTAGGAGAATCCATTAAGGAACTAATTCACATTCAAACTTGGATAGTGAGGAAGGATAGAAATAAATAGGAGAAATAGGAGGATTGTGCTTTATGTGAATTCATATGCTCGGGCGAAGAATTACGCACATCGAAAAACATATTTTCAAAGCAGAGAGAAGGATGGAAGAAGAAGGAAAGACTGAAAATATTTGACCCAGGCGGTATATATATATATATATATATATATATATATATATATATATATATATATATATATATATATTTATTGTAATACCCCACTCATCGATAATTATGATTATAGGAAATTATATTAAACACGTTATTAAATTTTAAGGAAAATGTGACAAGGTCAAATTAAAATACACATGAGGTAGGAAAGAAAGACACTGAAGTCGACTTACCCCTGAAATCAACAGTTGGTCCAGTCAGACTGAGGAATCTAAAATTTCTCAAATTTTTGAAGGCCTGAGCCCCCTTTGTCAGGAGAGAAGGTTAGAACTGCATGTCGTCCGGGACTGAAGTTACATTTGACTATTGGATGATGAAGAAAGGTGGGAATATGCTCCAAGGAAAGCATATGCTCGGGCGTAGAAGTATGTTCCAAGGAAAGCACATGTTCATGGTGTGGAGAGGAAAGGAAAATGAATGAAAGACTGAAATTATTTGACAAGGTCGGGAATCAAACCCAGGTACATTTTCTCTGTAAGCACACTGACTGAACTATATGAGACAAATAATTCCCATATAACATTTCTGAAATCCTTGTTGCTTTCACCGAGTGATTCAAAATCACTAGAGCCACGAGAATGACACATCGCACAAACCATGAGACGAAATACTCTTCGTCTGGTGCAGATGTTTTTTCATTTTCAACAATTGTCCTCTTTTTCTGAGTTTATGTAACCTGTTTCCTATCAGCTTTCTGAGTATAGTTTTACCTTCCTATTATACCATTCAAACAATGGAAAATGAATAATATTCCAACTATGTACACATCATTCTCATTAAACGTTAGTATAAATTTACAATAAAAACAAATTTTCATTGAGAACATTAACATTTTAAATAGAAAATCCCTGTTAAAGCTGCAATTTTAAATAAAAAGTCTTGGTTATATTTGCGCTGTAGTCAAATTTTTGAAACAATAAATATAAAAAACTTGTTCTAATAAGTAACAAAGTTTTTGAACATACATTTGTATGAAATAAGAAATGTAAATTGTACCTTGTTGAGGAAAAACAGAGCTTCATAAAAAAAAAACATTCAACATATCCACACACATATGAGCAACGGCAGTTGAAACTATTGTTTAAAACGGGAGGAATGAAATATATAAAAATATCAAAATCAAAATTGAAGTAAAAAATTCAACATAACCGATTATCAAAGAGGTGAATTATATTTATATGTGCACGTACTAAGACTTTTTTCCTAAGATATTTTCTTATAAACATTCTAAAACCATTATTAGGCAGAGTTCCCACAGAATTAAATTCATTTTGGTACATTTACTTTTGAAACATTGTTACTACTCCTCTTAAGTGGATTGATAAGGGTACTATTTATGGGTCACAAGAATATGCTTATTCTGACTAGGAGGTTTTGTGAAAATGTAGCATCAGATGTTTCCCTGATTCACCAACACTGGTGAGGCGTACAGAAATTAAAGCAAGTAACACCCAATACCCCAATACTGTTTCAACTTGTCTTTACCTGGATGTAGGTACATTGAATTTGGTGTTTATATCATGAAAATTGAATCAATTAATCGATTGTCACGATTAATGTCGTTGATCTTGAGAAAGAAAACTTATAAACTTCCTTCGTAAGCGTATTCAGTATTTACAAACACCACACACATGTTAAACTGAAGTGACATTTTCCTGAACATAAATAATACATATATAAATTTCCTTAAATATCAAATTAAGTTGGATTCGGAGAGTTATCCTTCCACTGCTGTTGGTATAACATGGTGGAAACTTTCTCATTGTGGACCTTGCGAATGTGAGTTCGGAGGCTGCTGTAGTTCTTAAGCTCCTGCATGCAAAAGAGACACTTCCACGTTGTGTGAGTTCCACTGTGTTTATCGTTCATGTGCACTTTCCGGTTTCCTCTGGAACTGTACCAAGAATTGCAGAAGGAACATTTGTAACGAAGTCGCCCACTGATTGAACTTACACCTGAAATTAAAGAAGCAATTAATTGAATCTGTAAGAAACAGTAACACTATATATGAGCTACTTAATAAATAATGTTCTATCTTCGTTTTGGTTGACTGTGCACAAAGGATTGGGGAGGGGGGTTGTCACATTAAAAAAATGTTAGGCAAATGAAATCAATATTAATGAAGGATAAATTAAAAACCTTTATTCAGTCCTCCAATAATATAAGAAATAAGGTGTTTTCAGCTTTAACATAAGCCATTTTCAGTTGATATTATTTGTATCAAAATTACTTAGTCTTTACAACCGCATCATGCCACACAGTCCTAAGTGCACGGCATTCATCTCAAGTATAATCTGACAATCCTCCATTTTTAATCACCTGACAAAAGCAACAAAGACTGCAGAAATGATGTGTTGTTTTTATTTTTATCACTTAGTTTTATTAGTGTTATTGGACTACTTCTTTACCTAATTCAATCGAGGTACACATAAACAAAAAAGTAATTCCTGCTTAATGAACAAATTGTCACACAGTTATTAAAAATAACTGAACAATTTCAGACTAACTGACAACTTTCTGATAAACAGAGAGAAATGTTGATAAAAGGCCTTCATTGCACACAGAAGCAATGTCAGACAGAGTAATACTGAAACAATGACACAGTTTGCAAACTTCGCCCTCAAATATAAACATGGTATTGCTGAAAATTATA
Organism: Zhengitettix transpicula; assembly: GCA_037074705.1. NCBI lineage: Eukaryota > Metazoa > Arthropoda > Insecta > Orthoptera > Tetrigidae > Zhengitettix > Zhengitettix transpicula. The sequence continues at coordinate 10,537,322 of CM073591.1, read as the reverse complement.
GGCAGTTTCATGTTCTGGTATTTAAACAATGGAGCATATGAGAGAAGTATCCTTAAGGTAGAATAATATTGTGAATGGAATATATAGTGTGTATATATATATATATATATATATATATATATATATATATATATATATATATATATATATATATATATATATATATATATATATATATATTGCAGTATTACAAAACCATTGCTACTTTCACAAGACCCAGTGTCAAATACATGACAACTTCAAAACTAACCCCACCACTTTCTAGACCAAGTAAGTTCTACTATTAAACCTGAATTCGAATTTATGTTTAATAACAATTTAATGCAATTTTACTGTATTAGATCTTGGTTTTTCTTAAAGTATTACTGTTCTAGCATTTTTATTTGATAGTGAATGATTCTTTTTATTCACAACTTTAACATTTCATAAGTTGAACCTGCCAAATATTTTTTGAGTATACCAACCCCCCCCCCCCCCCCAACTTTAATGTCGTTGAAGTGAAACTTGATTAACAAAAGTAATTAATTTCATTCATTGCACTAACAGGAACACATCAGAATTCAACTAAGACAACAGCATCAATTAACAAGGGCACATCTAATTAAATATCACAATTCAAAAAAAAAAAAATTCTACATATTTATGCCTGTTAGCAAATATAAATTATCTGCATGCAAGAAAACAAAATAAAACAGTGACCTACCTTTAAATATTAACAACGCTCCTCTCTTAAAATTCATACTATATTATTTTCATTCTTCTTATAGCTTCAGATTTTATTATTGTAATAAATATAGCTTTCTAAATCTGTTAAGAGATCTCCAATTATTTGAGGTTTTCTGTGTTAATGTACAATATTAACATGTGAGATAGTATATTTGATGCCGGAGTAGTACCGTTTACCGTAATTTATAACACAGTAAAATAAACGCAACCATTCTGTCATCTGCTCTTAAGACAGTCGGTCGGATTACGTCTCCTGGTTATATAAACAGAGTTAAAATCTGAGGAGTGCTATGGCTGTCACAATAATGTTAAATTAATATTTTTAACAAAGTTTCTAATAAGCAATTTCAGTAATTGTGGCGATCATTTGTCAAAATTACCTAATGAGGTGCTGCTGTGGATTTTTGTAATGGGTATTTACTGATAAAGTCAAAACGAAAGGACAAGGACCGCTTTTTATCCACATTGCAACAACAACAACAAAGATGCGCTAGGAAAAATTGGCATGCAGAGGCCATGTGCTTAACCAAAATCCAGATTGTCATGCAAGTCAGCAGTTACATTTCTAAGTAGCACAATAATCCTTCACAGAATAAGTGAAGCATTGGTAAATAAAGGTTGAGAAAATATAGGATAAAAACAAAGGATTCTTTTTTATTTATACTCAGATCAACTTTGGGTCAGTAGCGACTTTGTACAAATGTTACATTTAGCTTGTTGGAAAACTAATTAGTAGGAATTTATCAGTATGGAAACAGACACAAAACACCCTCACCGGGATTCAAAACCGGAACCTCTGTTATGCGAGGCAGTTACGCTGACCACTACACTACAGGTAAGCAGAATTGAGTTATTTACAACGCACAACAATTCTGTCATCTCACAAGGAACCATTTACAAGCTACAATTAAATACTACCTTAGAAATAATGTATGTTAACTATTCAAAAACACTTGTTCCCAGTATTTAAATTAACCTCTTGGCCTGTGATTTGAGTTTTAATGTAGTATGCCACATGTAAGCTGTATTTTTTTTTCACACTTGGGATGGACCTCGTGTATGAATTAATCTTTATAACAAAATTCACAGTAAAGTTAAAGCTGGTGGTAATAAAGACTGTATGTTGAGTTGATCAGGAAAGTGGCCTTAATTTACAGCCACAATTTGTGTTTTATCATAAATGTATTTTTTTTATATAAAAGTCAATAATAAAAACAATGTAACCTTCGACAATGCTTTACTGTTATAATCTCAAGAAATAGAAGAAAAATATAGTCAATACAATTTAAATGGGTTGTATTTAGAGATTGAACTGTCAATGTTGTGTACACCACCATTTTCTTCCATCTCGACAGATGATAATGACGTCACTGTATGTTATTTTTATTGATGTCTTATAAACTATAAATTTAAAGTGGTATAAATAATATTAACCTTCCTCATCAATGAAAGAACTTTTCTATTTTGATAAAGACATATGTGACGTGTTCTTTGTAAATAATTAATTCGTTGAATACACTCAAAAGATGCAAAATTGTTAGTAATGTTTTGTACATCCAAATGAAATATTTTCAATGTGAGCATCGACTTGGTTGTGCTGTGCAGATACACGACTCACAAAATCAAAACAGATGTGTGAAAAAGGTTCAAAATATTTATGGTTTTTATAACAGACATTTTCATCACAAAACCCATTCATTTTTGACAGGGAAAACATATCAAATGACAATAGTTAAGAAATTTTTTTAAAAAAACCAGAGAATATTTAAATGATTTAACAAATTGTAGTTATTTCTAGTCAGCCAGTGCAAATCAGATGTCAGACATTTTTGTGTGTTCACTCTACCAAACACGAATGGGAAATGTTGAAATGAAAATTTATAGAAAGGCCTCCGTCATAGAGGTTCAAACTTCCAAATGATAAAATAGTGATGGATTAATCAGCATTTTCTACGCTGTTAATGTAATTACTTCTAGTAGAAGTAAAAATTAATTCAGATTATGGCACACAATTATCACAATCTTAAGAGAACATTATTTTCAAAAAATATTTACATATCAAAGATAAAGTTAAATAATTTGCAGATTTGTTGGCTGCAAAATTACCTTTTATCATAACATTTATTTTTTCTCATTTCCATTTGGGGGGGGGGGGGGGTGATGTAGACAGGCTATGTATAGGGTAATCCACATAGTGGCAACTCCCCTCTTATAGCATAGGAAAGGGGGGATGCGGAAGGGTGGAGGAAGGTAGCCAAGGGTTAATTAGGGCCCCCGGGCTATTGTTTAAGGATTCGCCTAAAGAAATGCAGGGAAAACCCTATAAAACCTGCATCAGGTAGGTCAGGTGTTTGGTATTGTCCCACGCCCTTCCGATGGTGGGAGAGGGGTTAACTGTGGGGTCGCAGCTTTCCCTCGCCGTGCCTTGACCGGTTTAGGAGGCAGCTGGCCGACTATTCCAATAGGAATAGCGGACAACTCTTACCGTATACCCAAGGTCTGCGACCCCGGAACATACACCTCTCAAAGCAGACTGAGGTGCCTCGGCATGTGGGAACCTTAGTTTAAAAAACCAGAGAGTTGTGAAGGCATCCCCAAAGGTAGCCCCCGCCAGAGCTCTCTGGGAAGGTTCACCTGTGAGAGAATCCTCTCGCAGGCTTCCTTGCTCATTTCCTGTATTACTATTTTCTTCATATCTTAACTCTTCTTAAAGCTAACTATGACTGAGTTGCCAAAAAGTGTATTTTCAAGAGTTGTCACACCATTGTCGTCAAAATTTCAAAACTACAAAATATAAAAAGGAGATACAATTTTGATAAACAAGCAATTGTATGTTTCAAATATTTATTATTTTTTACATAGAAAAGAATGTTACATTACCATTAAAGACTTATTACAATGTAAAATTTGTACAGTTTCAGAAAGTGGTCCTCAGGAAAACCTACACATCGTGCATAACTTTGTTTTCTTTTTGCTTGGGTAGTTTCGTCTTGTACTCAGATCTGTGATAAAGGGAAAGGTGATTCTGCAAACTGTTGACTGAACGAAATACTTTCTTACAAAACTGACAATGCCTAATTTCACTCGGCATATGACAGTCTTTAAAGTGTCTCTTCAAGCTCGTCTTGCGCATCATCTTCCCACAATATCCACACATTGAACAATTTGCTAAGTCGACGGAGTTCACTGTAAACAGAATATAATGCATTACTATAGGGGGATAGGTGCGTAGGTAGTTTAACTGAAAATCATTAAAAAAAAAAAAATCTTACCATTATCAGTTCTCCAAAACCAAATATAGAAAAAAAATTGTGGATGCTTTAATTTTGTTTGCAATGTATTAGCACAAATAACAACACAATATATTACTAACAGTAAAAAGTTGATTCCAAATAGTCAACAGTTTGCAATATCTAGTTTTTAACTTTGTTGGATAATGGTGATGTAATATTATTATAAGTATTAAGGTTCGAGGTTTTTCCCGGTGAACTGCATGAATGTATTTCTCTT